>OZ010602.1:55664217-55726717 GCA_963932145.1 Acanthosepion lycidas | reverse complement strand
GTATATATATATATGTATATATATATATATATATGTATATATATATATATATATATATATATATATATATATATGTATATGTATATATATATATGTATATGTATATGTATATATATATATATATATATATGTATGTATATATAATAATTTGGACTGATTTTAAATGTGAATTAAGTTTAAGCACTTTTTTTCTTTGAGATCTCGCAAACATTTGGGTGATATTATATATATATATATATATATATATATATATAGTGCTGTTCGATAAAAGTGACTCACCTGATTTTTTTTTACTAAATGTTCTCTTCTCCGATGAAACGGAAGTTGAGCTAAATTCAAAGGATAAGCGATCTAAAATCTGAAGAAGAAGTTTTGAAAGCTCTTTGAATTTAGCAGTAAGTACTGTCAAGCATCTGTTCAGTATAATGTTCTGGGGATGCTTTTCTTTTCATGGAACTGGCTTCTTAAAACCTATTGAAAAGACCCTCAGGAGCGAGCAGTACAAGAGAATTTTAGAGTCTTGTCTGCTCCCTTCTGCTGAAAGGGTGCAAATCGACCACACCAAGCTCATTTTTATGCAGGATAATGCTCTGTCACAAATCAAAATTGATGAAGGAATATTTTGATGAGAAGCAGGTGAGTGTTATGACATGGCCGCCTCAATCTCCTGACCTCAACCCCATAGAAAACTTATGGAGCATTATAAAGTACAGGCTCTCAAGAAAGCAGTTGAGCAACATGCTTCATAAGCATTTTATCGAACAGCACTATATATATATATATATATATATATATATATATACACACACACACAATGAGATCTGATCAAAAAGACTGTTGCTATGATAATGGAGCTAAAGTATCCATAGTGAAGCCACTTAGCACAGATTGACCTTGCACAATGCACACATGTACTCTAAATTATAATGTTCTTGCATGTTTCTGGTGTTTACAGTAGTCCTTTGAAAGAATGTATTTAGAGTGTGGTCATCTCCCCACACTAAAGAAGTTCCATCAGTGACCATGTCTTGTACAGTAGTTTTTGGTGAAGCACAATATTCTTTAAGCCCAACAACCATCAGATTTTGAACCTTGTGACTTTTTCCTCTTCCAAAAATGAAATCCTACTTGAAATGAACAAGATTTCATGATAATGTGGAAATCTAAGAGGATGTGATGAGGCAGCTGTTCACTATCCCAAGAAAGGACTTCCAGGAATGCTTCCATTAATGGAAATGATGCAGGATACAGTGTGTAGTTTCTGATATGTGTTGTAATTTTATTTTTATAGCACTAGACCTGATACTTTTTGGTCAGCCCTTGTATGTATGTAAGTGTGTGTGTGTATATATATATATATATATATATATATATATATATATATATATATATGCTTCTCTGACAGGAATCAAACCTGTAACCCTTAATGGGAATTATCATTTGATGTGCTGTTAACCATTCAACCCCTTATTTGTGGCTGAATGGTTAACAGCACATCAGATCAATATTATATATATATATTATATATATACATATATATATATATATATATATATATATATATATATATATATATATATATATATATATATATATGGGTGCATGGTTGAGTGGTTAGAACATTCGCTTTCTGGCCATCAGGTTTGAATCTCATTGTGGTTGATTTTTCAGGAAGGTGACCTATCCCCCTGGGGAGGCACTCTCAGCATATGACATCTTCACAAAGGGCCTGAAAAGCATACCACAGATGTATCCAAACCCATCTAATAAAATTGAGTAGATGGAAATGTTTGGAAACTGTCGATGTTTGTGCTAGCACAAAGTCCTAAGTCATTGTGACTGATGGCTTGTGCATATCGGCGTTGTTCAAATGGCTGATCATGACAGAAACAGTGACTAAGGTCTGCTCAACATAGCTGCAGTAGAAACCACAGGTGGGCTCTGTAGATGTTAAAAAAGAAACATATATGTGCTTGAGCAGGTGGCTGTAACAGGGACTGGCTAGCTGTGCTCGGAAAATGAGAATAAGCAGCCATTATATAGAGATACATACAGTATACACACACACACACACAAATACATACTGTGCTAGTTCTGTACGGGAAAAGGTAACCAATAAATAATAAATTTGTGTCTGTGTGTTCTTTTGTACACTGGGAAGAATTACTGAGCATTATAGATTCATATGTAAGCATACATTAGGATATACATGTATACTGGATGTTATGTATTTCTGTATGCATGGATACACAAATTAACCCACCTTGTGACCACAAAGTACTACCCATAGATTTTTAACATTTGAAGAGAGCATGCAATGCAGTATGTTTTTCTATCTCCACTACTCCTTGTCGGCATTATCTATTTTAAGATCACAGTGTACCTACCCAATGGGACTACTCTGAATGTGATGGTAGAAACTATGTGTTAGACATGCAACTTTTTATCATGGTCAAATTCCATACACTCACATCATATATATATATATATATATATATATATATATATATATATATATAAGAATGAATAAATATGTGTATATATATATAGTGATTTTCCAAGCATAGCTCAGATGTGGCAGAAGGCCGAAAGAATGGGGCACCCAGTGAGGATTGAACTGACTATTCAGTCATAATTGTTCTAGTGAAACAAGCTTGCTAACTATTACACCATGTCGAGAATGAAAATAAATATATACATATATATATATAAAATATATATATATATATATATATATATATATATATATAAAATAAATATATATAGGATAAAAATGACATATATATATATATATATATATATATATATATATATATATAAAATAAATATATATAGGATAAAAATGACATATATATATATCTATGATAAAAATTATATATATATGTATATATATGAATATATATATATATAAATAAATGAATAAATATATATATATATATAGAATAAAAATTATATATATGCATATATATGTATATATATAAATAAATAAATATATATATATATATTGAATAAAAATTATATACATATATATATATATATATATATATATATATATATATATATACGTATGAACCTGTGTTATCTATGTAAAATGATTAAAACTTGATTGAAAGCAAGTGCACACGAAATTTTAAGTGTAAATGCAGAAGGGTATGTGTGAAATTCATTGTGTATAAGCATGAATAGCATGTATATTTACACACCTTCACTTATAAAGATATAAGTGTGTGTGTGTGTGTGTGTGTGCTGCTGAGTGTGTGAGGATTTGTGAGTATATTTTCTTTGATCTCCAGATTCCCATCATAAGTGTAGCAGCAACAGCAGCAACTATGGCTTGCAGCAGCAGCAGCAGTAGAATGCATTTGGACCAAAATACACCAAATGCATCCCACTCACATCAGTACCGTTATCATTGTTGGCAGTAGAAAGAACACCAAACGAGAAAAGTGAATATTGGGAGAGGAACAAAGAGAAAAGTGTGATGAAGGGAGAGTGGGTCGATTGGGTAAAAGAAGAAACAAAGGAGTTGAGGTGGTGAAGAAAAGCAAAGATGCAGGAGAAAGAAAAAAAGACAGGGGAGAGAAAGAAAAGAAATAATGGGGTGAAGAGAAGGGGGGAGCAGAAGATACAAAAATGAAGAGAGAGAGAGGTGTAAAATGAAGTAGAAGAAAAAACAAAGAAAAGATTTTGAAAAGAATTGAAAGAAGAAAATAGAAAAGGAGGGAAAAAGGAAAAAATGAAAAATGCGAAAAAATAAAAAAAGATTTAAAAAAAGGAAAAAATAAAAATAAGAATAAAAACCAAAATGATAAAAAAAAATTAGAAAAGTTTGAAAAGAACAAAAAGTCTGAGAAGTGATACAAGAAGAATGAAAGCAAAAAAGAAAGAAGGCAAAGAAGAAGGAAAGCAAAGATGAAGGAAAGCAAAGAAGAAGGAAGGCAAAGAAGAAGGAAGGACAAAGAGGTGGAAGGCAAAGAAGAAAGAAGGCAAAGACGAAGCAAAGCAAAGAAGGAAAGCAAAGACAAAGCAAAGCAAAGAAGAAGGAAGGCAAAGAAGAAAGATGGCAAAGAAGAAAGAAGGCAAAGACGAAGGAAAGCAAAGAAGGAAGGCAAAGAAGAAAGAAGGCAAAGAAGAAAGAAGGCAAAGAAGAAGGAAGGCAAAGAAAAAAGAAGGCAAAGAAGAAAGAAGGCAAAGAAGAAGGAAAGTAAAGAAGAAAGAAGGCAAAGACGAAGGAAAGCAAAAAGAAAGGCAAAGAAGAAAGAAGGCAAAGAAGAAAGAAGGCAAAGAAGAAGGAAGGCAATAAAAGAAGAGATGTTGTAAATAAGGAATAATTCAATAATTTGTAAAGGAAAGGAAATGAGGGAAGATGAAGAAAACAAAGATTAAGAGCGGACACCAGTAGAAAGAAAAAAAGAGAAGAAAGAGAAATAATAAAATGAAAAAGAAAAAAGAATGAAAAGAATAGAAAATAATGGAAGAAGAACAGATATTAAGAGAATCTAGAGAGCAGGGAAGGTTATTTTTTTTTAATTATATCAAGTAAATTTCTCATCAGCAAATCTTTCTAAGAAGCCTTTCTAAAATAAATTTACCTTAGCTTTTAACATTTTTGGAACTGGGATTTTGTCTTTTATTCCTATGTATTTCTGAGGGTAACTGATTGATCATGTGGCTAAGATGCTAACACATAGCACCACCAAAACATTTTTGATCCCAGTAGTGTTATTTCAGATTACTGTCTTTGGAAATGGCAAGAAATTAAATTGTGTCACTATAGTACCATAACAGAAACTGGGAGACATTCTTCTCCCCAGGCTGTCAACCCTTCAACAAAAGTCTAAAATTATATATATATTAGGTTGGTGCAAAAATAATGACGTAATAATGTCGTTTTTTGACGTAACGTCAAAAAACGACATTATTACGTCATTATTTTTGCACCAACCTAATATATATATATATATATATATATATATATATATATATATATATATATATATATATATATATATATATATATATATGAATGGGAAAAAAAAGCAATGAGAATATGGACAAATGGTAACAATATTACACAATATTAGCATTCTGACCATGAGACCCCAGTTCAAATCTTGCCATGGCTGATTCTCAAGATGATTTTTTTTTTGATAATATTAACCTGGGAAGATGACCCTAGCATACACAACCATTGGGAAGTACCTTAAAAAATGCTACAGATTGATTCAAGACTTGTCAGTCAAACTTACATAAAAAAAAACTATTTGGAAGATGTCAATGGTTGTGCTAGTACAAAGTTACAAGCTGTCGTGACTGAGAGTTTGAGTGTACTGGCCTTGTTCAAACTTATGATCATGCCAGATTATGCACTCTCTCCCAGAAACTGTAACTAAGGTCTGCTTAGCATAGTTGCAGTATAAATCAGATGTGGGCTCTGTGAGTGTTGAACAAACACATGTGACTGAGCAGGTGGCTGCAACGGGGATTAGTTAGCCACCCATGCAAATAGGCACACTTGAATATCAGCATCCATAATAGATGACACAAATGTACAAATGAGCAAGTGAGTAGGTATTTTGGATTTTATAATTATAAATGCTAATTGGTAGCAGCAAGATTAGAAAAAAAGGAATTCATTTTAATATTTTCATGTATTGCCCTAAGATTCAATATGGAGACACTGCAATTGTTTTGTTTCACTTTTTCCTTTAAAGATTAAAAGGAAAATTCTCTTCAATCAGACATTCTCACATATGCAAGCCTCTCATAGCTCCATCACCATTTCCATGGAAAGTATTCAGATGAACTACATTCCTTAGTATTCCCAGCTATTGCCTTCATAGCTTAGACCCGCCATGCCATACACATTGTATTGGACCATCCTCATTTCCTTCGTATTCCATCGGTGAGAAGTAACTTCTCACGAACCACTGTCATATGGGACTGACTCCCAAGAAGCTTCTCAATGATTACAATCTTGTTCTGTTCAAATCTAGAGTCAATCGTTATCTTTCCCATATATCCCTACAAACTGTGCCTCTTACTCTGTAACCCTCTACCTCGAGTGGCTCTTGGGCCTAGTACATGGTGAATGTTCTAGTTGCTTTTTAATATAAAATGATTAGAATAAATTTGCATAATAAATTCAAAATTTTTATGATTTATTCTTTTGCTGGTAAAATGAAAATATTCTAAGTGTCATTCATCTGTTTATTTGTCTTCATTGCAAACATTTGGAATAATAACAGAGTATTACTTACATCACATATAACAGAGTATTACTTACATCACATATAACAGAGTATTATTAGGTTGGTGCAAAAATAATGTCGTTTTCTCACATGTGAGAAAACGACATTATTTTTGCACCAACCTAATATTTACATAACATATAACAGACTATTATTTACATCATATATAAATATATATGCATATAAAGAGATAAAGCCTTATTTCTTTCTTATTTTTATTACTTATTAGTTTGTTTTTTTTTTTTTTAGATAGGGTTCATGTTGTGATTGGTCAGAGCATAAAACATTTGTAGCATAAATATCACACTTATTTTTTGCAAATCTTATTAAATCTTTCTTCATATAGATTCACATGCTTCATAATCTTGACTGTTTGATGATCTATTTTTTAAATAAATTTTATTATTATTATTAATAACTTATTATATACGTGTGTGTGTGTGTGTGTGTGTGTGTGTGTGTGTGTGTGTGTAAATCCAGTATTATTTTTGTTTTAAAAATCAAAAGTAATAATTCATGGCTGATGAGTTGGTAGAACAAAACTTAAGTTGCACTTTGAATGCAAGTATATATATATATTTATTTATATATACTTCTTACCTCTGTCTAACCATAATGAGCATTGTTTTGCTTACACCTTATATCAAACTGAGTAAATATTTATTCGCTTACCTGTGTATGCACGCTAACGCACATATATACGGTTGCTAATATCTAGTTATTTGATTTATCCACGTCAATACCTATGTATGTGTGTGTGTGTGTGTATATATATATATATATATATATATAGAGTATGCGATGGATAAATTGTCTTCTAAATTAGGCAATGAAATGAAAATAACACTGACATTTCATTTAACAGGTATATTTACCAAAATTACACAAAAATATCTTGAAATGCTAAAGAGTAAATTTATTCAATAAAATCGCCATTGGCTTTAACCATGACTTCCAGACAACTTCCAAATTTCATACATCTCTTCTGGATGGTTTCCTTGTTTAAGTTGTTGAATGCTGTCATAATCCTTGCCTTCAGTTCATCTTTGGTGTTACAAGGAATTTTGTTGGTCTCACACTCACACATAATAATCAAGGGGATTGCAGCCTGGGGAGTTAGGTGGCCAGATGTAAGGGGTGATGTGGTTGCAGAATTTGTCTAACAGCCATGTTGGGTTCTCCTGCTTGTGTAGCATGGTGCAGAGTCCTGTTGCCAGACATAGGGTCTTCCAGCAACCACACCCTTGACCCAGAGCAGCACAATCTACTAAAAGCACTTAATTTAGGCTTTTGAGTGTGAGGTCCTCACCAACAAATTCAGGAGTTCTTTTCTTATCAGAACGATCAGAGTGAGTTTTCCAAGCAGCCATACCTTCGTAATCCAACTCTTTCAAAATCCTCTGCCCTGATACAGTCTAAACTTGGTTACCATAAGGTAAGAAAATTATATATATGTCAAATTAAGGAAAAGACCAAGAGACATATTTTAGGGTCTGATAAATCTATTGAATTCATTAGCAGATATCATATATACAGTAATGGGGAAACAAATATTTGTACACATAAAAACTTTGAATTTATTATATTTCACTGAATGAAGAAAACATATTTTTCACATAATTAGCAGTACACAGATGCATAATAACTAAATATGCATAGAAAGCAGAAAAAAATTTTGATTTAATAGAAATAAATCCCATTTATCCATTTGAATGGGCGAAAAAGTAGTCGTACAATGCAAATTTCAGATTTTAAAACTTTTAAATATTATTCAAGTGGAATATTTTAGTATGTTCCAATAATGTTATCAGGAGTTATTTTTAGCCTAAAAATACAAACAGAACCTTCTATAATTGATATTCGTGCAAAAAGGTTATCATCATGGCAAGAGGCAAAGAATTGACAAATTTGCAAAAAGAGCTAATTGTTAAGCTTTGGAAAGGAAATAAAAGTTACATGAAAATCTCAGACAACCTGAATATTCTGTTTATTACCATTAGTTCATTCATTGCAAGGTATAAAAAACTCAAAACTGTTGAAAACCAAAGAAGAACAGGTGCTGCACGGAAGATTTCTTCAAGATCTTCGAGGAAATTAATGTATTAAATTAAACAAAATCCAATTGTTACTCATCAAGAGTTGCAGGATGATTTGCTTTCATTAGGAATCTGTGTCACTAAACTGACAATAAGCAATGAAATTCATAGGAACAAATAAAGTCACGCATTCCTTAGAAAACTTGACTACTATTGGAAACACGCAGAGATGCCAGGTTGAAATTCGCTTGTGAATATAAGGATAAGGGAAAATCATATTAGGATAGAGTATTATGGAGAGATGAAACCAAAACTGAGTTGTTTGGATGTAATTCTAGAAATCATGTATGGAAGAAAGATGGCAATGCCTTCAAACAAAAGAACACAGCTGCAACAGTGAAATTTAGTGGTGGCAGCATTATGGTTTGGGGAAGTTTTTCTGCAAAAGATACTGGCAACTTATCAGCAATAGATGGTAGAATGAATGCTGCAGAATATCAAAATATTTTGGAAGCAAATTTAATGATTTCATTTGAAAATCTTGAACTTCCTCCTGACTGGATCTTTCAACAAGATAATGATCCTAAGCACATTGCAAAATCTACGACAAAATGGCTTGCTGAAAATAATGTAAATATCCTGAAATGGCTAAGTCAGTCCCCAGATTTAAACTGAATCGAGAATCTGTGGCATTAATTGAAAATTCAAATCCAGTCGAGAGCTCCAACAAACATCCCGGATCTGAAGAACATATGCAAAGAAGAATGGAACAAAATACCAACTAAAATTTACAAATCATTAATTGAGAACTACAAGAAGATGTTGGTTGCTGTAGAAGTGAATAATGGCTATTCTACAAAGTATAAAATGAAGATTATATATTCTTTTTTTGTATTGTATGTATAATTTTTTCACTCATGAAAATAAAAATTCTATTAAATCAATTTTTTTTGTTTTCTATGCATTTAGTTATAATATATCTGTGTAAAGTTAATTATATGAAAAGTATGTTTATTTATTAGTTGGAAATACAATAAATCAAAAATTTGTATGTGTATGAATATTTGTTTCCTCTCACTATATATATATATACACCCACAAACACAGTATAAGGAATGTTAGTCAGATTCAAAACTTTCTATACTAAAAATGTTATCATATGACAATATTTCAAATTTAAAAACCATTAAACTTATAATGTCCCCAAGGATGAAAGTGTTGGTTGAGTAATCCAAAGAATGACTTGAGCTAAAGAGTTGTGAGTTCAATACCTGGCCACAGCAGTGGTGAACAAAAACTTGGAGAGTTGAGTTACTAAAGGGAATTAATTGAAATTGAGATATCAAAAAAATAGGCATGTCACATGGAATTAGAATGATCTACCCCTTTGGACTAAATAAAATATTTAGTTTGAATTTCCAAGGTATATTACTTGAATAAGGCCGGAGTATACAACAGTCAAAATGTTGTGAATACAGCAATAAAAATGAACAGTCTGAATGACAAAAATAACATTATAATGCTTTTTAATTTTTTTAAAGTTTGTACGGGTTCATAAGTCAAGGTAGAACTGAGTCTTAAAATGATGCCATGTTATGTTTATACTTGGTAACAAGGAAGCAGTCATTATATATATATATATATATATATATATATATATATATATATATATATATGTGCGTGTGTGGTGGTGGACTCTGCTGTTGTATTTGATTATGAGGGTCAGCAACTCAGTTCTTACGAACTGACAGTCAAACACCAGCATATATGATTTGATTATAGTGGTGAAGGCTTTGTGCAGAACCAACTGCACTTTTTGAATGGCCAAATACAGAGATCTGGTGCACCATATGCCACAAGGTTGACCTTCTCCTAGACCAGTTGCCATCCAAGGCTATAGAACCCAGTCTGTCCTGCTAATTATCCATAGCTGGAGAGAGAAGAGGAGGATTCATACCTTTCCCAAGGGTATAGCATGTAAGTGAATGTAATGGATTCAACTGGAATTTGAATTCGGCACTCCTAGCCCTCAGTCTGACCCGCTACACACTATTCCACTATGCCTCCTTTATATATATGTCTATAAAATTATGATGTTGGTGATTCATATCAATAACACTTGTAAAAGTTGTTGAAAAATTGAATATATGAAACACTATACTGTTCAGATTACAATATTAAGGTTAGGGCTGTAGAATTGAGAAAACTTGTCACTTGGTTTTCAATGAGGACTACCAGATACCAAAAGTGTAACTACTACTACTAATAATAATAACTGTCATCATCATCATCACTAACAACAATCCACTTGCCATTTAAGTCTTCCCAAATGTTTCTGCCATCAGCCATTGTCTAAAACTAAATCAGTTTAATCATCTTTCTCATAAGCCTATTTATCATATTTATAAATGAATAAAGAAGTAGTAGAGGGGGGGGGGGGAAGACTCCAGATATTCAAGTTAATCATGAACTGTTTTTGATTAATTACCCAAGCCTTAATTAGCATGGCTAACATTCTAACACTCATATCTGCCTCCCCCCATCTTCCTTTGTACGAGTTAAACTTGATTGTGGTCCAAATTTTGGAACTAATAAAAACAATGTTTAACATGGGGATTAGGATTAAAGCTTACCTAATTGGGATTTATATTAATATTGTCCCTTGCAAGTTCAAAAGGGACAGTAAATAATTTAGACAAAGTTTACAGATGAAAGGACTCATGAGAAACAAACAAAAAAACACAATGAATGATCAAAATGTGATTAAACAAGTCAGACAACAGTGGATTTAAACTCTAGGAATTGTACATTTCAGGAGGTTGGCAAACATGACCCTCCACAGTTTCCTGTCCTTTGTAGCTCTTGATGAATTTTGTCTTTTTGTTATCTCTCCTAAACCTTGTTCCATTATCCATTTATTTAAACTTGCTAGGTAAGTGTTGCTTTCATCTGTTCCTCTTGCTTCCAATCAGCACTGTGAGCATCAGATTTTCCAATCCCTCTTTTCTGTACTCAAGAAATTTCAACTATCTCTTCCTGATGTTAAATATAAGTGTCCTTTTTGTTTCTGTTTTCTCTAAAACTTATATTCAGTTCATGGTATTCTCAGTATCCTTCTGTAGAACCATATTTCTGTTGTTTCAAATCTCTTTTTTATCTTTGAGGAGATTGTCCAGTATTCACTGCTATATAGAAGGACTGATATCACATAACAGTTCAGTATTTTTTTCTTTGTTTCTAATAAATTTTTTCTGTTTCTTTATACTTTGCTTAGCTTTTGGAAAGCTTCTTTCACTATCCAAATGTGCTTTCGATTTCAGTTTTGCACTTAACTTAAATGCAGAGTAGATCATTGATACTTAGGTCTGTAAATTGTTTGAATAAATGAAAAAAAAGTTAATGCAACACATTGATTACGAGAAAAGATATTTGGAATTAATTTTGATTGTGCCATCATTGATGTCTGCCAACAGAAAACATTGAAACTCTTTAATTAAAGTCTTTTAAAAAGGAAATAATCTTTATAGAAATATATGACTTAAGGAAAATTAAGTAATTTAATGATTCTTGCTGGATTATTATTTTTTAAGCCTATTACTTTTTACTTGAAATATTGTGAAAAATCCATTATTGCAGTGTGTGTTCAATAAACAAGATGTTATTAAAGAGTTAGATTTTCTTACCTATATTCCATGAAAATCAGCTTGCTTTTAAAATTTTTATTACCTCAGAGGATAGTGGAAATTTGGATGACCAAAAATGATAAAACTTGATATTATCCAGAATATCAAAAGTATATTCCTAACATTAAAACACCAATCACATACAGGGCAACACTACTAATTTGGCATCTAGGTTCCACCCTTTTATTGTTTAAATAGCTAAATGCAACTACCACTTCTACTCCAACAGTTTCTTTTCTTGCAATTCTCACCTGTGGAACTCTGTTCCATTTACTTGCTTCCATGATAACTACAATCTAAAAAGTTTAAATTCAACATCAATTGCCATCTTGTCTTCTTTAATCCCCTTTATCTTTTGTCCTTTCCTCAGTCATTCTTAGTATTCTTTTTCACTTTCACATCGTGTAAGCCCCCACATGCATACAAGTAGCATCCCAACCCTACTTGAGGTGAAATGATATATATTTCGATTATAGGTGCAGTTCAATTTAGAATTACATGAATATTCATGTAATTATAAATTGAACTGCACCTATAATCGAAATTAAGATAACTGATCCAACGTGCAACTTTCGGATAATAAGTGTGACATTTCTGTAATTATTGAACAATATAGTTCATGCCACATTGACGGAAAATCTACCAGTAAAAAAGAATTCTCTTATTACTATATTTGTACAAAAACGCACAACCTTAAAATTTAAAATTCAAACTCAGCGTTGCGACCGCACATTCCAAAATAACAACACATTTCTCATAGGATTTTTTCGGATTACATCTCTATTTTCGTTGTCCTCTTATTATCGAGAAGTAAAAAACAAGAACAAATCTATTTCCATACCTGAGGATGTCTGTAGGAACAGATGAAAGCTTGTAAAAACTAAAAAAGACCTTATGAAACTGGAATTTATAAACAGGGATCATTACATTCATATACAGGTTTGGAGTTAGTGTAACTTATTGAAATTGTTTGCAAAGATGTATTCTCACCATTTAAATCATTAACCTCTATGTTTTTTGTATAAATGATTCATGTAATTATATATATATATATATATATATATATATATATATATATTTTAAATAAAAACAGACCACTTTAAGGTTCCATGTAATAAATTATTTCACCACAGCCCTTTTAAAAGGACTGCGGATCATCAGACTTTACTTCCAACCAAAAAATGAAAAGAAAATTTACTCATTTTTGACGGACCATATTAAACATATGTAAATTGAGGAAGTGAGGGGGGAGAGAGAAGACATGAGTGAGTTAGCAGATATTGAGACATTTAAACGGTTAACTTAACGGAAGTTATATATTGATATCGAAGGGGTAAAGAAGAAAAAACCCATAGAGAGAAAAAGAGAGAAGGAAGTTATGAGAGAAGGTGTCCTTAATTTTCTTTGTAAAAAAAAAGGCTAGAAACAGATGTTGTTATTTTGTTTTACTTTGAAAGTGTTATTTTGGGGGTTCATAATGATTATAATGTTTGATATAAATTTGAATGTCTCTAAACTGTCTACAAATAATTTAATTTGATCCAGAGAGCTCAATGTAAATCCAGAGCAAATAATTTAAATAAA
The DNA here is from genome assembly GCA_963932145.1 of Acanthosepion lycidas. Classification (NCBI taxonomy): domain Eukaryota; kingdom Metazoa; phylum Mollusca; class Cephalopoda; order Sepiida; family Sepiidae; genus Acanthosepion; species Acanthosepion lycidas. The sequence continues at coordinate 55,713,163 of OZ010602.1, read as the reverse complement.
AACAGACCACTTTAAGGTTCCATGTAATAAATTATTTAAGGTTCAATGTAATAAATTATTTAAGGTTCCATGAAATAAATTATTTCACCAGGGCTGTGATGAAATAATTTATTACATGGAACCTGAAAGTGGTCTGTTTTTATTTAAATTATTTGCTCTGGATTTACATTGAGCTCTCTGGATATGAACCCCCAAAATAACACTTTCAAAGTAAAGCAAAATAACAGCATCTGTTTCTAGCCTTTTTTTTTTTAAAAAGAAAATTTTCTTTTAATTTTTTGTTTGGATGTAAAGTCTGATGATCCGCAGTCCTTTTAAAAGGGCTGTGGTGAAATAATTTATTACATAGAACCTTAAAGTGGTCTGTTTTTATTTAAATTATTTGCTCTGGATTTACATTGAGCTCTCTGGATTTTATCCTCCTTAGGTTTACCCATACAGATTACCTAGTTTTTTATAAACTATATATATATATATATATATATATATATATATGATGAAGAGATAGACAGGTGCTATCCAAAATCTTTGGGGAAATTGAACAGTGCCTGAATGTAATAAAGCTTATGACCTCTAACCTTCCTGATAATTACTTTTTCTGAAATGCCTAAAGAAACACATTTTAAAATGCAGAAAGTAGATATTAGGCTGAGTTATTATTTTTTTGCTTACTCATTACAAACTTTTAGACAGCACCTACACACACACACACACATATATATATATATATATATATATGTATATATACATATATATATATATATATATAATGGCTGCCACCTCAGCTTTACAAGTATGCTATTGGCAATGGATTTATTAATCTCTGGCTGTTCTATCAAGAAAATATCCTTGTGTCACAGCTGGCATGGACCAACAAATATCTCACTATATATCAATCAATTTCTCTCTACTCATAGGCAAGTTCATATGCATTCACTCCAGTTATGATCTCTAAATACAAATATGTAATCTCTGTACATCTATATTAGTAATTGTTCAAAATAGTTTATATATTAGGTTGGTGCAAAAATAATGTCGTTTTCTCACATATGTTACTATGTGAGAAAACGACATTATTTTTGCACAAACCTAATATATATATATATATATATATATATATATATATATATATATATATATATATATTTATATTTATAATTGATTTCACCCAAAGCAAGGCAGTAAAGCCCCTAAGACACAAGGAATTACTGGGTGTGGAAGAATTAGAAAATAGAAATTTTACTAAGGAGTGAGAACAAAAGAATATTCAGAAGGACAGTAGAAAGTGCTGGACATTTTAATGTTTTGAATAATAAAGTTGACTGGAAAGCATAGAGCAAGAAGAGAAGAGAGAAGTGCAACACAAGAAACTGTCAGCATAGAACTTACAGTTACATCTAGTCAACTCAACTGTATGTTGGTGAGACTGTCACCAGTCGCATACTTAAATTCATAAAATCTATATACCCTGGCAAACAGTTGACATAGAAATATATATATATATATATATATATATATATATATATATATATATATATATACACATATATATATATGTATATATACATATATATATATGTATATATATATATATGTATATATATATGTGTATATATATATATGTGTATATATGTATATGTATATATATATATGTATGTATGCATATGTGTGTGTATATATATATATATATATATATATATATATATATATAAATGATGTCTTGAAATGGTCATAGTTGACACTAAGGTGGTAGCTATTATTCATATATATATATATATATATATATATATATATATATATATATATTGTTACATGACAAAGTTGCATATTGATAGAAAAGATAGTATTAATATAAAATACATGCATATTGTATATAGAATGAAATATAGAACAATATATATTATTCTGGATGTCAATGTTTTCATAATAAACCTGCTATTAACCAAGTGATGTTTGTAAAGTTCTCAGTATATACTTATAAGAACAATATATCTGGTGAGTTTCTGCTTATATCTACCCATATTTAAAATATTGATAATAAACTGTTTTAAGGGTGTCAAATCTTATGTAAACAAAGTAAGTGCCAAGTAAATTTTGGTCTATGATGAAGTCTCACCAAAATATAGGCGATAGAAATATATATTTGATTAACTATCTATCCAATATCTTAGCATCAATTATTATTTTTATATTAATATGAGCTCCTTGACATTCTATAGCCATCATTAGTTTTTCATTTATTGATTTAACTTTTATACTGTTTTTATTGCTTGGCTAAAGATCTTATTTGTTTGAATCTTGTTTTCCATTCATATACACGTATCTTTTAATGTTAGTGTAATGTAGAATTAGGTTAACCGACAAAAGACCCAGAGTTGGTTGCAAGTGGTGCAGTAAGCACAATGGGTTATGTTTTCTTCTACAATCGGTTGTTGAGAGAGGACATTCTACTTAGAATGTGGTGGGGCTGACAAAATTTGCATACGAACGATACTGGGCAGGTATTAGCCAATAGTCAATATGAGTTTAGGACTGAGAGTGCGCTATATAACACTAACTTTTTCTCAGTTGGGCAGAAGTGCTCTCGACATGCAGAAAACCAGACAAGACAAGACAAACACTGCTACATTAGAAGTTTTCTAACTGGAGAGGTTGATGGTCATTCTATTAATTTCATATCTTTGAAAACTTTTTGCACAAAGGTGAGCAATAGTCAGCTTTGCAGAATGTAAAGAAATATTAGCTTAAAGATTCTTGGTCACTGTAAAAATATGTCTTGTCCAAAAACTTAAATTAATTCTCTGCATTTATCTTGAAACAGTCATCAACTTGGAAGAGATTTATAATTTTGCTACCTATGTTACTAACCCAAAAGATTACTCCACCTACCTCCTGTTGTCTTGAAAGCTGTGTTGAATGACTATTTCCATGACGGATACAACCTCTAGCTTAGCCATTAGGTCCATCCCATGTAGCTCTATATTCATCAATAAAAATTTCTGTTGAGAAATCAGTTTTTGTATAATTCTTTGCTTTCTGTTGTAAGCTAGTGAAGGTCACTGAATAGAATAATTTCACAAAGGTTGGTAATGAATGATAATAGTTAGAACAAGAACAACACATATAAGATTCACCAGTGGTGCATAGTAGTAGTTAACTGCTAGAAGTGAGCCAAGTGAATTCCACAATGACTCTCCAACTGCAGGATATCTACCAGTCAGATGTGAATTTAATGTGGGATATCCGAGCCCGTAGGCTCAGCCAAAAATTCCCTGTAGACCCTGTATAAAACAGAGTTGGGTAGCTGTCTCCTGAGATGAGACTCTGCCCTTTGACATAGCCTCATCTGGGGATCCTATCTGCCCAGAAGCAGAGAGTTTGACCAGCACAGCCAGAGATGAATCTCCAACTGCAGGATATCTACCAACTGCTCCATGCAGTCAGATGCGGCACAATGCTGAATTTAATGTGGGGTATCCGAGCTCATAGGCTAAGCCAAAAATCCCCTGTAGACCTTGTATAAAACAGAGTTGGGTAGCTGTTTCCCTGAGATGAGACTCTGCCCTTCAACATAGCCTTGTCTGGGGATCCTCCTCTGCCCAGAGGCAGAGAGTTTGACCAGCACAGCCGGAGATGAATCTCCAACTGCAGAGCAACATACAGTATTTACTACTGTATTTATGTGAATGGGGACATACTCATTATCGTCCGTATGCATGCTACAACACTTATCTTACGCATTTCTCTTTGTGTTGTTTACTTAAAGGTGATGGTTTGGGTTGCTTTTATGTCTTTAGTTAATGTTCTTAATATTCTTATTTATTTACATTGGAAACATCAGCTTATTGAAATATTTTCTTGCTGGTTAATCCACTTTCCTAGCTTATTATTCTTTTAATTTTTCCCAAATATCTTTTTGTGATATTCTTAAAGCTAGTTTTTTTCTTCTTGTTCTTGCCTTGACTGTTCTCAGATCTCTATTTACCTATTTTTTTGCAATTGCCAACATTACATTCTTGCCACTCAATATCTTTACAATATATTTCTTTTTCGCAAACAATATAACCTATGACAATCATTACATACTGACAATTAAAAGCTAAATATCAATGCTGCCCAGTCCACACTTTTCAGTCTCAATAGAGTTCAAAAGTGTTTCTGCATACTTGTAGGTGATTATTTTCCACACTACAACTCCTTTCCTACAGACCAAATATGACAAGCTTCTCACTACTCTTTTACTATTTCCATGGAAAGTATTCAAATAAACTACATTCCTTAGTACTCCCAGTTCTAACCTTCATGGCTAAGACCCACCATGCCATACACCTTGTAGCAGACAACCTTTATTCCTTTTGTATTCCATTGGTGAGACGTAAGTTCTATCTGAGCAGCTTCTTCACATCAACTACTGCTTTGTGGAATTGACTCCCAAGAGTAGTCAGGGAAGATTGTAGTAGTCAGGGAAGCATCTTCCCTGACTACTACAATCTTGACCTGTTCAAGTTTAGGGTTAACTGTTATCTTTCTCATATATAAACTGTGCTTCTTACTCTGTAACCCTCTACCTTGAGTGGCTTTTGGACATTGTACATGGTGAACATCATTGTAAAAGGAAAAAAAAAAAAAAGTTAAATATTTATGACCAACACTTGAATTGCATAAAAAAATTTAACACCAAATATTTAATTGCAGATTTATGAATTTAAGCACAGTACTATAGGGTGGTCCGAAAGTCTTGTCACCCCCTATATAATTTTCTATTTAAGATGGCTGACACAAGCTCCTACTCAAAAAAGACAGTGTGCATTCTCAAAATGTGACAGCATCAATGAAAGTGAATAAACTGAATCCAGTACATATGCTTTGTATTACTTGTTTTTCTATTGTTCTTACTACTCTTCAGTAGCGAGTGACACGACTTTTGAACCATCCAGTAAATTGGGAGCAAGGTCTCATAATTTTACAGTTGAAATAGCTAAATGTAACCGTTCTATGCTAACAGTTTCTTTTATCGCACTTCTCATTTGTGGAACTCTCTTCTGGCTTCTTGCTTTTCCAATTAAATTTGATCTTCAAAAATTTAAATGCAATGTCAACCGTTATCTTCTGCCATCTTAATTCTTTTGTTGTTCTCTCTCCTTAATAACATTTTCTTTTTCTCATATTCTCTCACACTCAGTAACTCATAGCATCTTAGTGACTTTATTGCCTTATTTGTGGTGAAATGACTAAAAAACAATTTTCTAATAAAAACAGATATTACAAGCTGAAATAAATATGGTATATGTATCTTATAAATATATATCTTGAAAATTTTACCAACATTGGTTCATCCATACTACATTTTTGTGAAAAAGTTAACTCGTATTGTTGAAGTTGATATTGTGAAATGTGTAATAAAAATTTACTGGCACTTTTTAAAACTCTGGAAATGTTTTTCTTTATTTACCTTGTTTTTCAAATTTTAGTCATTTTTTTTTTTTAAGCTTCATCAAATATTCTTTATTTTCTATTAATCGATTATTAAAAAAAAAATTTTCATTTTTTGTAAAAATATCAATTTTTATTTATTTATTTATTTATTTATTTTAATCAAAGCAAGATGTAAATTATTAGGTTGGTGTAAAAATAATGTCGGTTTTTGACGTTAAATAATACGTCAAAAACCGACATTATTTTTGCACCAACCTAATACATTTAAAACTTGATAAAAGAATTTAGCAAAGATTTTCTCAATGTCACAATATTACTTAATGTCACAATGTTACTTAATGTCACAATGTTACTTAATGTTACAATGTTACTTAATGTTACAATGTTACTTAATGTTACAATGTTACTTAATGTTACAATGTTACTTAATACAGCAGAAAATGGCAATTATCTTTAGAATAAAATTAAAATGAAGTTCTCAAAAATCTGCTGTCTTTCATTACTGGCTTAACTGCCTTCAAAAACTGACAACTTAATCAATTGTGCAATTCTGTTGTACTTATATTAAAAACATGCTGCAATGAATTTTTTGTTTTATATTCAATGCTTCCTTAATATTAAAGCCTATGGCCATATCACATTCAAATACGAGGTTCTCATCTGATCACTGAAGTTAAGCAATGTCAAGCCTAGTCAGTACCTAGATGGGTAGCCACTTGCAAATACCTGGTGCTATAAGCTTGGATGCGTGAGCAGTGCAAAGGATAGTGGCTCGGAATTGAAATCAGAGAGCCAAGTTCCAAGTGAGTTTGTTATATTCACTTATGTGTAAATACCCTTGGGAAAGGTATAAATCCACCTCTTCTACCTCCAGCTATGGGTTAATTAGTAGGACTTGTATCAGCAAATCATTATCTACCCCAGCAAAAAAAAAAATTTTTCTTACAATCTAAAAAAATATATTTGGCTTTAAATAACCCGCAAAAGGTTATTAAGCTGTAAATAAAAACAAATCCATCAATCATTAATATTAAACTAAAAATTGTCTGGTTCACACTCCTTTTGAACAGGAGTAGAAGGTTTATCCCTTGTTTCCTGCCTAGGATTAGGTTTCTGGTTCTTTCTAAAGTCTGCTTCAGCTCTATACTTACAATGCTTGTTCTTTCTCATGCTAATACAACTCCACACAATAACCCTCTACTTTGAGTGGCTCTTGGGCCTTGTGTTGGCTGAACATTAGTAATAAAAAAAAGAAAAGTAAAATTAAGTAAGAATAGCAATTGATCATCTACCTTGCTATAAATGGAAACAAGGATTGAAACTAATTTTTAAATTGAGTGACAAGCAGAAAGAGAGCTACAATTCTTTTGAAATATAGTGAGGAAAGAAGCTTTAGAGAATTTAACATTTCAAGGGTACATTTTATAGCAAGAGAAGCAGAGAAAAATACCAAGTAATACACTTGAGAAGTTCAAGCAAATAGACAGAGGAACAAGTTTTCTCAAAAATGTGTGGTTATAAAGGAGCAAATTGTTGAGTACAGTGTAACCCGGATATAAGAGAGTTGTTGGGACTGGAGACGAAGTCTCTTATATCCGGGTTTGGACTATTATATATACATTAACACAGGCTCTAAGTTGGGACCAGAGAAAATCTCTCTTATATCCGGGGTTTCTCTTATATCCGGGTTACACTGTATAACAAAAGCTGTAAGGAATCATGATTGGTTACATCCGGAAGGCACATGGCCCATTAAGAACGAGAGAGAGAGAGAAACAACAAGATTGAGTTCATAAGAACATAAACAGAAATGTTAGTGAAAAAGCCAGTATTTACAATGCTTTACTAACAATAAAAATGACCTAGTTAATAAAAACTACAATCTGTAAAACTTCATATTGAAAATGTTAAAAAATTTTTTCAAAACGTTTTTTTTAAAAGGTAAGCAGCTTACTAGATACTTATACTTTGAAGATTTTACAAGTATACAATTAAACAAGTTGTAGATTGCTAAGAAAAAGAAAATGGTCATATATATATATATATATATATATATATATATATATATATATATATATATAGTCAAGGACTCAAACCAACCATGTTAATATCAAGTTAACCTATTTTCTAAAGAAGTCAAAAATGTAAGAAATAAAAATTTTAAAATGAAGAAAGACTATTTGTGTTTCCTGGTGAGTATATCAGGAAATAGAGGATATTTTCAAAACCCAAGCAAATTGGAATAAACATTAATGGACAGGCTTTGGGGAAAGATATTCTTCATTAAGCGAAAATGGTTAATGCATTTTCAGTGTTAAAAGACTTGGATTTGTTTTTGTTTCTGCTTTCTCTTCTCGGTGTTTGTTATTTCACAGCTTTGCTTTCATTGTGAACAAGTAAGTGGTGTGAGTGGGGAAATCTGTGGCAGGGTGGTGATGGTGGTAGGGAAAAGTGCACTGTAAATATTCCCCACATAATGACATCATTAGTCTCAAAATATATAGTTTTACTTACATACATGTACACAATGAGTGAGAGAGATTGGTGGAGAAGGATAGAAATAAAGAGATGGGGATGGAAAGAGAAACGGGGGGGGGGTGAAAAGGAGTGGTTGAAGACAGACAAACAGAGCAACACAAACATTTACAAGTAGATCTGCTCATTATACGTACAAATGCTCAAAAATATAGACTTACTTTTCTCTCTCTCTCTCTCACCATCCATGCATTTGCACACACAAGACTTACCCAGGATATCACACACACACACACACACACACACACACACGACTACTGCTATTACAAGTATGCTATTGACAATGGATTTGTTAATCTCTGGCTGTTCTATCAAGAAAATATCCTTGTGTCACAGCTGGCATGGACCAACAAATATCTCACTATGTATCAATCAATTTCTCTCTACACAGGCAAATTCATATGCATTAGCTCCAGTTATGGATCTCTAAATACAATCATGGAATATCTATACATTTATCTTAGTAATTGTTCAAAATATTTCACACACACATATATATATATATATATATATATAAAATCAATTTCACTAAAAGCAAATCAGTAAAGACACTAAGACACAAGGGGTTACTGGGTGTGGAAGAATTAGAAAACAGAAACATTACAAAGGAACAAGAACAAAAAGAAGAGTATTCAGAATGACAGTAGAGAGTGATTGACATTTTAAAGTTTTGAAGATTAAAGTTAGCTGGAAAGCATGGAGCAGGAAGAGAGTTCCACAAGTGAGAAGTGCGACAAAAGAAACTGTGAGCATAGAACTTACGATTACATTTAGTCAACTTAACTGTATGTTAGTGAGACCTCACTACTAGTTTTGTACTGTGCTTAAATTCATAAAGTATAGGTATGTTGGTGAACAGCCCATCTGAAAAATTGCCCAGTTGCCATTAAAGTACTTAAAGTATATATATATATATATATGATAAATATATAGTTTTAAAGTATGGTATATTTATGGGTAAAAGTGCTCAATATCAGATACAGAACATATGTAGAGATAAGTAGATATAAAATATATAAAAGTGGACACTGAGGTCAACACCAAATGGTGGCAGTGTGTTTCAGGCTTGAACACAATATACAGGCCATTATATATATATATATATATATATATATATATATATATATATATATATATGAAAATATTCATGGATATGAAAAGATTATGATAAAAATAAGCAGACATAATGTTTGTAATTTATTCAATCAGTCATGCCTAAAAGAGAATTTACTGCCTAAATACATAAATCGGTTTCCATTTTTTTCCTTTATACTGCAGTTTTCGATTTGTTTTTTCATTTTTTAATTTAGTATTGTTGATTTCTAAGGGAAACCATTCATTTTCTTGCGTAATGATAGCATTTCCAGTTGATATCTGATTCCGTTTGAGATTGATAAATTTGCAACTTTGCCTGTTCAAGTTGCAATGTATTTTTGGTTCAATCTGGTCCAAATAATGATATGGCTGGAAAGAAAATAAAATAATCTTTCTATATATGTAATTTGTATGTGCCTTTTCATTGAATTATTCTTTTATAATTAGTTATTATTTTACTTTGAACAGCCAAAAATGCAAAATATGATTTTTTTTATTTTATTTTTTTAGACTAAATTTTACACTTTACTTTATTTCGCAAAACCAAAGTGACCAATCTTTATCAATATTCTTGAAATTGTACACTCAATTAGAAGACAGGTTAAACTAAAACCAGGAAGATGTTCACTTCTTATCCAAAGTGAATTCCTTCAAAAATTATAACGTTAGCAAAAAAAGAACAACTGATAGTAATAAATGTGTGGTAAAAGAACTTTTAAATTATTGAAACTACTGTCTGACACTGACTAGTGGCTAAAAAAGAATAATTTTTACTTTGGGTTTTAAACAAATGACTTTATTTATTTATAAAAAATCTTCCCTCATTTCTCTTGTCTACAACATCTTTATTTCATGATTGGCATACTGGCTTACTACAAAACTCTAACAAAAAATCCGACTTCATAAAATGTTTAATATTAAAACAAAACAGGCAACTATTTTTTTTACTTTTATTTGCTATTTTGTTGTTAACTTAATTTGTTTTTTAAAACTGAAACAAATAGATTTCAGACATCGTGTCATATTTCCTTATTTTCGGCTTCATTTCTTTTGTAAACAAATAGATTTCACATTTATTTCCTAAAACTAGTCAATTAAATGTTTTTATATTTTTGTTTGGGCTTTTTCTCTTACAATCTTATGTCGATAAAATTTAATTTTATTAACATCTGAACATCATTTTCAATAGTGTTTCTTTGGATAAAGTCACTCAGTAGTGATAGCACTAAACTGAAAAATTTTGGTTTCGTAAAAAATTTTGATGAGGCTTCATAGTGTGAAGATGAAACTAAAAAAAAGTCAGTTTTTCGGTTAAACCGCCCATCTCTAAGATATACACACACAAACACACATATATATGTGTGTGTGTGTGTGTAATTATTTACCGAATCTGTCTTCTAAGACTGGATGTGATACAAGGTTGTTTTTAATGCAAGGTGCTCATACGCATGAATATGCATATGAGCCAAAGACAAAAATTCACCAAGCCTAGTGACCACTGTCATGTTGACATCGATATTACACCAACCTGACCTCTCTTAGTGCAATGAGGAAGGTGCTGCCACAGGTTTGGAATTCTCGGGACTGGGTGCCTTCTCACATCTAAAATAAGGAGAGAACAGATACTACACCTTCATCCCAGCCAAAAGGCTTGGAAATATGGACATGTGGCCAAGTGGTTAGAACATTCATCTTCTGACCATGAGACATGGGTTAATCAATTTGTCCAGATGACTTTTTGATGTTATCATCCTGGGAAGGTGACCTTAGTGTGCAGCAGCATTGGAAAGTGCTTGAAAATTATACTAGAGGTTATCCCAGACCTTGTGAGTAAATTTGGGTAGACATTCTGAGCTGCTATCCCTTGCACCACCCACACATCCACCAAGTAAATTCTAGTTAAAAATTAATAATAATGGTTGACTATAACTTTTGTTGCAACTTTATTCCTGCTCATCAATCCAACAACTTAAAATGAAAATAAATGCTTGTCAAAAATTAATAACAATACAAGACAATGTTTCATTTGATCAAAAGTGTTGGTTTCAATTGGACAGGAATGACTACAAAAAAATCATCCCTCCTCAAATTTATAGACAAATCCTGAATTGCTTCCTAACCAATAAAAATAAACCACTTGCTGGAACTCTAACCTACCCATGATTAAGAGGACACAGTGTCTAACCTTCTCAGTCGGAGCCACCATTTGCAATTTAGGTAAAGTGCATGCATGGTTCTAGCACTTTTAAAACTATTGCTAATTTGTATGTGTGTGTATTCAAAAACCTGAATAAAAGGTGAGCCACACAGACAAACAGAATGATCAACAGAACTTGATTTGTGCTCATTGCAACTACAGTCTCAAACACCATATTTTTGTTTTTTCTTGTCTTGAAGTCAAGATGCTGCAATCACCTGATCATATCCCTTTTGTGTGCGAATAAAATTCTTACTTTACAAACTTTTTGCCTTATTACTGTTGCTTTTTCCTAGTTTTGACTTGCTTATTCTCAACAATTTGCCCATTGTATGTTCCAGTCGTCTTCAGGTGATATATATTAGAATTTCAAACAGAATCCATTATTTAGTCTGAATATTTCGGTTTTCAGTTAATTCTCTTTAGTAACTCAACTCTAAAAGTTTTTTTGTTCACCTGTGCTGTGGCATAACATGTGGAAATAGGACAATCTACCTTCATGGACTAAATAAAGGGTCCAGTTCAAAATTCCAGTGTATATCACCTGAAGAAGGCCAGAGTGTACAATGGCCGAAACATTGTGAATATGGCAAAAAAGATGAGTACAACAGTCTGAACAATATAAATAGTGTAAATAGTTACAATACCTCATCTCAGAAATATAGACAGATGTTTGTCAATTCTGTTTGTTGAGCATTTTTGCCAATTACACTTAACCATGACCAATTACTCCACAAAAAGAAATACTGTTGTTGTTTTGTAAATTTCTAAACATAGAACACAATTGAAATAATTCTTAACTAAAGCTACTGCTCATGTTCTTTCTCGAACCGATAAGACTTAATATTGTCTATTTGCTCTCATCACAACACAGAGTCATGTCTTTAATTTTGCTACCTGTCAAATGCACAAAATTGAACCCTGACACTTGAAGTTGTTGTCTGATGGTTAGTCTCTGCACTTTTTTTATGATAAGCAGAGAGATGTAACAATACTGTGTATTATTACTTTGTACTTATTGAGTTTTTCCAACCTTCATTGGAGACAAAGAGAAAAGTACTGTGATGTAATATCAGTCCTCTTATATGGCAGTGAATGCTGGACAATATCATCACAGATGAAGAAAACTTGAGGCAACAGAAATATGGTTCTACAGAAGGATGCTGAGAATATGATAGACTGAACATGTGAGCAACAACATGGTTTTTGAGAAAACAGAAACTAAAAGGACACTCAAATATAGCATCAGAAGGAGATAGTTGAAATTTCTAGAGCACATAAGGAAGAAAGAAGGATTGGAGAATTTGACACTAACAGGATATATCGAAAGCCAGAGGGACAGGGGAAAGCAGTGCATAATCTACTTAATGAGCTTGAGTAAATTGCTGGCAGAACAAGGATTAGCAGAGATCATGAAAAGACAAAATTTATTAAGAGCTACATAGGACAGGAAATTGTTGAGAACCATGATCGTCAAGGTCCTGAGGGACATTGGGGAGGATAGTAGTAGTAATAATAACAAGAAGAATGAGAATGGGAAGAATGAGAATGGGAAGAATGAGAAAGGGAAGAATGAGAATGGGAAGAATGAGAATAGGAAGAATAAGAATAGGAAGAATAAGAATAAAGATAAGAAGAACAAGAAAAATAAGATAGGCAGAAATGAATAGGAAGAATAAGAATAAAAATAGGAAAAATAAGAAAGGGAAGAATAAGAAAGGAAGAATAGGAATAGGAAGAATAAGAATAAAAAGAAGAATAAGGATAAGAAGAACAATAAGAATAAGAATAGGAAGAAATGAATAGGAAGAATAAGAATAGGGAGAAAAAGAAGAATAAGAATAGGGAGAAAAAGAAGAATAAGAATAGGAAGAAAAAGAAGAATAAGAATAAGAAGAATAAGAATAGGGAGAAAAAGAATAGGGAGAAAAAGAAGAATCAGAATAGGAAGAAAAAGAATAGGGAGAAAAAGAATAGGAAGGAAAAGAATAATGAGAATAGGGAGAATAAGAATAGGGAGAAAAAGAATAGGGAGAAAAAGAAAAATCAGAATAGAAAGAATAAGAATAGGAAGAAAAAGAATAGGGAGAAAAAGAAGAATCAGAATAGGGAGAAAAAGAAGAATCAGAATAGGGAGAAAAAGAAGAATCAGAATAGGAAGAAGAATAAGAATAAGAAGAATAAGAATAGGAAGAATAAGAATAAGAAGAATAAGAATAGGGAGAAAAAGAAGAATAAGAATAAGAATAGGGAGAAGAAGAATAAGAATAGAAAGAATAAGAATAAGTAGAATAAGAATAAGAAGAATAAGAATAGGGAGAATAAGAAGTATAAGAATAGGAAGAAAAAGAATAGGGAGAAAAAGAATAGGGAGAAAAAGAAGAATCAGAATAGGGACGAAAAGAAGAATAAGAATAAGAAGAATAGGGAGAAAAAGATGAATAAGAATAGGAAGAATAAGAAGAGGAAGAATAAGAATAGGGAGAAAAAGAAGAATAAGAATAGGAAGAATCAGAAGAATAAGAATAGGAAGAATCAGAAGAATAAGAATAGGAAGAATCAGAAGAATAAGAATAGGAAGAATCAGAAGAATAAGAATAGGAAGAATCAGAAGAATAAGAATAGGAAGTATAAGAAGAATAAGAATAAGGAGAAAAAGAATAATAATAAGAATGAAAATAATTATAATAAGCAGAAGAAGAGGAATAAAAAGAAGTCAGTGGCAGCTTTTACTGGGAACCAAATAACAACAAGTATACTTAGTTTTCAAATGCTCTCTTTAATACTGTAGTCTATTTTTGTACTGCTGTCATCTGAATGATTGCAATTCTTCCAATCTCTTTGCAGGTCTATTCACTGCTGTCCCCAATGGGTCAGTAATGATGGTTTATTTTTCTTTTTCTTTTTTCCACTTCTCACAGAAAGTTGAGATAATTTTCAAACTTTTCATTCTCTTTTAATTTCATCCTACTATCTGCTGAACAGCAACATTCACTATCTGACAGATCATATTCTCTTTATCTATGGGGGATTAGTTCTGGTCACCCTCCTGGTCTGGACTGGGTAATCCATTTGAATTTCAAAGCCCCATAGAAGTTTATATTTTTCATTTTCTGGTTTGTGAATATAACATTGATTTCTATGGTCAAATCCTAGCCATTTATCCAATTGCAAGGGGATCACCTTCTTCACTTTGCCATGTCTATTTTTTTGTACTCCTAAGCAAAATTGCTGAATTTGCTTCTTATATGATCACAAACCTGATCTCTTTCTCTGTATTGTCTGAATTTAATATTTTTCTGTGTTCTATATTGGCTTACAGAAAACCTAAATGGGTCCGTTGACTCCAATAAGAGATCATAAACTTTAAATCATACATGAATTGAAAATTATCACTCATGGAATTACATTTAATTTAAATATCTGTGATGAGATCTCAAAAGATTTCAAGTAGCCATTTTTTTTTTTTTTTTTTTTTTTTTTTAGTTTTACTGGATTTCATTGCAGCAGCACAAGTAGCACATAAATATGTTTTTATGAGGACTTAAAATAAACTTTATGGCTCCTTGGTGGTTCATTACTCATATTACAATTGTAAACACAAAACCTAAATTTTCCAGCAGCTGAAAACATCATAGGAATATAGATCATAACTTGGGTTTCTGACAAGGAAGTTTCCATCTAGATGTTTATTTTATACAGCTAAACAAAAAGACAGATTTGGTTTCAGATTTACTGTATATATTTGTGTATAAATGTATAAACTGACTTCATGTATAGTGCGAACCTTGCATGAATTTTAATCCCAACAGAAAAAATTTAACCTGTGCATAGAGTAACCAGTTACTGTAAATGCATGAATTTTTAACCTCTTCAAAAAAGTTACCTGTGCAACCCCCTATTTTTTGTGTAAAAAAACTGATCATAAAAACTTGTATATACTCAAGTATATATGGTAACTAACACGATAGACACAAAGTAGTGTTCTAGTTTAGTATCATACTAATGTTGTAAATCTATCCCCTCATAAAAAATTTAAATATTTTGGAGTTTTCAGTTAGATATCTCTTGTATATGCTTAAATCAAAAGATAAAGATTTGGTTTTCAGGGTTACCTGACCTGATAGACACAAATTTACATTGTAAATCGATCCCCTTATTAAAGTTTTGGATTTTTCGAAAACTATGTTTAAAGCATGCACCACAGTCTGATTAACGCGTAAGGAAAATTTAGTAGGCATAGCTTTAGCCTTCCTGAGTGATGTGATGACAAAAATACTTTTGGTGAATTATAGTAAGATAAAAAAATAATAAAAAACTGGTGCAATTAAAACAAATAGTCTCCTCAATTCTCAATAAAGTATTTAGAGAGAAAGAGAGAAAAAGAGACCGAGAGTGATGGAAAAAGAGACCGAGAGTGATGGAAAAAGAGACCGAGAGTGATGGAAACAGATAGAGACAGAGAGATATAAAAAGAAAGAGAAAGAGAGACAGATAAAGAGAGAGAGAGAAAGCAAGAGATAGAGAAAGAGACAGAAAGAAAGAAAGAAAGAAAGAAAGAAAGAGGCAGAGACAGAGAAAGAAAGATAGATAGATAAAGAGCTAGATATGCAGAGAAAGAGAAAGGAGACAGAGAGATGGAAGGAGACAGAGTGATGGAAGGAGACAGAGTGATGGAAGGAGACATGGAGATATAAAGAAACAGAGAGATTATCTTCTGATGATGCATGGAAGTTTCTTTTCTTGCTATCTTGAATAGAAATTTAAAAGACTACACGCATCCAAAAGGTAAAATCTTAAAATGAACACACACACACACACACACATGTTATTAACCAACTAGCATAGCACCAAATAACCTCCTGAATCCTAGCAAGAAGTTGCAAGACATTAACTATTGAAATGAAACTTCAAAATGTTGAACTGGACAGTCAAAATGTCCTCTATCATATCTTAACTATTTCGTTTTTGAGAACTCAATTTTTACCCATGTTTAGTCTGGTCTGATCTAATAATTATTGATTTCATTCGTATTATTTCTTTTACTTCTAGATTACCTAGAAGACATTAAATTTATAATGGTTTTAACTAGTCTGAAGTTTGCTTCTTCAGTTATACACCAATGAATATGGCTTCTAGCCCAATAGTACAAAAGATGGAAAGCTAACAAACTCTGAATGGTCATAACTTCATTGCTAATTGAGATACCAAGATGTACTGCATGAATTTAAACATGCTACTAGATTGACAACTAGGTCTCTACATTTTATTGTTGAAATACCA
Source organism: Acanthosepion lycidas (assembly GCA_963932145.1). Classification (NCBI taxonomy): domain Eukaryota; kingdom Metazoa; phylum Mollusca; class Cephalopoda; order Sepiida; family Sepiidae; genus Acanthosepion; species Acanthosepion lycidas. The sequence continues at coordinate 55,696,617 of OZ010602.1, read as the reverse complement.
AAATGCAACCATATATTCTATTCTAAGTTTCTTTGTTTAAACTTCTTGCCTGTGGAAATATCTTCTATTTTTTTGCTTCTCTGCCACCTTCAATCTTCATAAATTTAAATGCAATGCCAATGGACATATTTTGTCATCCTGAAACCTGTTTTTTATTGTCCTTTCTCCTCACTAAAGTTTTCTCATTCTCTTTCACTCCAAGTAACACCCTTGTGTCCTAGTGGGATTATCAACTTGATTGGGGTGAAATGATAAAAAAAAAAGGATGATTTTTTATGTTTTGTCAAGTTCTCTATGACTGTAAAGTTTTTATTTTTTTTTTTTTTTTAGATACATTGAAAATAAAATTTTAGTTTAGAATACCTATTGTTAAAAGCTACAAAGGACAGGAAGATATGTAGTGTCATGATTGTCTACATCCTGAAAGGACTCAGCATGCAGAAGACAAAGCTTTATCATCCAGAAGACAAACAGCATCTATCATAAATAGTGTATTTCTTTGACCTATGTATGGATCTGAACTTCAGCTAAGGACCAGAATATTTGTTGCATTTGTCTGGGATGTCACTGCACATGAGCAAAATGTAATAGCTATGCACTCCTTAAAAAGTGTTAAGCTCAAAATACATATGGTGCGTGTCACGGCACACTAGTAAAAAAAAAAAAAGAAAAAAAAAGAAAGTTAAATAAAGTTTCACCTACTTCAAAAGATCAAAGAGATAAAAGTGTAATTAAACTCAAGAAAGTAAGCATGTCTATTTTTTCCATCTCCATTGCTTCCTACTTTATTCCCCACCCATTTTTCCTATTCGTTATACTCACTTCCTTATTTACTCGTTACCTTTCCTCCTATACCATTCTTTTCACTTGCCTGATGTAAATGAACAGATAGTCAGTTGAAAGGGGGACTCAGGTTTGATTCCTGCTGTAGAGAACATTTTCTTTAAGATTTCTTGAATAAGCAAGTTCACAGTGTTTCAAATAAAAATGAGGTGTCTGTTTCAAATACAAGAGTAAAAAAAGCATGCTTATCCAGCTGACTGCTTGTTGGCTATTTGTTTGGGCTTGTCATGTTGAAAGTTCTCTTTCTGTGTTCACAGGACATCATTTTCACAGCCTAATGGTCAGATGGGCAGTCAGCCATGCTCTCAGGTTGCCTATATGGTTAGCATGTGTGTGTGAAGTCTCTCTCCTTGTCTAAGTTCTCTTATAGCCTATATAAGGGAAATAAATGGACGTAGTTGTAGACATCTGTAGCAAACAAGAGCAGTGTCGATAATGGCCAACACTCTGGTATATTTGTGTTTATTTTAAAATTTGTTTTGAGTAAAGTGCAGCGTGTGTGTGTAACTTAGCTAGATGAAAATTGGTGTGTAGTTAGCGATATATGTTTTCTAATAATTGTATAAATTTGTTATCTCTATGTGTAAATTGTGTTTTTTGCTACATATTCACTAAATATAACATTTTGAAAGTAATGAAAATAATGGGTATATAATACATTTCACAGAGGGTACAGGTACTGCACAGATCCTAAGCAGAAGTGCTGATCAATATGTAAATAATTTGACCCTATGGGTACAGATTGTATCTTATATATTGGAATAACTCGGTAACATGGAAACTTAAATTTTGCATATAAGTTATACTGGAAATAGAAAAATGTAAAGCTTTATCATCCAATACCACACAACATGCATACATATTAGGTGTGTATCATATTGTTAACAGATTAAGTTGATTTTCACAAATATAAGTTTTCTTGGAAGAAAAAAAAAACATTGATTTGAAATTCCCTGTGCCTTTTCTATAAATATTTTCATGGTAATTGTTCTGATGAGTTGTCCTCTTTGGTATCTGGAATTCATGAATTTCAGTGCAGTACTAGATTGGCAGTTAGGTTTCATCCTTTTATAGTTGAAATTGCTAGATGTAACTGTAAGTTCTATGTTAACAGTTTCTTCTCTCGTACTTGTTTGTGGAAGTCTCTTCTGGTTTCTTGCTTCCCAGCCAACTTTAATCTTCAAAATGCAATGTCAATTGCTATCTTTTTATTCTTGTTCTTTTATTGTCTTTTCTCCATAATAGTATATTTTCTTATATTCTCTAACACTCAGTAAACCCTTGTGTCTTAGTGGCTTTATTGCCTTGCTTGGGGTGAAATGATTAAAAAAAAACAAAGAAAAAAAAAAGTAGGATAAGCCATTGTACATGAGAATCTACAATTCTTTGACTTGCCCAACAAATGTAAAAATGCTGTTAATGAATAAAGTCAATCAAAAGAATGTTTTAAGACTCAATTTTAAAATATTTAATCATTTACGTTTAAAAAATATATTAATTTTACAAAGAGAAAGGACAAATATGATAAATATATTGATAACATTTTTCCAAGAATACAGACAATTATTTAAAAAATTATTGGCAGAAATTCTTTTTATATACTTGTAATATTTTAACGTTCAAACAGTTTTGTATGTGCAAAATATTTGTATTATCGTGTGGTCAGTTTGTAAGATGACAATCAACTTGATGAAGTTAATTTTAATTCAATATTGATTTCAAAATGATAAAAAGAATTGAACAACAGCTGGATTTTGGACCATTTAAGCATGTTATATATGTATCGGGTATGTGTGTGTGTGTGTGTGTGCATACTGATGCATAAATGATGCCACCTGCATGTCTATCAGTTACCACACATGCAGACATTATCTATAAATTTTTTTTTTTGAAATTCTAAAAAAATTTTGCTTGAAGATGGAACAGAGCTTACAATTCAATTTAATTCAAATAATTATATTGAAGTTTTTGGCTCTTGTTTTGAAACATGAGAACTCTTATGTAGCATGTTGGAATCATTTTTAAATAATTATATATATATATATATATATATATATATATATATGTTTGTGTGTGTGTGTGTGTATGTATATATATATATATACACACACACATACACATATACAGGGTGCAATGGATAAATCATCATCTAAATTACACAAAAATGAAAATAACACTGTTATATTTACTAAAATTACACAAAAATATCTTGAAATACTAAAGAGCAAATTTATTCAATAAAATCGCCATTGGCTTCAACCACAGCCTGCAGACGACTTTCGAATCTCCTGCAGCTCTTCTGGATGTTCACTTTGTTTAAGTTGTTGAATGCTGCCATAATCCTTGCCTTCAATTAATCTTTGGTCTTACAAGGAGTTTTGTTGGTCTTTTGCTCAGATGGGCCCCACACATAATAAACAAGTAGATTTCAGTCTGGGGTGATAGGTGACCGGATGGAAGGGGTAATGTGGTTTCAGAAATTGTCTGACAGCCATGACTGACTTCTGCTTGTTTGGCATGGTGCAGAGCCCTGTTGCCAGATATAGGGTCTTCCAGCAGCCACCTTCTTGACTCAGGGCAGCACTACCTTCTCAAGGCACTTGATGTAGGCCTTCATGTTCAGTCTGAGACCCTGTAGGAAGATGAATGGAAGCATAATGTTGCCATCATGTGATCACTTCAAACACCATAATGTTGATTGGATATATCATCCAAATCTTTCTGAATCCGCTGCACTGTTCTCAGATTGACACCTAAATACTCTGAAATGTTCATATTGGGGATTCCGATGTGAATGCTAATCAGTATAGCATGCCATTTCCAAATTTCTGATGCAGTGAATTGCATCATGGTGCTCTTTTTCTTGCTGACAGTGACCAACTGACCCTAGTATACTGTGCAGTCGACAATAATAAAAAACAAACAACGCATATGAGCAAAATTAAAACTTTTGAATTTCCTGCACCTCTTCTGCATCTATCATACAATATATATATATATATATATATATATATATAAGGTATGATAGATAAATTGTTACCATTTTATAATATTTTTAATTTTGCTCATATGTGTTGTTTGTTTTTTATTATTGTCGACTGCACAGTATTTCATGGCATCAAGGACAACCCAATTTTCACTCATAATTTTTTAAAGTATAAGAATAAAATCAAGATAATAAACTAATTGTAAGAAACAGGATAAGTTTTTTAGATTTATTTCAGAAAAAAAGTTGTTTTCAATGCCAGTAAATACACCATCTCTCTCTCTCTCTCTATATATATATATATATAATGACTATCATTTTGTTAAATGAGTATGTCCACTGCAGATAAGTTTCATCAATATTCTGTATTCTCATGAGAACCCAATGGCTTTCGTAGCCAGCAAATGCTTTGCAATGCTTTTTACAGACGTGGCAAGCTGTGATGTTTTGTACAGAACTTGGCATGTTTTGTAAAGTCTTTTCAGCTTGCTTGTGAGGTTTCATATGATGTGTGAGACTGGAGTGGTTTCTGCAGGTTTTCTGACACAACTTGCATGCTCAGTTATTTCCAGTGTAGCACTAATCATAATTTGTAAAAGGTCTATCAATGTGACTCTTCCACTTTTACAAGCTGCATGCTTGACATTTGCCCAACTCATTGGATGTTCTTGGAAAATCTTAGTGCCCTATACATACCGGGAGTAACAGCAAAATTGTCCAATCTTAGATTAAGCTTTGAACTGTTGTATCTTAGAAATTATTAAAGATGGATTTCTCCGACGTTTTTATAACACTATTAGACTCTAACTTGAACAATAAGAATGTATTTAGCTTTAAGTTGAAATGATGATCCCTCTTGCTGTTGTGAGCTCCTGATCCAGTTTTCCTCTCTACTGTTCCCTCTTTTTTTATAAACTTATTCACTGTTTTCTTGATGGTTCTTGAATGGACTTTGAAGATGGAAGCCAGAGTAAGAATGTTGATACCGTTACTGTAGGCCTGAATGATCTTTTTTCTTTCACCATTGCTCAGTTAAGAAGACATAGTGGGGCTGGCACAAAATGATTTTAACCTGTTCTCTTTCTAGTTGAATAACTCAAAGAGTTTTTCAGTGATTCTTACAACAAATGGCGTCAAGATGGCTAAATGCCTTATCTGAAAACCTGGAAAAAAGACACTTAATTAGTTTAGTGTTTTTTTTTTTTTTTTTAGATATTAAACATTATGTGGGAGGGACAATTATCCCATGCAGTTACACGATTTGGACAATTTTGCTGTTACACTCGACATATATGATGCCAAAGACAGTTGTCAACTTGCTGCACGAGGATGACCACTAAATATGCCTCCCAGAAATAGTTCTTTAGTAGGGCTTCTCAATCTCTATTCCAGTATACATTAATTTCACTGTTTAAAACACATACCGATATCTACTCAAACAATTGTTTTCATTGAATATAATGTTTATAGTAATAAGAAGTAATTTATTAATAGCTTGTTAAATATATAAGTTTTAAGCAATTAATATAAGTGTCCTTCAGAGCTATATCCTTGGACTGATGTTGTTCCTAATTTTCATCACTGACCTTCCTGATGTCATCAGATCTCAGCTTGGTATCTGTGCTGATGACAAATTTATTTAATTCTATCTTATATGGCAAGGTCAAATTGGCAGCTGATCTAAAAATGATCTATAATCTGTTTTTAACTGGGGCAAGAAATAGCTTAATTTTAATGCTTCTAAAATGAAACTGCTCTCTTTTAGTTTTAATCATCTGAGAAATCGTGTTTTACCTTCTATCAGCATGGCTAAATGCTAATTTCCAGAAAAGTAACTCATTGTGCTTTCTTGGACTAACGGATAACGACTGTAAAAAAAATATTTTTAAGAATTTTCTAAATAAGAAACATTCTAAAATAATTTCATTCATTTGTGAATAAGTCCTGAAAGTTTCATTAAAATCCGACAATTATTTGATTTTTACAAGAAATGTGGTTTTCACTGGGGGGGGGCGCTAAATTTTCTGACGGTCACCCGCAGATGCAAGAAAGAAAGTGTAAAAAAACAAAACAAAAAAACAACCAAAATTCCGAAAGTTCTAAAAAAAGGATTAAAAAAAATGTAATTAAAAATTCTTTGGGTTTTCCTCTTAACAGAACGATAAAACTTTTTTTTTTTTTTTTTTAAAGTTTGAGAAATGTTCATCGTGTATGCAAATTTTTAGCGAATCTTTGGATGTACCTACTTTTTTTTTTTTTTTTTACTGAACAGAATAAATATGCGACATTTAGTGTCTGTGAATATAAGGTTGCATCTTCAGTTTCTGTGAATATAAGGTTGCATCTTCATTCGAATATATACGCATCTTTTTCATACTTTTTACGCACTCTGGTTATCTACGATGAAAAAATTGCTTTCATTGCGAATTTGAACTTCCGAGTCCTTTCAAATAGGACTTGGAGGCTTTTTGGGAATAAAATTACATTTTGTTTTGAAGTATTTTTTAATTTATGATTTTGTCCTCGTTATTGGCTTTAATCGATTTGCTGGATTTTTGTTGTGTCTGAAACTTTATGAATGTAAAAATCTCCGCGACACGATCTGGAAAACTTTTTTTTTTTTTTTGTGACACGTTTTGTTGATCAGCAAAACATGTCAAAATAGTTTTCCTACTTGTTCTTTATAAATTATTGTTTTTAAAACCCACGATTGCTATTTTGAAAGCTTTCTTCAACTATATACTCACTACATCTATTTTTTTTAAACCATTCCATCGGATTTTCATTCAAATTTGGTTCTAAAGGATTATCTGACATTATCTAGGTTAAATTTTCAAAATAAATTTCACATTAATTCTTTTTTTTTGTTTTCAAATAATTTTAAACAAAAAACCTTTGAATGTTTTATTTGTCTTTCTTTAATAATTGTACAATACAAGTACCCACTCATTCAGAAAGACACATGTCAAAAATAGTTGATAAAGAAAGAGAGATTATAAAATAAAAGTAGGAAGTTGGAATTGAACCCCTACATAGACATTGATATTAGAGAGAGAGAGAGAGAGAGAGAGAGAATCTGCAATATGGTGTTACAGTGTAACCTGGATATAAGAGACCCGTATATAAGAGAAACCCGGATATAAGAGAGATTTTATCTGGTCCCAAATTAGAGCCATACTTACCTAAACAAAATAGACGAAACTCGGATATAAGAGACTTCTCCGGTCCCGACAACTCTCTTATATCCGGGTTACACTGTACTTCAAACAGAGAACCTTTTAGTGTAGTATTGATATTATTTTTTTATATTTTTATTGATTTTCACACCAGTATTATTATCATAGGGGATAATGTGAAGTCTACTATTCTGTAAAATTAAAAATAAATTTTTTCTTGATATATTTATTAACTATTTTTTCTTTCATAAAATCTTTAACAAAATATTTTAAATAAAAATTTTTATTTTATGACAAGACTGCTGATTAATTATTTAATTTATTTGATTTATTGTTTTAACTGACAAAAAATGACTTATTCAAAAATGGCAACTATTTTTTTTTAAATAACAACGGGTAAAGAAAACCTGAGATAAAAAAGCAAATTACTTAAAATTTGGAAAAAAAAAAGCAGTCCTCTTCCAGTGACGACAGAAAAAAATCATTTATTATCGAAGAAAGAAAATTAGAAGCGAAAAAAAAAAAAACAAAAAAAAACACATACATAGCGGTAAAAAAAAAATCTAGATAAAAAATCAAAAAATCAACCAGTCCCTCCCAATCATCGTCCCTACAAATGAATTGGGTGTGGAAAGCAAAAAAGGGGAAGAAAAAAAGTAAACAAAAAAACTAAATAAATAAAAAAAAGATATATATATAAAAAAAAGAAAAACGAAAAGAAAAAAAAGGAGTAAAAACTCTTAAATAAATAATTTTTTCTTTCTTTTTATTTTTTGCGTCTTCACTACACAAATTCGCGGGAAATCTAAATATAAGATAGATTGATATATCTAAATTTTGTGTACGTGTGTTTGAGGCATATATATATATAAATATAAATTTGAAAGACGTTAAATACGAAGTAGTATAAGAGAAATAGACAAAAAGAGGGAGTAGAAGGAAGAAAGGAATGATATCGAAGAGATTTCAAACGTGTGAACTAATCAAACCAAATAAATCAATAAATGAAGACAGGAAACGAAGGTGCTGAAGAAAAAAAAAAGGAGAAGAAAGTGTAAAAATAGAGAATGAGAAATGGATGAGGACAAAGAAAGAAAGAATCTAAGGATGAGAAATCAATAAAAACTAAATAAAAAAAAAAAAGAAATGAGGAGAAACCGGCGAAAATGACAACAAAAACGTCAAATAAAATCAAAATAATTAAATTGAAAAAGAAAAAAAATAAGGAATAATGTGAATGTAGTAATAAAAAAAAGAAAAAAAAAGAAAAAAGAAGACAGTCAAAAAATAATATTTCTTGAAGTTGATTGGGAGAAAGAGAGAGAGAGAAATAAAGAAAGAACAATAAAGAGAAAAGGTGAGATACTTAAGGTGAGCAAAAGAGAAGTTGGGATAGAATAGAACTGGATGGTATACGAATTTTTTTGTGTGCCTTTTTCTCTCGTTTCTCTCTCCCTCTCTCTCTCTGACACACACACACGTAGTTGAAAAAGCTTACACATGAAATTCCCTCACTATAAAAATGTACAGTGTACACAAATAGATTCATTCTCTCCTGCACAAGCCCAGAAGAAAAACGGGTAAGGGGAAGGGGGAGAAACAAACAAACAAACAAAAAAAAAAAACCAAAAGTTGCCATCACTAACCCATGTGATGATGATAATGAACAGCATCATCATCATGGTTTTCATGACTATTTCTGCTCTTGGCAGTGGCGTTTCCATTTTTCGTATATAGTGAAATTCAACATTTCAATATATACATGAATGTTGGAGTTGAAGGAAGAGGAATGCAGAAAAAAAGGGTAGATATACGAAAGCAGCCACATTTGACCTGCTATTGCGTGTGTGTGCGAGTGCGTGCGTGCGTGCAAATGTAGATACCTTCAGTGACTAATAATAATCATAAGAAAAGACTCAAGGGGTGTGTGTGTGTGTGTGTGTGTGTGTACACACACTGTACGAGAAAGAGAAAGGAAACGAATCTTGAGGCATGTTTAGTTTTACTACTGTTTACAATACATGTGTCGTCTTCTTGCAAGTTTGACACTTTTTTAACGCTTAGCTTATGTGACGAAGGCATAAAGAAGAATAATACGGGAGTAGAAAGATTATGTTGCGTCAATCGTCCAAGTCGCTCTTGTCAGCTTTGAAAACTAGCATTGAGAATCTTGCTTTTTTGCTTCTTGCAAGTTGTGTGAGCGCGCACGTGCTCTGAACGACCAAAGGATTGCGCACTTCATAATTATTATTTTATCATGCTTTCTCTTTTTTTTTTTTCTTTTTTTTTTTTTTTTTATTTGAAGTTTTTTTTAAAGCTTTTTTTATGTTGTCTGACTTACTCGCTCTCCCGTGTATAAGAAAGAGAATGTCTTATGTGCAATGCCAAATAAGTGCATATCGGTAAACGTACTTTGAACATGCGTGTGAATATGTCAGTGTACAGACACCAAATGCGTGTAAAAATGCGAGGGTGTACATCTGTACATTTGTGTAGCCCTGCGTGTTGTATACATCGCTTAATACTAGTAATAAGCCTGCATCCTAATTCGTCTGCAAATGCAAGTAAGCTGCATGTCTATATACAGCATGTAGAATTTAATTGGAGCGCCTCTAACCTCTCTCTCTACGTTCTTAAGACTTTCTGGGAGCGTATATCAGTCTCTATAGGTTGCATGCATGTGTAGTGTACATTTATTTTTCTGAATTGGTTCGTTTCGTCATATTTTATTTTAGGTTTGATTGCCGCAATTGTACAATGAACATGTGACAAGAAATATGTGTACACTGTAATGTGTAGTCATATTGTCATATGTTTGCAAGCGTAAACAATCGCATGTACGCACGCACGCATTCACACTACAATACATAAAAAAAGTAAAACAGGTGTGCGCGTAATGAATTTATTTTTTATTAGATCTGTATTGGTTGACTTAATTGGCTGTCAGTGTTTTCTTTTATATGGTGGACAAAAAAAAATAATAATAAAAATAAACAAAAAACAATGTTTTTGTGGGGAACTTAGTTCAGCAGGTGAAGCATGTATTTTGTGTGTGTAGTGTAGAATTGGTCTAAACTCAAAAAAAAAAAAAAAAAAATACATATGGACACTACCCCTAAAACTGCTAAGTTAGGTTTCTACACTTATCACCATCATTGCATTTTGAATTTTGATATATACAATCGTTTAGGAAGCCTTTCACCTGAGACTTAAGGTAAATGTTTTCTTATTAGGAAGTTATTGAAAGAATATTTCTCTGTATGTAGTCATTTTTTTAACACAATCTTTTTGCATTTCAAATAAAAATGAACTTCCTGGGATTTTCTTAGACTTAATGTGTCTACTTTTTTTTTCTTAATTTTACCTAGCATGGAATAATAGTTGTATTTTTAATTTATTTTTAATCATTTTAAATGAAATATCTCATTCTAGTACTTTCTATTCCCAGTTCCTTATTTAGAGAATTTTTATTTAATCAGACGATGCGATAATAATAATAATAATAATTATTAATTATTCACGCGTGTGTTTTGTATTGGCCTCATACAATGCACGTGTCGATGTGTGTACCACAATAACTGAGCGCTTGCATCCTTTTTGAAATGCACATGTGTCTTTGATGAGCACTTTTTGTCGCCTCCTAATAGACGTGTGTGTGTGTGCGCGCGCTACCGTTGATAAAATAGTGTTAATCACAAGTTTTACACCTTTATGTAGAATTAAGTTTTATATATTTTACTTACTAGAAGTAGCAAAGAATTATTGTGTCTGTTCATAATGTGCGCGCACATTAGTGTGTCGTGATATTGGGAGTGTGACTGATGTGCAAACTAAAACTAAACGAAAGTTAATGCGGAATAATAAAGAATCGGTTGTCCAAAACCAAAAAAGTGTACATAAAAATGTTAGAGAGCTATCAGTAATGACAACAGAAGAAGAAGAGGAAAAAAGAAGAAAAAAAAAAAGTTGATTGGCAGAAGATGATCTCAAAGACTTGCATATAAATTTGTTTTCCCTCCCACTTGGAATATGTTTTTGATAGCTTTATGTTGGCTTGCCTACGACGAGGGTTTTGCTCGCTACCATGGAGGTTGGTTCGTTGCCGCGGCAACTCGCTTCTTCATCTTCTCCGACTTTTCAATGGATACGTTATGTGCACTGCGACGATGACGACGGGGGGTGGGGTCTGCATAAAAAAATAGTGCGCCTTTCAACATAGACTTTAACTCGATTCTTATTTTGCACACCTTTTTCCTCACTTTTGCTTACTTTTTCTTCTCTCTCTCCTCTCTCTTTCTTCGATTTAATTTTTATTTTTTTTCATCTTTCTCATGTTAGCCCCCCCCCCTTTTTTAAATTTTACTCATTTTTTAAAAATTTTCATACCACTTCTTACAGATTTTTTTCAATAATTTCCTTCTTTTCATTTATTTATTTCATTGTTTCTTTCTTCCTTTTCTTCTCGTGTATTTTATTTTTTGTCTACCTTTTTTTTTTCGCCTTGTATTTTTTTTCATTATTATTTTCCAATTTCGCGCTTCATTCTGACCGTTTTCTTCCTATCTTTTTTTTTTTTTTTAAACAATTATTTTCTTTTCATTCTCTCTCCACTTCTCTCCTTTTCACTCTCCGTACTCAGCTCTTTCGCCGCAGCACTTATTTCTTTCTCTCCCAAAATCTTTCACTTTACCTGCCTCTCCCACGCTTTTCTAGAAGTTCAATCCCAAATCTGTGGCTATTGTAAATATGTCAATAAATAAAATAGCTTCCCACTTCGTATTAAATGTGTACGCGTTTCTTGTGTGCTGAATTTTGCAGTGATGTGTGGTTGTAAGTTTCCGTGTGATTGGAACGTAGTGTTTGCTATACTGCGGGAGGGCGGGACCCGCGGTAATGAAGGGAAATAATAATAATAATAATAATAATAATAATAATAATAATAATAATAATAATAATAATGAAGAAAGGGAAAAACGTTGGAAGGTACGTTTGCAATTTGCATATAGGATGGAATGACAGAATGAAAGAAAAAGAAAGCGTGCTTGTAAACAGTAAGAAAAGAAGTGTAAAAAAAAAAAACTAAAAAGAAAGAGTGAAAAGAGATACAAAGACAAGAAGGATGTTTTCATTGAGAGAAAAAGAGAGAAAGAGAGTGTGTGTGTATAGGGTGGGGGGTCCGGTAATTGAAAAAAAGTCACATGCAAGAATTGTACCTGGAAGTTTACCTCCACGTTTTCCTTTCCTTAAATTATACAACAAATCGTTTTTTTTAGTTTAAAATTGGACAAAGCGTTACGTTACGTAATATTTTTACACAACAACTATTCAGTTTACGCAGACACAAACTGTCCATTATGTTGCGCACACAGAATACTGTACGTGTACGTGGATGTATCAATTAGTCCGCAGCCCGACACGTAGTAGGTAGCCTAAAATTTTCACACTGTGTACTGTAGTGTAAATATTCGATATGTGAATCACTGAATATTCATTACTGAATCAAGTGCATTGACAAGGAGATGTTGAAAACAGAATCTGATTTACATACGTACGTACGTACACTGTGTTGTGTATGTATTGTACAGAAAGAAGAAAAGGCGCCTATTTGCGGAGGTTAATAATTAATTACGCTCTAAAACGTCTATAGTGTTTATCAACCGTTCAAAGGGGAATTACCAATACTCGTGTAAGTATTTTGTAATACGTCTGTGCCAACCGAAAGAAGTAGTAAAATAATGACTACGCGATGCCACTTTAGGCGTTCCTGATTTCTAATACAAGTCTACTCCTGTAGTCACAAGGTTTAAAAGATTGTCCAAGGTTTAATTTTGTTCATTAAAGCTCAAATCCAAAAGGAGTTGTTCAATGAACCAACCTAACTGACATGTCAGTAACTCCCGGGCTTGAGAGTAACACTAACACTCAACAGCATATGTTTATTAAACATATGTGTATAAACAATTTATACACCATAATAATACCCATAAAAAATAACGGGATTATTACTTAACTTAAGCAGAAATGTTGATTTCTATATAAGATCAGTGTGTAGTATCTGTTCTTCTCTGAAGTATCACTGTATGACAGTGTAGGTGCGTAATTGGTACCATATGTCTGTCTTTTTGGCAATTTGTGATGAGCAGCAATAAATTGTGTCTTGTCCCAGGGATTCCAACCATTCGGCAGCACCTCTCTCATCTTATTAACAAGAGAGGGTTGGAGGATCTCCAACATGACATTGTTTGTAAAGATTGGCCAATTTTTGTCCTTAACCACAATAAAAATAATTATGCATCAAATTTACCATTGTGTGTGCATGTGTATGGGGGAGGGGCATAAATAAATACTATGATCAAAGTGTAGTATCTGTGCACTCTGTAAAAAGTTATACACACACACAAGGTGCATTTTAAGCAGCAAGAATTTTTTCATACAAGTTTTTTTTTTTTAAAAAAACAATACCAAAAAGATCTATCTATCCAACTTTTTATTCAGTTTTTATAACTTCAGACTAATTTGTTTTATGTCAGGATTAATTTTCCAAAGTTTTTTATTGTATCCATCTGACTACTTTCCATTGTAACTACAGTTGTTTTGAAGGGTACTAGTTTTGCATATTATTAGAATTATTATTCTAATGAGAATTAGAATGCTTAGCAAATTCTGGTGTTTCTAAGCCTGCAGAATCAATTTCAAGTCATTTAGAGGTAATATCATTTGCAATGGTCAAACTGAATTTACACACACACATATATGCATGCATACATTACATTTTATATTTTGGGATCGAGAATTTTATAGGGCAATGGTGTAGGATGCAAATTTCAAACAAAGTTGATTTTTAAACATGCCAATATAACTAAAGTGTAAATATTATTAATTCTAACCAAAATTCCTTATTTTCAATAAGACATATATATATATATATATATATATATATATATATATATATATATATATATATATATATCACTAGGTTTTCTGTGTTTTACAAGTATGTTTAGTGGAATTAAAAGTAAAGATAAAAAGAAGCTCTGGTAAAAAAAAATCACCACACCGAGCTAGTTGATAAGCATTTTTACTTTACTGGATAGACCAGAAAGCAAAGCGTATTATAATCATTTTAAGAATCAGAGTTAAAATCGTTGTTCCATTCATCTGTTGTCATATTGGGATCAGATATAGCCCAAGGCCTTTTTGGTGTGGAATCCCATATATATTTTCATGTGAATAATTGTGATAATAGCCCCATTCCAGTGGCCTGTTTGTCATCAGTATGTCTTCACAGACCCAACCCTCTTAATGCAACTGATCCCCAGGAATAGTTTTATGTGTATATTTAGTTTTCTACATTCAGAGACAGGCAAACCACATGCTTGCAGCTGGACCAATTCTGCAAAACAGAAAAATATAATGAATAGAGGCAAACTATAAAAACCTGATCCTATATTTGAATTTATGCCAGTTAGTTAAAAAAATAAATAATTGCTTTCTGATATATCATTCCTATAATTTTAAGAGAATTGGAATAAAGAAATTTTTTCCAATGGGACAATTTGCAACCCATATCCTGGGAGCTTGTCTTACATGGATTCAACCACAGCTGGAGAGTATTTGGCCCAGAATGTTGTAATAAAATGCAACAATAAACTGAAGGAAATTAGCCCAAATTTTAAGGTGAAAATCTTGACTTCAGAAATAACTGCTGAAGCGGGCTTGCTAGATTGAACTGATTTTTTTGAAAGTCCAGCTCTACTAAACTTCATTTGTGACTTTTTGGGCTACTTTTTTTCTTTCATATAATCTAGCTTAACTTGGGCAACTATCAAGTAAAAAGTCTATTCAAATGTAGTTTAATTTGCTACTTGTAGCCTAATTTGGCAGCCTTGGTTACAGCAGCGAGTATGTCGGATGCAAAGGATTTATTCATGGTTTGATTCAAATCTAAAAAATCCAGTTGAATAACGAATCAAATAGTCTTTTCTTTGTACAAGACTGACTAAAGTGGGCATGAGGCTGGTTCAGCTGGTATTCATTTTCAGATCTGAACTTGAACCAATTAGAAATAAATGCACAATTAGTTGAATTCAAAAGCCAGCACACACTGTCCTTTTGTGAAGAACAGTTTGAATCCATGAATTTGATATACACAAGGTTAGATGGCTTCCAGATGTGTTAAAATTACATACCATTAAAACTAAGATTAAGAATGATAAAATAAGCTATCTTTGTAGATTGAGTTTTCAAGCCAGTAGTAGAACTTGTTGGATATCAACTGACAACAAGTCTTCTCAATACTTCAGTATTTTCTTCAATCCTATTATTACTAATATAACTAGTTTGCTCATGTCATAAAAAATGACTATATATACTGATCTTCTATGGAGTTGATCTTTTTCACCTCCTAGATTCATAAAACAGTCTACCATTGCTATAACACAAATACTGCCTGCTGGTATGATCAGGGCAAAGGAAGTAACTATAGGAGAGCAAAGACAAATCTCTCTCTCTCTCACACACACAAAATAAAAAAAAAAGTAAAAAAAAGTTTAAAAAAAAAGAAAGACTTACAAATAAACTGGGTCTGTTATTGTTATGGTAATTTACCCATACATGCATGAACTCTCCCAGCTACTATAAATAGAAGCAGGTATTGCCTTTTGGGGAGGGAAGTTTCCAGCAGTCAGCTTTGACAGTCGCACCGAACATTCTTGCTGTAACACTCGTTTGTATTACTGTTTCTGTTAATATATTTGTTTAACTCAATTCCTCTCTTGTGTCTTTATTTCTGAACCTAACAAGGCCACATCAATTATATAGTAAGATTTCATGCATTTGCATGTTCACATCAGGTGACTGGCATTATTGTCAGTATTCTTACAGACCCCAACATCACTGTGGTCTGGGACAATCTTAACTCTTTTTTGAATCTCCAAAACTATTGCACCAATCCTTAAATGCATGAACCTAACCCTGATTTTCTCCAGCTTTTTAGTTCCTGTCCAAGGAACTTCTGCATATTTTTTTTTAATATATTTTATCTTTCAGCTTCACCCTGTAGGCCACTACTACAGCCATGTCCATGATCTCGCAGGTTTTATTTGCTATGTTCACCAATAAAGTGAATCTAGTGAAGGAAATTTCTCCAGACTCACTCTAGTTGTAATGTCCTAGAATATCTTTTCTTTTTTTTTTTTTTTTTCTTGGACTTTTGGTTTATGCTGAAATCAATATTCTTTATAAGCTTAAAACCAAATGATTTGTACAATTCCTAGTGTACCATAGTTCCTACCCTGTCATGACTTTTTATGTTTGGGTAACGTTGTATTCATTGATGATGCAATTTACAGCATCATCTTTTTATCTACAGAGACATTTGCTGTTTTTCTGGGTTTTTGCCTTGTTTCCTACCCTTTTTTTCTGGATGATAAAGAGGATGATGATGATGATGATGATGATGGATTAATTCATTTCTAAATGAAGCAAATACATCAATACTACAAGATAATTATACATCATTTTTATAATTCAGATTTTATAACACAAGACTGAACACAATGGGACTTGATGACATAACAAATTTGCTCAATATTAATATCATTTCAAATTAGTTTACAAATGAACAGATATTTTTTTTTTATAAAAACAACATAAAAAATGAAGCTCAAGATTGAAGATGTTACTTAAGTAACAATGCTTGATTGCTTGATTTGTTTTTCTTATGGGTTATCAACCCTTTGTCGGTTACTTAAAGCCTAAATATATTTTGAGTTGATAGAATAAGTATTATTTTCTTTCTTTTTTTGCGAGTGAATATTGCATTAACAATATTTTTGAGAATAACAATAGTTTTTCCAGATACAAGTCCTACTATTTAACCCATAGCTGTAGGGAGGAGATGGATTCATACTTATCACAAGGGTATTTGTGTATAAGTGAATGCAATGAACCTGACTGAAATTTAAACTCAGTTAAGTAACAAACATTTTAAAATAATGAGACAAGCTGTAGTGCACTGAGGAACATTTGAGTTTTAACAGTTTAAATAATTTGTTTTTAATAAACGAGCTTTAGTACTCGATCCTTAATGAATATCAGGTGGTCTAAGTATGAACATATATCTCAGTGTATCTATCACTAAGTATTGTTTTAAACAGCATTAGGCAGTATAAACTTAAATTTAAAAAACAAAATAAGAACCCACACAATTATCTGCCAAAGAGAAATGTAATACAAGGCACATCCGACCATAATTATGAAAATCATAGCACATTTCTACAGTGCGTTTTGGAGCTATGTAATACATAGTACACCTCTTTTACAGCTATTTAAACCCATAGTTCAAGGAGGTGTGGAGCTGCATAGCAGTTATAAACTAAAATTAAAATTAACTGGCAGACATGTTTATTCTGCACTCATACTCTCAAGAAAAGCATGAATTGACTCTTCCCTGAAATTTGTCATATCAGTTACTTTGACAAGAATTCAGTTCCATCACTATCACTGGTGTGTTATGATGGTTAACAGACATCTTCTACTCTATAGTCCTGGGTTTGACGATAAACTACATCCAGCAGCAAGGCCTCTGATTGGAGGTTTTGAGGAACATGGAACCACATCTTAATTGCTGTTGTTCCCAGGTCCATCCTGACCCAGAGTGGTAGCACCTGTTAGGGTCCCAACTATAGGCAAATAGAGAACTCTCAAAAAAAGAAAAAAAAAAAAAAATACAATATGAAAGTATAAAAATATATTTTTATAGTAAAATTACCAGCAATACTTATTTATAGTAAAATTACCAACGATACATTTTATCTGTAGTTGAAGGCATACAATTGCATTCAAAATATTTAGATTTTGGCATAGAGGTTGATATGCTGCTAAACAAAATTAACCAACCAAATCTTTTACTCTTGGAGTTCTATTATTGTATTATGATGCTTTAAAATATAAGGTAGAAGGAAACCCAACCAGCAGCAATTAAAAACTTTCAAAAGTGCTAGGAACATCAAAAAAATAATAACTAAAGTTCTTTTGATAAATCTTAGTTTTGTTTTTTTTTAGATTTTTAGTTTTTTTTTGGCATTAGTATCTAATTCATATTTATTTGACCTTGGTAGAGATCAGACAATTTTAAGTTATTATGTCCACTGAATATCTTGGATTGGATCATGTCATTCATTATAATGAAGGAAATAAACATGTTCTATTCATTAGACAGAGAAAGAAAGACGCCATATTTGAACCTGGACTCGTCTGAAGAATAAATGAAATCCTTTGACGTAGATACAATAGCAATGAAAATAATTCTGTTTTTGACAAACGTCCTAATAGTTCAATATGTAATAATTGTAGATGATAATGTTTATTATGAATATTTGGTGAAATGATCAATTTCCATTTCACAGTTAATGCTAACAGTTGGCATACATACAAACTTAGCAATTTTTAAATAATAATAATATCAGTAAAAATATGCAATTTGATAATAAAGAATAAAAGCAGTAGCAATATATCAATAAGAATCAATGTGTATTTGAGATTTATCTGTAAAATATCTGAATTGAGTTAAAAAAAAAAAAAAAAATAGCTAAATGATATACAACTTGCATTAGTTTGTCAGTGAGATTCAACCTTCCAAAAGCTAAGCAAAGTATTAAAAAACAGGAAAATTTCATTAGCAAGAAAGAAAAGAGCACTGGATGGAAAGTGTAATACTGAAATTTGAAGATACATTGGAATAGCGAAAGGTGCCTCCCAAAAGCTAAACAATGTATTAAGAAACAGGGAAATTTCGTTAGAAACAAAGAAAAGAGTGCTGAAGTGTTACATAATATCAACCCTTCTATATAGCAGTGAATGCTGGACAATCTCCTCAAAGATAAAGAAGAGACATGAAGCAACAGAAATGTGGTTCTACATAAAGATGCTGAGGATACTATAGACTGAACATGTGAGCAACGACAAAATTTTAGAGAAAATGGAAATAAAAGGAACCTTATACTTATAAGAAAAAGCAGTTGAAATTTCAATGGCAGATTGAAGGCAAGATGGACAGAGGAAAACAATGTTTAACCTACCTAGCAAGCTTGAGTAAATGTATGGCAGAATAAAGTTTAGCAAAAAGACAAAATTTATTAAGAGCTACAAACGACAGGAAATTGTGGAGATCCAAGATTGTCCACATCCTGAAGGCCTATAGAAGAAAATTCAACCATTTTTAGTAATCTACGTTTAATTCAAGAGATGCATGACCTTTAATCTATATGACAATAGTCAAATTATCAACAGGCTGTCATATTTGACTATAATTCATTGAAACTATGAACATTATTGTCTAAATTTCTGAAACAAGTTCTTATTATTATACATTGATTTATTTGGATCAGTTTCCTTGTGTTGGTCATTCTTATTCCAATGCTATGGCTGCCACAGTCTACAGGTTTCCTTAGATGCCTGGTGTATTTGGCAACATTTCAGCAATTACAAACAAAACCCTTTATTTGATCCATATTGAGTATGTTGTTCTCAGTGTCGTTTCAGAACTCATAACCATCAATTTTCCTTTATGATGTCAATCTGCCTCAATAATGAGCCAGTTTATATTTCTGCACTACATGACACAGGGAGTGAACTTGCAACCTCTGGGGAACCAGAGGAACTTTACTGGCTCTTTTAACCACTTGGCCATCTCATGTAGGATACATAGATAGGCAATGTTTCCTAATCGGTGACTCCCAGTATTGATATCTATGTTCAGACTACTTATTGAATGACGTGATCCTAGGACATAAAAGTACTAGTAAAGCTCATCTGGAAACTGAGTTCAGTTCATGAATCAGGTCAGGCAGAAATATGTAATGGGTCATTGGAGAGGAAGATTGGCATAATAAAAATAATGACAATTTCAATATTTTAAATACTTTGGATATGACAGATAAAAGGAAGAACAGCATAATTCCTCTGAATGTTCCATTTCATACTTTTTGAAGACAGACTAGAGGGTATAGTGGTTGAAACATGGTTAAAAAAAATACCAGGAATCTGGTCCAAATGAATGTATTTTTAGCTAAATGTTATATATCAAGATATCAAGAATTTCTATATACAATGGAATGTCATCTCCAACATCTGCATACAAACTGTTTGTTATTTCAACTTTCGAGACAGTGAATTGGACAATTGTTTTTATAAGTGTTTATCTATCTTAAAAGTATGTATGTTACAACAATAAGAAAATGCTAAAGCTGAAGTTTTTGGCTTTGATTTACAATTTAACAAAAAAAAAAAACAAAAAAAAAACAAAACAAGAATCAGGAATTAATGTGCAAAATGAAGGATTTGGTCAGAACTATTGTATAACTATTCAAAAGTGAAAATATAAAGTTGCTATCATCTAATAAAATGATATAATTAGTACTTCATACAAGAGGGTACATGGCATCAGATAAGAGGCAACCAGGAGTACAACAGGACACCAGAATTACACACCATATAACAAGGTAGCAGGTGTAAAAAAAATCAGATAATAATACACTAGGAGCAAAAGATGTCTGGTGACAGGACACCAGGAGCAAAAGATGTCTGGTGACAGGACACCAGGAGCAAAAGATGTATGAAAAGAGGATACCAGTAGTATAATGCATCTAAGATGACACTAATAGTGACCATAGTGGAGACAATATGGTAGCAAACATTTTAAAGCAGTAAATAAAGTATAGATCATAATCTATATTATCAATAAAATGTTTTATATAATATTACAATTATTATTTTAAAGTTTTACTGTTTATCAATCTCAGACTTAAATTCAGTAAGTACTGCATTATTATCAATACCAATGTTTTATATTATAGTTACATTTTTTATGGTCTCAGATCTCAATTCCCAATCTTGTTAGTTGTAGTAAAAGTTCTTTGTTTAGTAACAATGCAAAAGCAGGCAAATTATTTAAAACACAATATGAAATGATATAAAAACATATTTGAAGTTTTTTTTTTTTTTCAGGAGTCACTATAGAAAAATTAAGAATTTAATTTCCGATAATTACATATATCTTTATTTTTCTGTGATATTCATAAAAATTAAATGATCTTTATCCAGAATCTATTTTCATCTTGCATAACCAGTTTTTCAGCAAGTGGAGTCAAAACATTCATATTTACTTACATAAAAAAAAAAGAAGAAAAATGCCATAAATATGACTGTATATTAAAAGTCTTTCTTTTTGCCAAGAGTCTTATACTAGAGTTAGTCATCACTGTGAAAGTTTGCTAAGTGAGAATTTCCCAGATGGTGAAATTTTTACTAGTTAGAAATAATATATACATAAATAATATATGTAATACTTTTTATGCCTTCAGGAGTGTTCATAATGAATTTTTTCATCTTTATGTAATGGACACTCTTGATAACAATGCCATTTCTCCTTTACATTATGGACTCTTCTGGTCATATAATAGGAAGATAATTTTATGTTAAACTTTGACCTTTGTGCTTACAAAACAAACACCTGAGTGTTTATTACAATTCTAATCATCGGTTTTTAAAACAATAAACATTGCCAAGAAGTTAAGATAGTTAAAAGAATAGTGGTGACAATAGGAAAACTGTCCTTTTGACACACTGTTATTTTTTTTTGTGAGCATGATGGTCCAAGTTTGCCAATAATTCAGTGCAAGACTTGATAAAGTTTCATAATCATCTGGGGAATAGAATATTTGTTTAGTTTACTATTCAAGAAGATAACAGAAAAGTTTCTCATATTTGGTAAGTACAGTTCAAGTGCAAAAGTACTTGAATACTCTCATCATTTTTTTTTTTATAGTAAAAGTAAAATTCTAATTTATAATTTTGATGACAATAAATTTTCAAGGTAGCTTAAAAGATTTTATA
Source organism: Acanthosepion lycidas (assembly GCA_963932145.1). NCBI lineage: Eukaryota > Metazoa > Mollusca > Cephalopoda > Sepiida > Sepiidae > Acanthosepion > Acanthosepion lycidas. Next base: position 55,674,717 of record OZ010602.1, on the reverse strand, counting down.
TTAGCAAAGCTGTCAAGAAAATGGTAATAAAGACCAAGTTTTTAAAATTTAAAGAATCCATAATTTCTAAGTTGTTAAAAATGTTTCTTCAAGAGAATTTTTTTTTATTGATTTATTTTTTTAATGGCTAATTGCCCTTTGCAGGTTATCTAAAACCAGAAAATATTTTTAAATTCTAAGAATTTTTGGGGAGATAATAATTATTTACTGACACACAATCTACTAATTAACCCACAGCTGGAGGAAGAAGAATCTAATTCATACCTTTCTCAAGATATTTGCACGTAAGTGAATATAATAAACCCAACTGGATTTGGAACTTGTCTCTTCACTTTACAATTCTAAGCTGTTACCATTACAACACCCACACATCCAAACATACAGCAACTGGTATTTCTAAACAGTCACCCATCTAGGTACTAACCAGGCCTGGCATTGCCTAACTTCGGTAATTGTATGGGAAGCTGTGTTTCAATGTGATGTGGTTGTAAGCCTTGACAAAATTAGCAAGGGCATTAACTTGCTGAGTCAAATAAAAAAAGTGGCAATTGAACAACATGATGCCAGGAACAAGGAATGTGATAAACAGAATATTTAGAGAACATGGATAAGGTTAGTATAAGATAGAAGTATGGGAAATATTGTTCTAGACAGAATTAATGAAAAGAGTGCTGAACTGCTATGTAATGTCTGCTCTTTCTGTATGAGAGTATGACAGTGAATGTTGGTCAATTTCATCACAGATGAACAAAAGACTTGAACTGTTCTGATGAGCTTCTTTCTCTAGTGCCTCAAGCACATGAATTTAAGCATACTACTAGATTGGCAACTAGGTCTCACAGTTCGTTGTGGTCTTGTTAGGGCCAGAAATAAAGACACAAAGAGAAAAACTGAGTTAAACAGATATTTTAACAGAAACAGTAATACAAACATATACAAACGAGAGTGTTACAGCAAGAATGTTTGGTCCGACTCAGAGCTGACTGCTGGAAACTTCCCTTTCCAAAAGGCAGTACCTGTTCCTATTTATAGCTGGGAGAGTCCATGCATGTATGGGTAAATTACCATAACACACTTTTACCATTGTACTAGCAAGGTACAACTGCTACTTACATTCTAATAATTTCTTTTCTCGCATTTCTCACCTGCAGAACTCCCTTCTGATTTCTTGCTCCCCTGCAACCTACAATCTTCAAATAATTTAAATGCAATATCAAATTCTATCTTCTGTTTTCCTGAACCCTGTTCCTTTATTGTCCTTTCTTCACTCCTCACTAAAGTCCTCTCATTCTCTTTGACTCTCTCTAACCCCACTACGTCCTAGTGGCATTATCACCTTGCTTGGGATGAAACAATTAAGAAAAAAAAAGAAAGAATGACCCTACAGACAAATGTTGATAATGCCATAGACTGATTATGTGAGACATGAGGAAGTTTTAAGTTGAAAAAGAAAATCTTGCTATCAAAAAGAGAGAGCTGAAATTTTTGGGGGAGACATAATGAGGAAAGATGGTTTAGCAAATATAACATCCACAGAGCAAGAAAATGTGAGAGGAAGATGAGAAGAAACCTACCAGATAAGATTGGTGGGACAAGTACAACAAAGTCAAAGAGATGTTGAAAAGGAGCAAGTATTGCCAAAAGCTAAAGGTAGGAAGATGTGGAGAGCCATGATTGCACAAATAGTGAAGAAGTATAATAGAAGAACAGGAAATATTGTTCTAGTTAGAATAGCTTACAATATAAAGTAAAAAATTCTTTTTGAAGGTCAAATAAAGCTGACACCATTTTTTAAAAGAGTTTTAAGAAATGATCCAATCAAATGGTAACATTTACAAAGCTTCATATGAATTTTTCATACGCGTTATCCGATTACTGTTTTTTTATTTTTTGACTTCGTTTACCATCTGTTCTATAAATACAAGTAATGATTTTAACTGATTCAGCATCTGAAATGAATTGTAGTCCTTAGTGAGACTATTCCAAAGCTTTATCCATTGAACTATCACCAGATACACATCTAGATTTAAGTTATATGACCACCCACATGTCTCTGCACCATATTGTCAGGTAGTCTGGCTGATGAAGAAGGTAGGGGTTCTGACCCAACTCCTCAGGATCAACACCCCTTATCCACCTACTACCGTGTACCCACCTCCTTCCACCTTTCCTTTTTACCCTTGTTATACAGTCCCCCCCCACACACACACACTCCAAGAGGATCATGGAGGATGAAGTCAAACTATAGTCAATCCAGTTAAGCTGGCTTAAAATGGTCAGAGCATTCTGTAAAGATGACATGTCAGAAACACAGCTTGACAGTGCACCCCAAAATATGAAGGGCATAAAAAGAGTAGAAGGGGGGAGGATGGAAGGAAAGCAAAGAGAGGAGAAGGAAAGGATTAAAAAAAGAAAAGTAAAACTAAAAAAAATTATATATATATATATATATATATATATATATATATAAAGGATTAATAAAAATAAAAAAGAGAACAGGAAGAAAAAAAGTGAATGGAAAATATGAGAATGAAAGAAAAGATGGAAAAATAATGAGAAAGACAGAAAGCTGAAGATTTTATGGATGAAACAAAAAAAAAAATAAATAAATAAATAAAATAAAAGACTGAATACAAATGGAAAAAGAAAAGTGTTGTCATGGCAACTGGATTACTGTGTATATGCCATTTTTATGAGATTATTTTAGTTTTTATTTTTCTACATTTATCTCGTCATCTCTCTTTCTATTAATCTTTCTATCTATGTTATTCATTTTTCAAACATTCTATCTCTCTCTATCTACTCTTAGGTACACTACGAGATAGTGGGGAAAGTAGGATATTTATTCATTTATTTTGGGGGGGGATATTTTCCAACCCCCCCATAGCTTATTAATTTCACCCTTTTGACCCTTTAAATGATATTCTAACACCCCCCACTTTTATTAAAATCCCCATCCCTATTTATTGCATATAGAGAAAAATTCCACCCCCAATTATTGACCCCAACCTTGTATTAGGCATAAGTCTAGTCATCCATAATGGTGTATCAATAAATCTGTAGCCTGAAACATAGTTATGAGGTGAAAATTTGATTGTATAACATTTCATCTATATGAGTGATATTCCCCATTGAAATTAAATGTATTGACAAAGAAGGAGATTATGTTGAAAAATAGATATTTGTTATAGACCATATATATCTCAAATTGTGGACATTTGCCTCCAGCAGTCAAGTGTTCAAGCCCAGGTAAAAGCTGGGATATAAAATTAGGCAGGACCTCTTTGTTGGGAAGAATGCTATATTACAATCTATTTTACAGTAGATACACACCTGTATACTGTAACTTTTTCAAGTACACAGTTTTGATTTTATGAAACTTATTTACACATTTTTTTTTCATAAATTTTTATTTTGCTGAAATATTCTTTTATATATTTCATTCTTAATTTTTTTACTAATTAAATTTGAGGACTATTTCTAATATTCATCCTATTAATATTTTAAATTTAAAATTGTTGAATTTTATTTTCTCTTCTATTTTATAGCTTTCATTTTTTTAATTATGAATTTTTCCTTCGGAAATTTAACAATGAAACCTTTTTTTATTATTGTATAAATAATTCAATACTAGTATCTTCATTTTTTTTTTTATGTTGGAATGTTATAAATATTTTATTCTTCTATGTGCTGTGTACCTTTAGGATGTTGGCAATCATGGCTCTCCACAATTTCCTGCCTTTTCTAGCTCTTAATAACTTTTGTCTTTTTGCCATCTCCCCCAAGCCCTGTTCTGCCATCCATCCATTCACTCAATCTCGCCAAGTAAGTTGTGTGTTACTTTCCTCTGGCCTTCTTACCTTCAATTTCTCTGTGAGTATCAAATTTTCCAAGCCTTCTTTCCTTGTTATGGGCACTAGAAATTTCAACTGTCTCTTCTCGATTTTAAGTATGTGTGTCCTTTTTGGTGCTATTGTCTCTAGAACTTTGTTGTTGCTCACATGTTCAGTCCATAGTATTCTCAGCATCCTCCTGTAGTACCACATTTATATTGCTTCAAGTCTCTTCATCTGTGAGGAGATTGTTCAGCATCAATTTCCATATAGGAGGCCTGATACTATATAACAGTCCAGTACTCTTTTCTTTGTTTTAAGTCTTTTTTTTTTTTTTTTTTTTTTTTTGATATTAATTTATATGCATATAAGTCTGGAGAATTTTCATTATTTTCTGAAATAATTTTAAAAAAAATTCATTTTAACTAAAAAAAATAGGAATCTCTTTTTATTGTTAATTATTTTTAATAAATTTTTTCTTTATTTTCTTATTAGTTTTTTGTTGTTGTTGAAAGGAGGGGTTATAGTAATTCAATTACTTTTTCAATTTTCTTCTTTTGTCTATTTGTATTTAGTTAATTTTTTTTTTTTTACTTCATCTTTCATTCATTTACTTATCTTTTTTGTTTTTTAAATGGAGTAAAAACAAAATGAGAGAAATGCCGAGGGCAGAATTAAAAAAAAGTATGTTTGTTCCAGCTTTGACCTTGGATGGCAGTCATATATGAATAAGATTCCCTATAGAAGAGTAGGTAAGTGGAGGGCTGAGAAATAAGGAGGAAAAAAAAGGTATAAGAAACAAAAAAGAAAACAAAGCAGAAAGTGGTAAAGCAATTGCATTCTGAATTAAAGGGAGAAAGTTACACAATATATTGTATTATACACGCATACAAATATGGATCTCAAGGGAATAAGTGTAGATGTCTATTGTCCAGAATGACAGAGGAAGCAGTTTGGATAATCTCCCTTATTTATGAATTCCAATCCATCCAAGGCTTACAATAAAGCATTATTATTAATTATTATTATTATTATTATTATTATTATTATTATTATTATCATCATCTCCTCCTCCTCTTTGCATACTGTAATCTTTTTAAACAATTTGATCAAAGGAAACTAAATTTAAGAGGAAGCTTTGTTTGATCAGTATCAAATCTCAATTTCAAAATCTAAAAATATCTCAAAGGGGACAAAAAAAAATTTCATTCATTTGGGTTCAGGATATTATCTAAATCAAATCAGCTCCATATTTTCACATATAATGAGAACAATTTCTACTTGGTATATATTATTGCAAGCATATGGCCATCACTAAAATTAAAGAAACTGCACGAGTTTGTTGAAACTTAGATGTATAAATAATTAAACTGAATATGACACCATTTAATAACAGTAATCAGGAAAACTGTTCTCTGTTTGTTAAGGCCTTCCATATGTAGTAGATCCAAATTTTATTTGTTTTTACAACTTATCAACCCTTTGTGGGTTATTTAAAGCAGAAACACATTTTGGATTGTAAGAATAATTCTTTTTTTTTTATGAGTGAATATTGCATGAAGAACTTTGGAGAATAACAATGATTTTTTTTCAGATACAAGACCTACTATTAAACCCATAGCAGGGAGACAGATTCCTACCTTTCCCAATGGCATTTGTGTGTAAGCCAACTGGAATTCGAACTTGGCTCTCTGTTTTCTCATTACACAACCCACACATCCTCATTTTTTATTTTTATTATTTCACTTTAAATATAAATTTGGCTCTCACTTTCTGGCAATTGATATCAAGTAAAGAACTTTGGTACTGAGCATCCATTCTCAAAGCAGCACCTTCTCCTTACACTTAATGGAAAAATTCTGTTGTCTGTGATGACAGAATTTTTTGAAAAAATGACCATGAGCTGCATTCCATCTATGGAAACATGGATAAAAACCTATTTTGTACAAATAAATATAAAAATTGATAATAAAAACGTTTATAACAAAGTTTTTATTTCTAAAGATGATATGTCCCAGAAAGGGATATATCTGTTTGAAGTAGCAAAGTGGTTTTGGACTACTGTAACCAAGTAGGACAATCTAGCAGGTAACCGTAATAGACTGATCCTTGTTGTAGTGGTAGGCAGTGGGTGTAGGCAATAGGTGAAGTCAATAGGCGTACTGCCTGTACCTCCACATCAGTCTGTATTTATGGCTGACACCAGCCAATCATATTACTGTGAGGGGGAATCCAGGTATATGCATATTCATTACATCAAAAGAATTAATGGGATTCCTTTTTAATCTGGCATTTTTGTTAGGTCAAACATTATTTTTAGTGAATACCAGTGTTTGAAATAAACAACCCATTTGTATTTCAAACAGTGTGTATTGCAGCTATTGTCTGCACACTAGAGAAATTTTCTCTCTGACGACAGTTTCTCCTTGAAAGTGCACAAATTTGCTTTCCTCTATCATTTGCTCCAGTGTACTTTTTCAGTCACAGCTGAAGAGCACATTTTTTTTTATTGAGATTTATCAAGTGCAGTATGACAGCAGGGCATTCAAACTGTTAAAAATTAAAACAGAACGTCTATTTCAAACACGGGTATCCTCTAAAAAGAAAATAATCTTGAAGTAATAAAAAGTCTTTTTATAAATGTTTTTATTTTTAAGATATATTTAAGTTATATAAAAGATATAAAAAACAGTTAAAACTTATACACAAAACAGGTAACTTATCCACCATTTTATTGGTGTATGTGTGTGTGTGTGCATGCGTGTTAACTAGGATATATATTTTAATTTTTTTTTTTTAATTATTTCATCCCAAGCAAGACAATAATGCCACTAGGATGCAAGCAGTTTATAGGGAGTGAAAGAGAATGAAAAGAATTTTTATAAGAAGAGGTGAGGAAAAGGACAAGAAAGGAACAAGGTTTAGAAAAAAACAGATGATGGCAATTGACATTGCATATCTATGAAAAATAAAAACCCACAAACTAGGATGCTCATTAAGACCAGTACTATAATATAAATGTTATATTTCATGGGTACATATATTTGAGTAAAAACCATGTTTTTAAACAGTGGAATTAATGTCTTCTGACCTAGGGCTTGAAAATCATAATAAAGTAAAAGGGCTAGTTGACATTAACTTCATTGTTTAAAAAATAGGAAATACAGTCTCAATTCCTGTCAGAAGGTACATATTTCTTTATTAAGACTTGCAATCTCTAGTCCAGTAGATATTAATTTCACATTTTGAAAAACATGTATGTATTAAATGTGTAGTAATAAGGAATAATATTGAATTAAAAAAACTATTAATTGCTTAAAAAAATTATATATAAGTGGGTGTGAAAAGTGTGTGTGTGTGTATATATATATATATATATATATGTATCCTTGTGCAGGTATGCAGAAAATAGAAAAGAAAACGTTGGGTGCATAATCCGGGGTTCCTTAGTATTTTTGTTTTTATTTTTAAGAAGACAGTGCTCCATACAGAAGTAGAGCTTATATTATAATAATATTTTTTGTTTAAAAATATGATTCCTTCGCTACATAACAGTTCTCATGTTTCAAAAACGAGAGCCAAAATCATCCAAATAATTAATAAAATTAAGTTGGATTGAGGTGTTTAGTCCCGTTTCATCCTCAAGCGAAATTTTAGGAATAAGCTATCTCTAGGTTTACGTGTATTTTTACAGAATTTGTTATTGTGGGAGTGGCTAGACTATTTTCCTTCTTTAAGTGGTCAGGGTGAATCTACTGATAAGAATTAACTCCCACAATAACAAATTCTGTAAAAATACACGTAAACCGAGAGATAGCTTATTCCTAAAATTTCGCTTGAGGATGAAACGGGACTAAACACCTCAATCCAACTTAATTTTATTAATTATTTGGATGATTTCGGCTCTCGTTTTTGAAACATGAGAACTCTTATGTAGCGAAGGAATCATATTTTTAAACAAAAAATATTATTATAATATATATATATATATATATATTATTATTTATATATTATATGCGTGGTACTTATTAGAGAGCGCTCAATATCAGAGATAGAGCTAACATATTTGGTTGGATTGATGAGAGTTTGTGACCCTGGGTTTCACGCTTTTGCAATCGTCAAACATTACATATATATATATATATATATATATATATATATATAAAACAAACAAACTATGATGCTTTCCTTGGTGAAGTTCATCTTAACATCAAGGACCTGATTAAACAACTGGATAAGATCAGGTATAAAAATAAGTAGACACAATATGTCTGTATTATTCAATGAAACATGTTTGAATGAAGATATGCTGCCTAAATATAAACACACACACACACATATATATATGTTTGTGTGTGTGTGTGTGGGGGGGTATGATGATTGGGTTCAAGCATGAAACAGACTGTCGGCACTCGCTGTTAAACTCAGTGTCTACTTTTTGTATTTTGTGTGTGTTCCATTAAAAAGGGAAGTAGAACGGATATATTTCTTCCTCTTCTGGGCCTTATCAAGGTAAATGTCACATTCACCTTGATAAAGTCCATCAGAGGATGAACCTGAATAAAGAAAAGTTTTTCTTTTGTCTTTATTCACATCATTTTACAGATATATTTTATTTATATCTGAAGTTTTATACATGCACACACACGTGTGCATATGCACATATATATATATATATATATATTAGTTTAATTAAAGATAACTGACAAGGTACTGTGTTTAAGCTTTTTATTTAATTTTTCTTGTTTGCATAAGTTTTTTCTTTTCTGGATGTAAGGTGTGGGTGTGTAAAAAATTGTATGAATGCTTTGTATGTCCAAACACTTTTGGATATTTTTTGAGCCATTATCAAGGGTGTTTTGTAGAAAATATAACTATGGTGGCCTTGTCCATATGTAAAAAGAAAACAAAAAATAATGGAAGCATTGATAATAAAAAAAAACAAAAACAACACACAATAACATCAACTATGAACATGATCACAATGTGCTGACCATGTTTGGAAAATAAAAACCATTCCAATCCCTATAAATATATACATAAAATTCTATACCTTTGGTTAAAATTAAAAATAAAAATCCTTGATAATGGTTAAAATAATTGCCCACAGCACTTAGACATACAAAACATTTGTACAATTTTTACATACCTTATGTCCAGAAAGGAAAAAAAAAATAAATAAAATGCTTAGACATAGTATCTAGTCAGTTGTCTTTAATGAAACTTGTATAATAAAAGAGGAATTGTTGGCTAAATACACAATTACATATATATATATATATATATATATATATATATATGAGAGAGAGAGGGAGAGAGAGGGAGAGGGAGGGAGAGAGGGAGAGAGGGAAGACGAGAGGTAGGGAAGGAAGAAGCGGATAAAAACAGTTTAAAAGAAAGGAAAATAATCTGACAAAAGAAAAAAGTATCTGGCTAATAAAATGATGAACAGTCTACTTGGTTTTCAAACTACAAAAAGTGCCTCAATGACCTTTCGGTTTAAGGAGCCATTTGCATACATATGATTATTTCTTCTTCTCATTCTGATAAAGACTAACATTTTGCTTAGTAAAGACTATTGTCTTGACTTGGTTCTTTATTCCGATTTCAATCTCTTTCAACTGCAACTTTTAAAAGGAAAAATTTTTGAAGCCTGATTCTATCAAAAGAATACGCAAATACTTTACCAAAAGATCAAGCCATGGCTTTTTTTGAAATGGCCTTTGTTGTAGAACAGAATATCTTAAGAGGTAAGAAAAATGCATTTGGCTGTTATCAGTGAATTCTTATTTATTTTAGTTTTTTCTTACTAGATGAATACTTCTTTGTTTCATTTACCTATAGAATTAGTTAACAATAGGTTTATAGCATACTAGTAGAAATTCATTCTTCTAGAGTTCTGTAATATAATTTAACTTCTATTCTTTTTTCTAATCCTAAAACTTTTTTGAATAGTGATAAGTAGGGAATATGCCCAATATGAAAAGTAGAGAAAATTATTTTTTGAAATAAAATAAAACTTTCTCCAACTGGAGGTCTTGCTGGCTTTCGAATTCCTTGAACTTTTAGGCAGTGACTCATATATACACATTAAAACTAAGCATGTTCAAAACTCATGAATAATAACTTTCTTTTTAAGATATGTCAATATTCTTTAATATTGATCAACTGATTTTCAAGTGATTATCATAACTTATTAACATGGTAATAAGACATGAACCATTTCATAATTTTTTGTCTAATATTTTACTGAGAGAACTTTCTGTACATTTATGGCACTATATAGTTTTTTTTTTTTTTGAAACTGAGGACTAAACAGTCAGTTATGTGCCATGCGTGATACACACTTAGGCGATCATGTATCTTTCGATATATGACTGATGAGGCAGATTTTTTCCCGCAGTAGGTTGCCATTTCTTCCTGTGATAGACCAGTTGCCATCTAAGGTTATAGAACCCGGTCTGTCCTGCTATTTACCCATAGCTGGGGGGAGAAGAAGATGATTCATACCTTCCTCAAGGGTATTAGCACGTAAGTGAATGTAATGGACTTGACTGGATTTCGAACTCGGCTCTCAGATTCCTCAATCCGAGCCACTATCTATTACTCCACTGTGCCTAAACAGAAGACTAAATTTGTTCTCTTGGACTCAATCTATGATAATGCT
>OZ010602.1:55614217-55656717 GCA_963932145.1 Acanthosepion lycidas | reverse complement strand
AGTAAGAGCCTGTACAGATGTTGAAATCATTCAATTTCTTTCAGATTCATATCTTCTAAAAAAATAAAATAAAAAAATTCAAAAAAATTCAGTAACTTAACCAGACCCCCAACTATACCTTTGGTATAGAAAGTAAAATAATAAATCATTTTGACAGTTTGTAGTGCTAAATACTTATAACTAAGTCATACTTTTAGCTTTCTGTAACTCATCTCTGACCATGTGAGAATCGTCTTAGAAAACAAGGTGCTGGCTACAAAATATGATCTCCAACATAATCCCACAGTGGAAACAATTAGAATATTCTAGAATTTTTGTCTTAAATTCGAATAGGACAGTTTTTCTATTACCAATGTTTTATTATTTTCTTTTCTTTTTTCTTATTCTTATAACCATCTTACTTCATGTCTTTCTCTCTCTCTCTCTCCCTCACTCAGTGTCTTAGTCACAACCTATTTTTCTCTCTCTCTTTCCCATAACCATCTTACTTCATTTCTCTTTCTCCCCCTCAATGTCACATTCTATCTCTCTCTTAACCATCTTACTTCATTTCTTTCTCTCCCTCAGTCTTAGTTATAATCTTTTTTTCTCTCTCTCTTTCTCACAACCATCTGACTTCATTTCTCTCTCTCTCTCACTCAACGTCTTTGTCAATCTCTTTCTCTCTAATAACCATCTTACTTTATTTCTCTCGTTCCCTCCATCTCACCCAGTTTTAGTTACAATCTCTTTTCTCTCTCTCTCTCTCAGCCATCTAACTTCATTTCTTTCTGTCTCTCTTGTTCAGTATCCCAGCTTTAGTCACAATCCTTTTTTCTCTCTATTTTTGCTTCTTTTTCTTACAACTTTATGTCACTCTCTATCTCACTCCTTTTCAACTTTCTACAATTTTCTTTGTCTTTCACTTGCAAGATTTTATTATGCAAAATCAAAATAATTGATATCTCTTATAATCATTGTTATAATCATCACCTACATTTTCTTGTCTTTCTTCATTTTTTTTTTCCTCTCTGCATTGCTTTTGTTTCATAGTCACTATTTCTCTTCTTATTTTTTAACAATATGGAATATATTTTCCATTTTCAGATCATTATAGCTGATACCACACCAAAAATCTATCCAGATATTAGTCATATTATGTATAATCTTATACTAGTATTTTTGTAGGTACAAGACAATGTTTGAAGAGAATTTACCGAGAGGCAACATCAGGTATTGAAATGGCAGCAAGAAATTTTAGTTGAAAATAAAACAGATCATGAATTTTTAAATGATGACCATAGAAACTAAAAAAAAAAAAAAAGGAAAGGAAAGAAAAGAAAAAAATCTCTTTAAAGAAGCAACATTTGGTATTCAAAGAATTATTTGACCTGTCTTCATCCACTTTGTTATTATTTTTATCACAGCCTTTAGGCAAAAGTTCAATTTAAAGACATATTCAACTTGAATTTTTCTATTTCTTTTTTTTTTATCTAGTATCAAATCTGTCAACTCTGTTGCATTGTGAGATGTGAAGAAAAGAAGACTTAAAAACTTCATTGAACATTAATAACAGCTTATCTGCAAGTTTCAAACATCAATATTAATCTACATTTGCTTAAAATAAACATTCAGTCAACTGTTGATGCCCCTGCTTTTATGTGCCATGCCACTTCAGAATGGTTCTCCACAATTTCTTTTTGTAGCTATTATTTAATTTTGTCCTTTTGCTATCTCTCTTAGTCCTTGTTCTGCCAATCTTTTACACAAGTTCGTTAGATAGGCTATGTGCTATTTTCCTCTGCCCTGCTTGCCTTCAGTATGTCCTGTGAGTGTTAAATTTTACAAGCCCTCTTTTCTCATTAAGTGATCTAGAAATTTCAACTGCCTCTTTCTGATGTTAAGTATAAGTGTCCTTTTAGTTTCTGTTTTCTTTAAAACTGTTGTTGCTCACATGTTCAGTCCATGGTATTCTCAGCATCCTTCTGCAAAACCACATTTCTATTGTCTCAAGTCTCTTCTTCATCTCTAAAGAGATAGTCATCGTATATGACAGGGAATGCTAGACTGATATATTACATAACACTTCAGTAGTCTTTTCTTTGTTTCTAACAAAATTTTACGTTGCTTAGCTTTATCATATATAATCATAGAAATACACAGTTTATAAATATTAAGGAAAAAAAGGAAGCTGTAGAGAGCCATGTTTTTCTATATTTTGAAGGGATACTGTATTGAAAATTAAGAAATCCATTTTTGATGCCATCAAATGCAAAGAACATTTTTCTTTCATATATTCTCTTTTCTTCAAATGTTGAACACGGTCTTGAATTCAGTAAAAACTCTATTTTGGAATCTTATTAGAAATCCGTTTTCCAGCACTACCCTAAAATGTCTTATTACTGCGTGAAACAAAAAATGTCTTATTCCTGCATCAAACAAAAAATATGTCTTATTCCTGCGTCAAACAAAAAATATGTCTTATTCTTGCGTCAAACAAAAAATATGTCTTATTCCTGCGTCAAACAAAAAATATGTCTTATTCTTGCGTCAAACAAAAAATATGTCTTATTCCTGTGTCAAACAAAAAATATGTCTTATTCTTGCGTCAAACAAAAAATATGTCTTATTCTTGCGTCAAACAAAAAATATGTCTTATTCCTGCGTCAAACAAAAAATATGTCTTATTCTTGCGTCAAACAAAAAATGACTTATCTTTGTGTTAAACAAAAAGAGACAAAATGTCTTTTTCTGATGCAATGCCTATTTTTGATGAATCAATTTTCCTACCTTCTGAATTTTTTTTACAAGGCTTCTAAATGATGTACTAGAATGTTACAAACAATTAAAACCTGAATAAACTTCAAAGACACTTCTAAGATTTCTCTAATACTGTGCAAAAGATGGCTTTGGGAAGTTCGGTATTAATCTAATATATCAGATGTATTAAAAAATTTCCAGCATTTTTATTTTTATTAAAAAACAAAAAATAAACGGCTTTTTACTGTACCTTCAATTTCTCATTTTCAAAATTACTGTGCTGGGAATTTTTGCATAGACCTAATCATTTTATTTGTTAAAAATGTCCTTCCCTCTCCAGAATAAAATTACAGACAATAAATGAAGACAAGTTCCACTACTTTATTATTATTATTTTTTTTTTTTTTATTAAGCAAGAAGAGAGAATGATCTTTAATTCCTATAAAAACGTGACAATACTTCACTACTCATTTTAATGTTCATTTTTTCCTTGTAGAAAAAAAAAAGAAGCTTCAACATCAACCCCATCAGTGGAAATGCATATGCAGAAGAAGAAATACAAAGAATGAAACACATTTACCTGTGGCAAGTTAAAATAGTTACTACAGCCAATAGCTAATTGGAACATTTGCTGATGGCCTCTTTGTAGACCCCTGTCGCCTATCACAGTAGGAATGGGTGGAGTGAAGGAAGAAGCCCCTAACAATGGGAAGCAAATTCTTCCCTCATTGGGGAAGACTTGCACTTTAGCATTAGGGTGACTGAAAGTCTTATTAACTTCCTGTTGCTTGGGTTCACAGAAAATGGCAACAAGCAATGAGAAAGAGAAGGAAAAAAAAGATTTAAAACGTAATGCATTTATGAAATTAGGATGATCCAAAATCAACCTTCCAAATTAAAGGCGAAATTATTTTAAACTACTCATATATGAACATTTTCAAATTTATTGTGGTGTAGCAAAAGTATTTTCCATTTTTAATCAACTGTATATTTCATAAAAATGGATGTGCTGTGCTGTAGCAGATAGCAGATCAGAATGAGAAATCAGAAAGCCAAGTTCGAATTCCAGTCGAACATGCAAATACTCTTGCAAAAAGAATGAATCCACATCTTTTCCCACCAGCTATCAGTAAATAGCAGGATAGACTGTCTTATAGCCTTGGTTGGCAACCAGTCTAGGCAAAGGAAAAATTCAAGCCAGCCTGAAGAGAGTTGGGCTACTGCTACTATGGTTACAATACAGTTATTACTAATACTATCTTCAATTTAATATTATTAATTTATTATTATTAAATATACTGTATAATAATTAGTGGGTCTACTTCACATAAAAATGTAAATCATAAAGCATACAACATAGAATTTACAACTATTCCATTTATCTATTTGTTATTGTATCTGTTCTGTGATCTACTATTTTTATATTTAAAACATTAGAATGTGCTGTCTACTTCATATTTATATCTAAAAAAATAACTATTTTCTCTGTAATAACTTCATTGACAACTACTAGCAGTCTCTTTCTTCTTGATTTTTGGTGGATGTGTGGGTGGTGTAATGGATAGTGGTTTCAGCTTGGAAAGTGAAATCAGTGAGCTGAGTTTGAATCCCTTATACACAAATACTCTTGCGAAAGGTATGAATTTATACCCTTCCCCCTATAGTTTTCTAGCCTAAGAGAAGGTAAACTCTGAATTCAAACCAGCCTGGAGAGGATTGTGCTTCATCAGACTATCTTGCCCCAGACAAATCACTACTGCTATGGCTGTAATGTATGTGGTAGCCCTATGACTCTAATGGGTTATGGTGATCATGATATTTCATGAAGCTTATGTAATACTCTCCATTTGGTATCTTTCGATATTTTGAACTCTTCTAAAAAACTTTGCTGATCATAGGATGCAATCACATCTGAGTTTTATTTCAGGGGACATGTCACTACTTTTAAGTACTGCAAGTAATAGGTCATAAACCTTTTCTGAACAGAAACTATGATCTGGAATTGGACTGGATGCAGTGATGGCACATACCCTGAATCCATGATAAAAATTCAGGATGTGAATCTAGTAAATCATAAACACTTGAAGTATCTTAGTGTATGGATCAATTATAACAAATTTAGTGTAGGAAATAAGGAAATTAAATATAGAATAGGCTGTGCTTGAGGTAGTTTCACACAACATCACAAACTGCTACAAAACCAAAAAATTAACCTTACAACTTGAGTCATGTACTTAAATACCCTTGTCTGATTAAGACTTTCATATGGACATCATACATGGTACCAGACCCATTCAGAAATATCTAAACTGTCAGCTGTATGCAACTGCTTTCAAAGATCAATGGTTAAAAATGGCTTTGAATGAGTGAAGCCTGTGGATCTTGGCAAAGGCCATCCTTCTTCGAACATTGTGGACTGGTGCTATAGAAACAAAGAACCGTATCAGATAATAGAAACCACATCATTTGAGGCTTATCAACAGCAGCAAAAACTAAAAGGGATAGCACATGTAACTTGAAGAGAGAATAATGACATAATCAAGATGTTGATATTCCACACTACTTCAAGCATAAGTTTAGGAAGGAAATCCCTCTATTAATACTGATAACAGCTACTGGACTTGGGAAACCTATTTTCCTGAAAAAATGTTTTATGAAGGATTTTTATAAATTTCAATTGAAAGCAGCACTGGCTGCTTGATCAATGAATACCAAATGTTCCTTATATGCCATTAAATGATTAAATCAATATTGGGCAATATGGTTAGGTATTAATTTCTTTCTTGAATTCTGTAAGCAACTGCAGTAGTTCTGGGGGCCAGTTTAAAACTATGTTTCAAACTTGTCAGAATTTCAATACTTAGAGAAAATGGAAACCAAAAGGACACTTATACCATCAGAAAGAGATGGTTGAAATTTCTAGAGCACATGAGGAGAGAGGATTTAGAAAATTTGATACACACAGGACATTGAAAACAAGTGGAAAGCAGTGTGTAACTTACTTAATGATCTTGTGTAAAAGGTTGGCTGAACAGGGATTAGGAGAGATAGCAAAAAGATAAACTTTACTAAAAGCTACAAAGTGTAGGAAAGTCATGATTGCTCATATCTTGAAGAGACGACACGTAGGTGAAGAAGAATATCTGCTAAATAGCTGAAACAAAACTATAGCTGATGATAATAATAATTGTTGAATAAGTGGGCATGGTTAAGAGGAAATGACAAAATTCTCAATAATAATAAGAAGGGCAAAATAATGAGGCAAGACAATATAATGCAAGGCAAGGAAAATCAAAGCAACTATAAGACAATAAAGTAAAATAATCACAAAATTGAAACAGTGTTCACATGCAAAAGAATACAGTCAAGTGGTTATAGATATCTGACTTCAAGGCAAGAAAGGACAAAAATGTAGAGTTAAGAATAAGAATTGTTCATTTTTATCGATTAGGAAGAAATCCCAGTGTGCAACTGTAGAATTTAGCAATAAATTTGAGGAAGAGGGATTTTTTTTTCAGTCATTCTCCAAGATTGGAACAAACAATAAATAATAATAACAAATGCCCTGATATTACATGAGGCATGGTTGTCATGGCTTCTGATCTTAATTGATTGAAAGTGTTAATATGTACATATTTTGTCTTGGTAAATTAAAAAGGGGTACAGTAAATATCCTGTTCAGTACCACAGATTTGCTTGTCAGTTGACTGATTTTAACCAGTTGGGTGTGGCCCCTATGGGTTGGTGCACTGTGCATCTCCATAAGTGGAAGTAGTGGAAGAGCATCATGGTGCTGAGAGCTTTTTTTTTTTTTTTTTTTTTTAAAGTTTGAAGGATGACGCTGCCAAGGTGACTTTGGAACCACATCTCAATACATGGGAACATCCTCAATCGGAGATATTCTGAACTGACTGGAGTTGTTTTTAACTGGGTACAACCTGAAAGGCTATATGCTGCTTTAATGAAAACCCTGTCACCATATCCTGCACATTTGTCTGTGATGCATTTGCCTGGTATATTATTATCAGACTGGGTGTCATGATGGGTATATTGGGCTTGGTATATTTGCACCCTAGAGTCACTTTGTTGGTATATTACCCTCTCGCTCAATAATAATAATAATAATAATTAATAAATAATGATAAGCCAGTACTACTTTAGTATACAGTCGATCAAAGTTTCTTTAGTCTACGCTGTGAAATGATCCCTTACTGTGCATTTCATGGTATTAATTTATAACCTGTGTTTAACTTTTTACCCTTTTGATCTGAGTGCTCCTGACTAATATAAAATGATCTTAATTTGCAGTTTAACTTTCCTGTGCTTCCTTTATTTTTACTGTTTCACTCTAAGTACCAAGCCTAACCCTGTACCAACAATGAATTCCATCATAATGATGACCATTAATGTACTATTTAGCTTTTTTTGATTCTGATTTTAATGATTAAGTGTATGTCATTAATGATAAAACATTATTTCAATTTGTTTTTATCATCCTGCAGTATAAACTTTTTGTAGTAGAGGTAGGCTGCATATTGAAGTGTAAAAGTGCAGGTTGACTGCACACTAAACTGTAAATGACCTGGTAGACTGCACACTAAACTAGCACCAATAAATCTTTCTCTCTTACAAGGCAATTTGGTGATAGCTGACATCATTGGGAGTGCATAAATGGCAGTACTGCTTGGAACAGCTCATGTGCTGAGGAAGGTGTTCAGTCTCGAAGCTGCAGACAGGAACGGAGATATGACCATCATTACCTAGCTGAAACATTGCAGTTTGATAAGATTTCAAATCAAATACTACTGCTACTACTAATAATAATAATGAGGAAGATAGTATAAAGATATATATATATATATATATATATATATATATATATATATATATATATATTTATATATATATATATGTGTGAAATGTCTTAATAAATTTATTCTTAATCCAACAGGCATTTTATTACTTTGTCATGGGTCCTTACCTATAACTACAAAATGAACTCTTTGGCTTTTGTAATGTTTGAGAATTTAAATAGTTTAACATCGAATTGTGTTTGAGTAGGTGTCCCATTTATTTATTAAACACTATATTTATTTATTTCTGTATACTGGCCTGAATGTTTGCAAAATATTAATAAAGAAAAAATTTCCACTCTCTGGCAGGAATTGGATCTGCATCTCTCAGGGTAGAGAAAACTACTGTTCTTCATGGCCAAGTAATTATGGCATACCGAGCTAAATACACACACACACAGATGTTGAGAAAGTGACAGTGGACATAGAAATCAACACTGTATGTTGATTGTCAGTTTCACACCTCAAGCAATCTTCAGACCATGTTTATGAAGGCTGTTTCAGGTGTGAAACAATCGTAATGCAGTGTTGATTTCTCTCTGTCCACATTTATATCTACACACACTCTACTCTAATTGTGAGTACTTTTCCCAACATAAATATAGCAAATTTTAAACTATATATATATATATATATATATATATATATATATATATATATATAAGCCCTAGCTAATAATGAGTACCCTTTGGATATTAAGTTGGTCATGAATAAGAAAATCTCAAATTTCTCTAAACCGAGAGTGAATACAGATTTTAAATGCCGTGTGTTTGCGTTTACTCTGATTGGGTTCAATAAGTGATAAATTTGCCAAACAAATCAGCTCTATAGTTAAAAATTGCTAGACTTCCACCAATGTGTGTGTTGTTTTTTCATCCAGGTCTCCCTGCGTGTCTGCTTGAAAGGACGTTCTGCCTCAACACTATATTAATAATGTGATATACCGATTTGGATGTAGTTGTAAAGCCAACTAAATAGGTAGAACTACCTTATGGTTAAAGGCATGGATTAATCAACACGTAACCGGAAGAATTAGGAATGGTACGTTCCAATCTGGTGACAGGATCAGGAACACATACGACTCTACCATTGCTGAGCACCTTATAAACAATCCTAGTTGTGCCACAAACTTCAGCATTGACTCATTTTCCATCCTTAGTTATGCTCATTCTGTGTTATACTTAAAGGTATTGAAAACAATTTATGTCAGGTCCAGACAGCCCTCCCTCTGTAAACAGAGGGAATGTCTGCTAGGGCTTGACATTATTTCCATCTGATCTTTCTGCCTTTATTTCATCATATGCTTCTCATGTTTTATATTTTATATTGTAATATTTAGTCTTCCCTTGATTTCAAGCTCTGTTGAGTGACGGCGAAACTGGTCAGCTGGTCAATTTTTATTTATTTTTTTAATCATGAATGGTAAAGCTCATCTTGCTGTTTTTATTTCCATAATAAAATTTTGTACCCACAAGAAAATTATATATATATAATAAAAGAATTTGACATATACTTTTGTATATCTGATATATAAATTATTAACCAGTAAAAAGAAAATTTCCACACTAAATAATTCAACTATTTAGAATTTCAATGTTGTATAATTAATTTACAATGGTTGTTAATTATCACTGAGAAATGTGTGTTAATTTCCTCAAGCCATTAGTCTTTGAAGCCTCCTATTTTTTTCTTTTTCCCAAATTTTGGATGGCTCCAATAAATATTAAAATGCTAATCACTTGTGCATGTGTTCACTTTTTGGCCCATTAACACAATACGAAGTGTTCATATTATAATGTCACTTCATTCTAATTATAATTATTTAGCCTGTGGGTGATCAGAAATGGCTATGACACTGTTAGGGCAGGTATTTCTGGGCTTTGATGAGAGGAAGAAAGAAAAGAGTAAAGGAAACAAGATATGTGTGAAAAGGAGAGTTAGAAAAAAGAAAGCTTTTTTTTTTTTTTTTTTTGCTTTTAATTCTCCACAGTCTATCCCTTGGTCATTGTTAAAAATTATGAAAAAAAAAAAAATACTTTTTACTAATGAACTTCATATGTATTAAAAATATTCCTTTTATTATTCATACTTCATATTTTTAAGACCATTTTTGCATCTTTTACTAATTGTATATTTAAGTTCTTTCCTATATTTAAAAAAAAAAAAAATTATATCCATTTTTCTCATGGTTTTTAGTCATATAATTTTTTCTATCTATTTTGTCGTGCCATTTAAAAAAAGATTTTTTAAGAGTGCACTAAGTCGCTCCAAATGTATATTTTTTTCAGTTTCCATTAAAATACTTTTCGTATGTAATTTTGTCATTTCTTGAAAAATATTATTTTTGATCATCTTGTCTATTTTTGGCTGTATATTTTAGTATGTTTTCAAAAACAGAATACTATTATTTATTTGAATAATGTTGTGCAATCTTTAATTTTTAAGGCAATTTTTTTTTGGAGTAGCAATTTCTTTTTATTTATTTTCTTTCTTCAACTCTGAGTAAAAACTGTTTATTTTCAAAGGTAATATTTTACTTTTTATCAATTTTATCAGTTTGAACAAAAACTCATTTTTTTTTCAAGAATAATATTTAAATTATTTTTTTTCCTTTTGAAATTACTTTAGAATTTTTAGCATAAATTAATTTTTACTGTATTGGTAATAACTTTTCTTTTCTTCCATATCAGCAATATCTTTTTCCATCTCTTGCAGATGATATATTTTTCCACTGTTAAAAAGATCTATATTCAATCCTAAAAAGAACATTAAAAACATGTTTAAAAATAAAAATGAGAACTTGAAGAAGAAAGTAAATGTCAGAATATTGTACAAACGCCATTATGAATTTGATAATCTTCATCGATGAATTTGATAATCTTCATCAATTTTTTTTGATATTACAAATAAATAAAAAGAAACAAAATAAAATTAGTTATGAAAAATTAAATTTACCAGCAATAATAATGTTGAAAGTTTCAAGTACCTTAGTAAAACAATGTCTTATCACAGCTCATTGCATGAAAGTAGATCAATAAATCCATAGCCTGGCACACAGTTATTACCTGAACATTAATCTGAAATTTTTGCTATATAATATTCAATCTGATTGATTTGAGTTCATTGACAAAGATGGAGAGCATGTTAAAAAGCATTTAAAAAGTAGTTAAAAAGTAGACATTTTGCTTTGTAAATTAAATGAATTTTTCATTATTAGGCTGCAGACTTCTTGATACACATATCAATTTCCAAGGTACAAAAAAGACTTTCTAAAAACTAACTGATATAACAGAAAGTACATATCATTTTTTAGTGTAAATATATGTATAATAGCATATTGATTTTTTATATGGGTCAGGGAATATTAAAATTTATTCACTGTTGGTAAATCTATAAAAGAAAAATGAATCAAAGTGTATCAGTAGGGAGAGACTTCTATGTGCTGTGTTCCTTCAGGACATGGGAGATCATGGCTCTCCACAATTTCCTGTCCTTCATAGTAAAATTTGCCCTTTTGCTATCTCTCCTAAACCCTGTTCGACCAACCATTTAAACAAGCTTGTTGGGTAAGTTATGCACTACCTCTCTTGCATTCAATATGCCCTGTGAGTGTTAAATTTTCTAAGCCCTTTCTCCTCATTTTGTACCCTACAAATTTCAATTATCTCTTCTGTTGCTAAGTATTTTTTTTTTTTGTTTTCATTTTCCCTAAAACTTTCTTGTTGCTCACATGTTCAGTCTACGGTATTCTCAGCATTGTTTTGTTACCTTAAGTCTCTTCATCTGTGAGGAGATTGTCCAGTATTCACTGCCATATAGGAGGAATGATATTACATAACAGTTCAGTACTATTTCTAACAAAATTTTTCTATTCCCTTAATATTTTGCTTAGCTTTTAGAAGGCACCTTTCACTATCCCAATGCACCTTTAGAGATTTCAGTGTCACATTTTCCAGCTCTGTTAAAACACTTCCTTGATATTTAAATTTTTGTACTTGATTCTATCTTCTTGCACTTGATGTTTAGTCCTTTCTTCTAGTTTTCCCCAACTGCCTTTTGTAGGAGTTCTCGTACTTTTCCTTTCTGTGTCTGCTATCAACACAGTGTCATCTGCATAACTAATGTTGTTAAGATTGTGGCCACCAATAATAAATCCTGGTAGGACTTCTAATTCTCTCAGGATTGCTTCACTGTAATGGTTGAATAAGTCCACTGAGAAGACACATTTAGCAATGTTGACAAAATAGTTTCCATTTCAGATGGTATATTTTAGCTTGAAGATATATATATATATATATATATATATATATATATATATCATTGTCCATATATTCCAAGAAAAAAAAATTATATTAATTTCAAGATAATATGTATACTAAAAAAAAGTTCATATATTTTATCTAGAAAATTTAATTCCATCCTGTTATCTATATATTTAGTTCCCCAGTTCTGATCTTTACTTCCATAAATTCAAAAGCCCCTCATTTTCTCTATGTTTCAAAGGTAAAGAGGAAATTTACCACAGACAGCTTTTTCTCAAGAACTGCTATTTCGTGGAACATGCTCCCACATAGATGCTTCCCAGAACGCAATAGTCTTAACCTCTTCAAATCAAGGGTGAATCGTTGTTTCATTCTCATAATCTCCAATTCCTACCTCCTCTTTTATACACCTTGTTCATCATGACCATTACTGGGAGTGAATGAGAACGAGAAAACTTTAAAAGGAACTAGAAACCCAATCCTAAACAGGAAACAAACCTCTGCTCTTGTTCAAAAAACCGAGGTGTGTGAACTGGGCGATAAGTGAACTTATTGAATTAAGAGGTGTTGTTGTCTAAAATTAAAGTATTCCTTTTTAATTTACAGAAAATTAAATTCATGTTTAAAATAAGTCAGTATAAACAACTGGTTCACTTGAATTAGTTGCTAAAAAATGAAAAATTCTGTTTCTC
The DNA here is from genome assembly GCA_963932145.1 of Acanthosepion lycidas. Lineage (NCBI taxonomy): Eukaryota > Metazoa > Mollusca > Cephalopoda > Sepiida > Sepiidae > Acanthosepion > Acanthosepion lycidas. Next base: position 55,644,171 of record OZ010602.1, on the reverse strand, counting down.
AAAGTCAATATAAAACAATCATTTTGTTTGGACTTCTGTAGGCACCATTGGATATTTCACTGTTGATTAAAATTGAAATCATTTTTTTTAAACTTTAGTTAAAAGATTAAACTTAATGAATATGAAGTGTTATTTATAGAAGAATCCTACACATTGCATTCACATTCCAAATAAGTAAAATTAAACTTTGCAGGAGCTGTAATCAATAAATTAATGCATGCAAATCCTAAATCAAGGATCTATCAACTTAATCCTCTGCTATCTTTTTATTGGACTTGGAAAGCTCATTATTGCTCAACTTGAAGCAAAATCAAAATCAGAATAATATGGCAAAGTTGAGGAGTCTTTATTTTATTTTAGAGAAAAAAAAACTTACAGTGAACCAGCCTCGTTCCCTTCATATTCCATTGGCAAGATTTAAGCTCCACTCAAACAGCTTCTTCCCACAAATCATTATCTTGTAGAACCGACACCCAAGAGGATGCTTCCATGATAACTACCATCTTAATCTATTCATGTTTAGATTTAACCTTTATCTTCCTCACATATCCTAATAAACTATGACCCTTACTTTGAAACCATATACCTCAAGTGGATCTTGCGCCTTGTACAAGGTGAACAGAAAAAAAGAGAAAAAGAATGGAATTAAAATAATTAAGATGAAAGTAAATATTTTACGTACCACAGGTTTTGTAAAAATAAAACTTAGAAAATAGTAATAATTATTGAATATTGCTACCACATTTGGTCTGGTGCTTCTGCTCTGTATTTAGAGATTCTTGATAAAATCCAAAGAAGAATCTGTAATGTTATTGGTCCTGACCTGGCATATTGGCTTCAATTATTTTCCTACCACATAATGTAGCTTACCTGTGCCTTTTCTATAAATATTTTTATGGTAATTGTTCTGATGAGCTTTCCTCTTACATACTTCAGCTTTACAAATTTAAGAAGAGTACTAGATTGGCAGTTAGGTCTCCTCATTTTACAGTTGAAATTACTAAATGTAACTAAGTTCTATGCTAGAAATTTCTTCTATTGCACTTCTTGCTTGTGGAAATCTCTTCTGGCTTCTTGCTTTCCAGTCAACATTGATCTTCAAAAATTTAAATGCAATTTTAATAATTATCTTTTTAATTCATATTCTTTTATTGTTCTATCTCCTTAATAATGTTTTTCTTTTGCTCATTCTTTCATGCTCAGTAACCCCTTGAATCTTAGTGGCTTCATTATCTTGCTTGGGATGAAATTATAAAAAAAATTAAAAACAAAATCCCCTATTAAGTTGTTTAAATCTCTTAAGTGATGTATTGTCATCATAATTTTTTTTTTTTTTTTAGTATTTTTGATTACATAACTAAATTTAAATTAACTTTATTTGCTGGATTTTATATAGTAAATAGTAATGCACAATCCTTGTCAAATAAGTTTCCAAGAAGAGAGGGTACATGTTCAAATCTCACTGGAAGATAATTCTTTATTTTTTTTATACATGCTGCTTGCTTAATGGTTACATAGTGTGAAATCACTAGTGTTGAGATGAAAAAGTAATAAAAATAACATGAAATGTTAATGGAAAAATTAATAATCATTAATCATATTATAATTTTGCTTGTTTCTCTATTAGTAAGTAAGTTAACATGTGTGTTACATTATATAATAACTTGCCTGTCCCCTGCCAACAAATTCTAAGAGCAGCAGCAGCAGGAGTGGACAGAGTAAATTCCTAACCCTTTTGTTTACATCCGGCTGGCCTCACTGGGATATACTCATTAGCCCATGTTGAAGTCTTGTGTTGAGTATCTTACTTATTTCATACCCTGCCATTACCTCAGATAAATACTGGACTATTTCCGTTTGATTGCAAAGAAAGATAGAAAAAACATTATATCAGAGGTCCTGTCTGGGTTTAGAGAAAGAAAAGAAAGAAAAAAGGGAAAGAAAGAAAAAGGGAAAGAAAGAAAAAAGGGAAAGAAAGAAAAAAGGGAAAGAGATAAAAATAAAAAATAATGAAAAATTAAAAAAGAACAAAAAAAATAAAGAAAAAAATAAAGAAAAAAGCTTACATGTATTTAAAGTCTGCTTCAGTGAAAGGAGAAACCTTGTTAATTTTTAATCTTTTGATTTGTACCCTCTTACTTCTTTAAATATTAGGTTGGTGCAAAAATAATGACGTAATAATGTTGTTTTTTGACGTTAAAAAACACGTCAAAAAACGACATTATTACACCATTATTTTTGCACCAGCCTAATAACTTGCATTTATACTTAAGGTTGTTATTGCAATATTTTGTTAAAGTTGTTAACCTCATATATTTAATGATGCAAGACGGAAATTTTTACAGGTATTTTTTAGTCGTGGATTTCACAAAGATCTTATTCAGTCATTTACTTAAAAATGATTCATCAGAAAATTAAGATAGCAAAACTGAAATTTTCACAGCTACTGCAAGTAATAATAATTTTCCATCTATCTTTTCACCTAAAAAGAAAAAAAAAAAAAAATGAAAAATATTTGTTTTTGAGGGCATTAAAAAGATTTTAATGATTCAAAATATTTTAAAATTATCAAGGCACTGTGAGGTATATTTGAAAGAATCATGAAAAAGAAAAGTATTAGGTTGGTGCAAAAATAATGACGTAACAATGTCGTTTTTTGACATTAAAAAATACGTCAAAAAACAACATTATCACATCATTATTTTTGCACCAACCTAATAAATTGATTCAAAGAAACCTTTACAAGTTGTAAGTAAATTACATTATTTATTAAAGTGTCAAAAATAAGAACCCATACCAAAACCTAGAAAACCTTGAGATATATTCATTTCAGAAACTATTTCATTTAATCTGATCTTATGGAAATGCATATTCCATTTTCTGAAAGAATATAAAAGAAAGAGAATGAGAGAGAGAGAGAAAGACATTAAGTTCATGCCTATTTCAGGCCAGAATATGGATTTGTGCTCAAGCCATTGTAGATAATATATTCCCAACCCCAACTCTTTTTTTTTTTCTTCTCTCTCTTTCTGCATATGCAGGATTAAGTGTATATACAATACTTCACAAAATATCTACATAGATACATAGAAATATGTACAAATGGTTCATCTTCTTTCCCTACATACAAATTTCTGACATAATGTCACTATGGAAACAATGTTCATTAGAAAAGGAAGGTTCCAACCAATGTGAATGGAAAGTGCCATATTATCTCTTGAGTGGAAGATTTGGTGTTTTCTGATCAACAGTCAACATGCAGCCATCATGTCTCTTTCTTTCTTTATTTCTCTATATGTTGTTTTCTCCCTCTTTTTTTTTTAGTTTCTTTTAATATATCTCCTTTAAGTTTGCATTGTTAATTCTTTACGATTTACTTCAATGTTTTCTTTTTTTCTTTTAATTATGCTTCACTTTTTATTTTAATGCTTTTCTATTTTTCTTTATTTATTTGCCTATTCTCTTTTCTATCATTTCTTACTGTATCTTTTTCTTTTTTTTTTTTAATTTTCATTGTTTTATATTTTTCTTTACAATAATTATTTTTCAGGACCCTTTTTTATCATTCTTTTTAGAATCTTCTTCCTTTTCTTTCCAACTTTTTTGTTCCTTTTTAATGTTCTTTTTTTCTAAACATTTTAAAAATGTATTTCTATCCATTCTTTTTCATTTCTCATATTTTTTGTCCGTTTTTCTTTTTTTTACTTTATAAATAATTTTCCTTTTTTTTCTTCCTTTCTTTCCTTTATAAATATTTTTCCTTTTTTTTCTTCCTTTCTTTCCTTCATAAATATTTTTCCTTTTTTTTCTTCCTTTCTTTCCTTTATAAATATTTTTCCTTTTTTTTCTTCCTTTCTTTCCTTTATAAATATTTTTCCTTTTTTTTCTTCCTTTCTTTCCTTTATAAATATTTTTCCTTTTTTTTCTTCCTTTCTTTCCTTTATAAATATTTTTCCTTTTTTTTCTTCCTTTCTTTCCTTTATAAATATTTTTCCTTTTTTTTTTCCCTTCTTTCCTTTATAAATATTTTTCCTTTTTTTTTTCCCTTCTTTCCTTTATAAATATTTTTCCTTTTTTTTCTTCCTTTCTTTCCTTTATAAATATTTTTCCTTTTTTCTTCCTTTCTTTCCTTTATAAATATTTTTCCTTTTTTCTTCCTTTCCTTCCTTTATAAATATTTTTCCTTTTTTCTTCCTTTCCTTCCTTTATAAATATTTTTCCTTTTTTCTTCCTTTCCTTCCTTTATAAATATTTTTCCTTTTTTCTTCCTTTCCTTCCTTTATAAATATTTTTCCTTTTTTTTCTTCCCTTCTTTCCTTTATAAATATTTTTCCTTTTTTTTCTTCCTTTCTTTCCTTTATAAATATTTTTCCTTTTTTTTCTTCCTTTCTTTCCTTTATAAATATTTTTCCTTTTTTTCTTTCTTTCTTTCATAAATATTTTTCCTTTTTTTCTTTCTTTTTCCTTTATAAATATTTTTCCTTTTTTCTTTCTTTCTTTCCTTTATAAATATTTTTCCTTTTTTTTCTTCCTTTCTTTCCTTTATAAATATTTTTCCTTTTTTTTCTTCCTTTCCTTCCTTTATAAATATTTTTCCTTTTTTTCTTCCTTTCTTTCCTTTATAAATATTTTTCCTTTTTTTTCTTCCTTTCTTTCCTTTATAAATATTTTTCCTTTTTTTTCTTCCTTTCTTTCCTTTATAAATATTTTTCCTTTTTTTCTTCCTTTCTTTCCTTTATAAATATTTTTCCTTTTTTTTCTTCCTTTCTTTCCTTTATAAATATTTTTCCTTTTTTTCTTCCTTTCTTTCCTTTATAAATATTTTTCCTTTTTTTTCTTCCTTTCTTTCCTTTATAAATATTTTTCCTTTTTTTCTTCCTTTCTTTCCTTTATAAATATTTTTCCTTTTTTTTCTTCCTTTCTTTCCTTTATAAATATTTTTCCTTTTTTTTCTTCCTTTCTTTCCTTTATAAATATTTTTCCTTTTTTTTCTTCCTTTCTTTCCTTTATAAATATTTTTCCTTTTTTTTCTTCCTTTCTTTCCTTTATAAATATTTTTCCTTTTTTTTCTTCCTTTCTTTCCTTTATAAATATTTTTCCTTTTTTTTCTTCCTTTCTTTCCTTTATAAATATTTTTCCTTTTTTTTCTTCCTTTCTTTCCTTTATAAATATTTTTCCTTTTTTTCTTCCTTTCTTTCCTTTATAAATATTTTTCCTTTTTTTTCTTCCTTTCTTTCCTTTATAAATATTTTTCCTTTTTTTTCTTCCTTTCTTTCCTTTATAAATATTTTCCTTTTTTCAGAAATATTTTTCCTTTTTTGCTTCCTTGCTTTCCTTTATATAAATAATAAACATTAAAAATAAATAAAAGAATTTTCCTCTTTTTTCTTTTATTGATCTCATAGAAGAATTTTCATATTCTTTTATTTAATTTCTAATCCCTTCCATTTGAACTTCACTACTTCATTCGTTTAGTTCCTCTTTCATTCACTTCTTCACCTTTTTTCAAGCATTTTCTTTCCAAACTGCTCAATAACAAAGCCTTAGACAATCCTTACCAGATTGAGGAAAAAATTCTATTGTTTATCTTGTTTCTTTTTCTTTATTTTTATCATTTCTCGTTCCAACCTGGCGGCTATTGTGAGTTTGGATATCAAGAAATGCAACAAAACGCAGAACAGGCCACAAAGTCTGCCACAGTGCCACATCTAACAATATCTCGGCACACAACCATGCTTGGTAGCTTCGGGCCATTTTAAGAGATTTTCACCATTTTGAATTTTCTTTCTGTTTTGGTATAATTTGCTATTTTTTGTCATTTACTTTTCTTTGTCATTCATTTTAATCAAGGCTTTTATTTTTCCTTTACCTTTAATTTTTTTACTACCTTTTCATTTTTTTTTGCCTCCCCTCCCCACATTTTAACTTAATATCCCACCATCAATTTTTTTTTGTCTTGATCAATTATTTCATTTTTTGTTATTGTTTTTCATTTTTTCTTTTTTTTGTATTTCAATATTATTCTTTTTTCTTTTATTTATTTTTAATGTTTATTATTTTTTCTTTTCACCTCTATTTGTCTCCAACTTCCATTGTTTTCTTCTTTTTCTTTCTTAATCATTTTCCTTTTCTTCTTGTTTTTAAAATATTTTTCCTTATTTACCAATTTATTATACTTTTTCCACTTTTATATTATTAACTTTTTTCTATATTTGGTTCTTTTTGAAAAATAAATTGACCCTTATTTTTTTTCTCCTTTTTACTTCCTTCTTTCTTCAATTCATTCTTGTCATTTGTTTTTCATTCTTTTTTCTTCTCCTGTTTTTTTTTTTATTTATTTCTTGCTTTATTTTTCTTCTTTGTCTTTCTTTCATTCTTTTAAAGTTTTTCCGTTTTTTCCTCTTTTTCTTTAATTCATTCTTTTCTTCTCCTTATTTTAAGTCATTTCCTTTTATTTCTTCATTGCTTTTGTTGTCTTTTTTCTCCTTTTTCTTTCTTCCTTTATTTTCTATTTCATTTCTCGTTCTCTTTCTCCATTCTACTGAACCTTCCTCCCTTATTTCTGACAATCTCTTATGTAGGTAAAGTTCTTTTTCTGCCTTCAGACATCAACTGCAGTAAGCATGTCACATACTGAATTTTGTTATATTTTTTTGTTTGTTAGTAGAGAGCAGCAAATTTGAAATTTTCCACATGCCAAGTTTTCCAGTGAATTGGCTTGGAGAAAGGTTTCAACATGGCACAATGCCACATGACCAAAGGATGAAAGAACATTCTGATCAAAATATTGTACATTTAGAAAATCTAATTTATAACTGAAATTGTCTGTCTGTGTATCTGTCAGTTTATAGCTAGAAAATTTTTTCCATTAAATCTCACTTGTAAATTTGTGGAGATACTTAATAACTGTCTCCTTTTGGAGTGTGGTTTATTTTTTCAATCAAATATTTTTAAAACCTTGTAACCAAAGTCTAAATCTGATCATAGTCAATTAAAATAAAAAGTATAATATATTTCTTTCATTGGTGTTTGTATTAAATTTACTTTTTTTGTTTTCTATATTTAGTAAACCAACGTTAAAAGTTGTTCAGATAAAACAAAATTAGCTGAGAAGAATTAATTGTCATTTAGTAGATGTAGGCAATATTTAGTGATATTGATGCAAGAAAAAATATTTTGATTATAAGTAGATATTAAATTAATGAAAACAAAATGAAAATACACTTAGTTAAATCAGTTTTTGTAACAAAGATGAAGAAGAGACTTGAAGCAACAGAAATGTGGTGCTACAGAAAGATGATGAGGATACCATGAGCTGAACATATTAGCAACGACAAAGTTTTAGGGAAAATGGAAAGAAAAAGGAAACTTAAATTTAGCATCAGGAAAAGACAGTTGAAATTTCTGGGGCACATAATGAGGAAAGAAGGCTTGGAAAATTTGATATTCACAGGACAGATTGAAAGCAAGAGAGACAGAGGAAAACAATGCATAAGATATGGCAGATCAGGGTTTTGGAGAAAAAACAAAAAGACAAAATTTATTGAGAGCTACAAAGAACAGGAAATTGTGGAGAGCCATGATCATCTATGTCCTGAGGGAGCATGACACATGAAGATTCATCTTTTACAAGAGTTCTAGTAGAGTCATAGAGAGTCTTTAGATGCCTACAAGAAATAGTCTTTGGTAGTAAAGGTCATTAAAAAAATGTAATCTTGACTCATATTTTAAATCCAATTTGCTTGACATATTATTAAAAAAGGCAGAACATCTGCTAAACAAAAATAACTTTATTAAAACAAAACAAAAGGAAAAGAAACAAAGGAAGTAATGAGTTTAAAAACAAAAATAAATAAAATCTGTAAAAAAAAAAACACTAAAGAAAAAGCAAACAAAAAATATAATAAAAATGTTTTTGTGAGTATTTAAAACTATTCTTTAAAGATTTTAGTCAACTGAAAATTAGTACTTTGTGTTGTGCCCATAGACATCAATGTGTCAGCAAGCAATATCATGAAGAGAAAGAAACTGTTCCAATTTGATTAAATGAAACAAAAGATCCATTGGAAGACATTCAAGTGTACACATTTCTCCAATGCTTGGCCAATGAGTTGCATTGAAGAGACAAAGGTAGGACATTTGAAGTGTCAACGTTTTCAGTTAATGAGTGTTGGTGATTATTATTAGTTGTGTAATTGGCAATATGACAAAGATCAGTCATTTATCCTTTCAGATGCCTTCAAGATACTGACCTTAACTCATTAGGGAAACATGTTTAAAAGGCATTCATCCATTTGCATGAGACTGCTCTACTTTTGCTCCTAGAAGGCAAAATCTTCATCTTGAAAAGAAGTTTTAAAACCAAACCAACTATGGATACACTTCATGGGTAGGTGAGTGTGTGTGTGTGTGTGTTGTAGGTGCATCGATAATTCCATGAACTAATGATGGGAAAAGCATATGTTTTTATTTATCCTTCAAAGTAATCACCTTTCTTGTCAATGCATTTAACCCCACCAAATTTTATCCATTAATCACACAGATGCAGTGAAAATTTTGGATCAAAATTCATCTAATACCTCTGTGTCAGGCTACATTCTTGCATGTATGAATATGTGTATATGTGCTCATGTGAAATTTTTTCTGAAATTTTTTATTTGTTTAATAATATTGTAAATTATATATATATACACATAAATATTTATACATATATATATTTAATTAATTCATCGAGTCTGAAAGACTCCATCTACATACATATATATATATATATATATATATATATATATATATATATATAATGCAAAGCTCTTCAGTAAAATGAATTGGAGCACTCCAGCTGATTGGCATTTGTTTACATTCCTAAAGACAATACACTAGATTTAGCTGTTTCTCTCTGTTGAATGAAGATAGCTCAGTGGTAGAAACTGACTGACACCAAATCAGGTTTGAGGCATTTGGATGTCTAGTTGCACTCAGGAGCTGATACAGTGAAACAGTACTGTCTGCAAATGACATATATATATATATATATATACACACACACACATTCATACATTATATATATATATACACACGCACACACACTATATATATATATATATATATATATATATACACACACACACATTCATACATTATATATATACACGCACACACACACTATATATATATATATATATATATATATATATACACATACATTCATACATTATATATATACACGCACACACACTATATATATATATATATATATATACACATACATTCATACATTATATATATACACGCACACACACTATATATATATATATATATATATATATATATACACACATACATTCATACATTATATATATACACGCACACACACTATATATATATATATATATATATATATATATATACACATACATTCATACATTATATATATACACATACACACACTATATATATATATATATATATATATATACACATACATTCATACATTATATATATACACATACACACACTATATATATATATATATATATATACACACATACATTCATACATTATATATATACACATACACACACTATATATATATATATATATATACACATACATTCATACATTATATATATACACATACACACACTATATATATATATATATATATATATATATACACACATACATTCATACATTATATATATACACATACACACACTAACATATTCATAGATTATATATATATATATATATATATATATATATATATATATTTCTACATTTTCTGTAGTTTAGTACTACCAGCAAGCAGAAATATTTCTCCTTCCGATGATGGCCATTTTGGTCGAAACTAGTCGAGGAATCTAAACGAAATAATAATAATAAAAAAATGAAAGAATATTAATCTACAACCCAGTGTGTAAAGATTTTAATTTTTTAATTTTTTTTTTTATTGTTCAAAATATATATATATATATATATATATATATATATATATATATAGCTTTGTGTTTGTTGCATTCTGTAATGTTGCTGTAGAAATCAGTATGAACCAACCATGTACAATAATTAAAACACCTTGTCTAACAAAATTAAGACAAAAAAATGGTACATCAACTGATTCAAGTTATATAGTTTGGAAAAAGCATTCATTTAAAGCAGGTAACATTGAAAAAGTACAAAGATAATATTATACTGGAAAGGATTATAAATGTAGGTATTAGTGATATTCAAATGTTACTTCCTGCCTGAATTTCTGGAATGAGGAGTTATCATTGTTTATATTACAGTCTGGCTAATGTCCTCATCTTTGTTGTTATAATCACATTATTTTGGCCATTGTGCTCTCTGGCTTTCTTCAGGTGTCAGGCAATCGAGTTAATCTTCTGAGAATTTTCAACTGAACCTTTTATTTAATCTACATGGGTAGATTTTTCTAATTACATTGTTCCACAAGACAATAGCTTGGTGCTACTAGATTGGCAATTAGGTCTCACCATTTTACTGTTGAACTAGTTAGATGCAACTACATGTTCTATTCTAATAGTCTCTTTTCTTAAACTTCTTGCCTGTGGAACTCGCTACTGATTTCTTGCTTCCCTGCCACCTAAATACAATCTTCAAAACTTTAAATGCAATGCCAATTGCTTTCTGTCTTCCTGAATCCAGTTCTTTTATTGTCCTAAATTCTTCTCACTCTCTTTCACTCCCAGTAACTTGTTCTATCCTAGTGTCATTATTGCCTTCCTTGGGGTGAAATAATAAAAAATAAATATTATATCAAATTCTCTATGCCTGTATTAAAGGTTTTTAGATAAACTGAAAATAAAATTTTAGTTTGGCATGCCTATTATTAAAAGCTACAAAGGACAGGAAGTTGTGGAGCTAAATGATCACCAACATCTAGACAGGACACAGCAGACATGTTGAATATTTTTTGCTATCTAGCATTTCAAATATACATCAGCAACTTTCAAGGAATTGTGTTACTTGTATATCATTTTATCATTTACTAACCCTTTCCAAAGAGACCAGTCAGAGCTGGCTTGCCAAACATGTGCATATATTTACAACTGAATCTAATAATACCAATTATAGAAATATGTGCTATTGAACCAGGCTGAGTAACATGATGGTTTCTGTATAGTGGCAGCAGGGTTCAAAATTAGTGATTTATTTCGTGATTTTTCATCAAGACATGATTGAATTTTAATACCATGACAACTGGGCATAGACTTGTAATGCCCAGGAGGTCTTGCAGGCCATTCTTGACTCTGATAACGAGTTTGGAATGGGAGAAATAGATGAATTTGGTTCCAATGATGACTCAAACTTGGAGAACATTGGCAGTAATCCAAATGCATGTCCTGTTGACGGCATTACATATGGTTAAATTTGCAATATATTTTGCATTTTTCAGCAATTTTATTGTACAGAAATAACCAAAAACAAATATAAGTAAAAATGCCTCTACCGTACAGTATTCCTATCAGAATATATATGGCATGGAGAGGGGGAGGGGTTTAACTTGTGTAAATAGTTGAAAAATTGAATTTAAATTGGAGCTAGCTTAAAAGTTGTAAAATTTAGAAATAAATTAATTCTGGAAATAATCATACATGCTGTCAGAGTTTCTAGATTGCATAAACTGTAGAATTGTTTTTTGTTTTTAAATCTTCAGATTCATTTTACTGTTGAGATGAGATTAAAGCCTGAAAATGCCAAAATTAGACAATAATAAATAAACCACAATCTGATGTTTATAGAATGGCATAAATGATCAAATGCTGAGATTTGTAGGAAGCAAGAATAATTTTTGAATCTTGAAATAGAACAGAGAATTTATTTAACAGTGGCAAAAAAAAAATAAAAAATAAAAAAATAAAAAATAAAAATAAATAAATAAAAATAAAATAAATAAAAATAAAATAAAGTCACTACACAGGAAGAAAAATATGAACAAATGTTGAAAATTGACTTCATAATTAAAGAAAACGTACTTCCAAGTGCAGTGAAAAGCATCAGCTAGAAACAGGAAATGTGATAAAACTCAACAAACTGGGTAGGTTTTTAAATATAAAATGTAGTCCCAACCAGATTTACACTTAACATGTAGATAATACATAATTACATTTCTATATTATTTACATTATTCAAACTGTTATCCTCATCTTCATTGCCTTATTCATACTGTTTCGGCCATTGTATGCTCAAGCCTTCTTCAGATGATTAGAATTTCAAACCAAACCCTTTATTTCATCCACCGGGGTATATTGTTCTAGTTCAACATGCCATACCTCTTCTGGAGAGTTGAGCTAAAGAGAAATAATTGGGACATCTGGAAGAGGCATGGCACATGGAACTAGAACAATCTACCTGGGTGAATGAAATAAAAGGTTCATTTTGGAATTTCAAAATGAACCTTTTATTTCATTCACCCAGGTAGATTGTTCTAGTTCCATGTGCCATGCCTCTTCCAGATGCCTGAAGAAGGCTGGAGCATACAACGGCTGAAATGCTGTAAATATGATAATGAAGATGAGGATGACAGTTCGAATAATATAAATAATCATAATATTTCATCTCAAAGATATAGACAGATACAGTTCTATATTTAACTATTACTATATTTACACCTGTCCTGGGTATGATGATAAACCACATCTGGCAACACATCCTCTGATCAGGAGGTTTTGAGGACCATGGAACTATCTCTTAATTGCTGTTGTTCCCAGGTCCACCCTGGTCTGGAGTGGTAGCACCTGTTAGGGTTGCAATATGGGCAAATAGTGAACCCCCAGACTGAGATGAAAACAGTATAAAAGTATAAAAAAAATTTTATGGTAAAAATACCAGCTAGAAATTTTCATAGTAAAAATATTGCCAGCAATACACATGGACAAAATAAAAATATAAAATGGTGACAATTTATCCATCGCACCGTGTAAATAACCTAAAAGTTTAGTTAAATCCTTTATTATATTTTAATTTTATGAATTTGAAGTTAAAGATTAAAGTGTTTCATATTGAACTGAATCATGGTGCTCTTTACTTAAGGCCAATTCATAGTGTATAACTCACCCAGATCTAGAGGCCTATCTTAAATCTCATTATTTCAGGGGAATGACGATTTTTACTTTTGGTTTGGTATTGCGACAGTTTGCTGCTGTAGTTGGCTTAAGAAATTTTGGCTTTTAACATTTAGAAAAACTTTAGCTTATTTAATTGAAGTAAAAAAAAGATCCAGTTATTTTATTTCCTTTAGATTTGTTATATTATTTCATGCTTTTATTGCAAAAACAAACTTTGTGTGCAAAATTTACTAAATGAAGTAATTTAAGAAATTTGGTCTTGTTACTTGGAAGCTAATTTAACTTTTTTCACTTAATTGTTAATTTAATATTCTTTAAGAATTTTTTTTTCATAAAAGCAAATACACTAATGACCAACTTTATTTTTACTTTCTGTCTGATTTTCTTGGTGAGTTATCATACTTACACTATTCATATTCGTACTACTGTCCTCATCTTTGTTGTTATCACAATGTTTCGGCTGTTGTGCCTTCTGATCTTCCTCAAGTGTATATCAATCTGGGTAAGCTACAGGGAATTCTGAACTGAACCCTTTTAATATATTGGGTTGGTGCATAATTATCAGGCGTTTTTAAACAATATTTATTATGAAAAAAGAAACATTGATTGAATTATAAGATTTATTTATTTTATTTCCTTTAGATTTCTTATATCATTCTATGTTTTTATTGCAAAAACAAACTGTGTGCAAAATTCACTAATTCACTTTATGATGTCATTCAACAATAATCATTTCTGAATGATTATTTCAGCATATATGATTATTGATGTACATTTTTATAACCTGAAAATAAAATAATATTTTTATTTAAAAAACAGTAAACAAAACAGCAATTTTTATTAAAAACTAACTCACCTACAAAATGCCTGATAATTATGCACCAGCCCAATACAAAGGTAGACTGATCTCATTCCACTGCTCATGTCTAGGGATATCTCGTCTTGTTCTTATTTTTATTTAGTAGTGTTCAGTTATTGCTTGCTCATTTCCAATGAGTGCAAGTACACATTGCCCAAGACAGGGATTGAACTTACAATCACTATTTCTTTTTCTAACAAATGAAAAAAGAATGCTGAATTTTTACCATGTTTCTTACACGGAAATATAACATTATCACTGAATTTAAAGAAATAATTTATTAATCCCATTTTTTCCTAGTCTTTCTTCTGACAAATGTTACAATGTCTCTCCCAAGAAAGTTAATTTTAATAATGTTTGTTATATTTAACTTTTCTTCCAAAGATTTTTTTTCTTTGATTCTTTTCTTACACTGCAAAATTTATTTAAAAATGCTATTTTTTGTTACATAAAGTTAATTTAATATTTTCCTTTATGATGTCATTCATAATAACAAATATATTGATGGTGAAGTTTAATTTTTCATGAGTAATTTGTGTTTTTTTCAAAAAGGTATTTTTAAAATATATATTGAATTTTAGTTTAGAAAACATAAAATAGAAGCAAACTTATTTTATACTACAAAATCAATGAAAAATAATTTATTAAGAATATTGTTAATGTTATATAACATTAATGTCATAAACAAAATTCAATAATATCCAATATTTTTAGATATTGTAAACAAGGTGTACAAAATATTAACTAACCCTGCTGCTAAAATAAGTATTTCTAAGCCATTTTTTCTAGGTACTCTATAATTACAAAAAAGTATATTTATGACAAAATAAATCAGTAAAATAAATAAAATGAAAAAGTTATTTTGTTTCATGTCATATTTTTGTTGCAGAATTCATAGTTCTGATACAGTTTGGTTTTATTAAAACTGTTTTAATGCGGATAATTAATTCAAAGATTAAAATGTTTATACACACTTGTTAACAGGGTGAGAAATGACAGATCCAAAAATCCCCCAAATTATATATTAATTGTAATAAAACCTTAGTAAAGAAAAAAATATACCAAAATAAACAGGATTAACTTTTAAAGAGAAAATTAATTATGATTTTAATCCCTACTTTTTCTTTGAATTTTTTAAGCCAACAACAGCAGGGAGCTGCTGCAAAACCAAAGCTACAACCAAAAAAATTTTCAGTGGGATAATGAGATTTGAGATGGGCTTCCAGTTCTGGGAGGGAGATACACTATGACAGGAGTGGCCAAACTTGCTTAATGTAAGTGTCACATACAATAACGTTCAGATGTTTGATTGCCGCAAGATATGAACAAAATTTACACATACGTTTTTTTGTTACATATACACTAACTTTAAACTTGTGTTTTAATCTAATGGGGGTCTCAATTTATATCCAGTGGATAATTATAAAGCTTGAAATTTGTCTTGTTTACCTTTTATATTAACTGTGATGAAAAAAGCAGCTCAGCCAATATTTCCACAAACCACATATTAAAGGTCAAAACGCCACATGTGGCCTGTGAACTACGGTTTGTCTCCCCCCCTGCACTATAACTTGGTTTTTAGTAAAAAATACCATGAACCGAATAGAAGTGATTAAAAAGAAATTTAAATAAACTCACACTTCACCGTATTTCATGGTCATGGTTATATTTAACTCTGAAATGCAGCAATGAGAGGCAAACAAATGGCTGGTACAAAGTTGCTCATATGAACAGTTTTATTCTATTTATATGTTCATCTGTGTAATTCAGTGGTTAGACTCTCGTACTATAAGTTCAACAACTTAATATATCTGTTTGCAAAAGTAGGTCGGGAGGAGTAGATCCGATAGGCAACAATAATCTACAGAAGAGCTCAAAATTGATCACTGCCTTTAAGTATTGCATTAATATTTAAGCTTACCTTTTAAAAGTTCAATAATAATTCTTCTGGCACCGCTTAATTCAAAAACAGTTTGATGTATGTAGGTCCTTACTTTCCATACAAAAACTTATTATTTCATGGGTGACTTTTGCTGAATTTTGCAATTAATTTTGATTATTCCCAAATTTATTTCTGAGTTATAAAAACTGTTATTGTACAAAAAAATCATGTAAAAAAAAAGAAAAAAAAAAGAAAAAAAAAAAAAAATCACCAAAAACAATCGCAGCAATGAAAACTTGGGAATCTAAAATTTCAGGATTGCATGTTTTTATCTGGCCTGAAATGTTTTTAATTTGCTCAGTGTCAGCCTGATTCCAAAATAGTATGGTATGTTGGGCTATGGCATCTAAGAGTAAAGTTGAAAAAATGTGACACAGTGACACACTGACATTCACATTTATTATATAATTGTAGTAAGACATGAACTAGAATTTCTTTTTTCTTAGACAACATGACTCGATGAAGTGTCAAACTATTTTACTATTTGAGCTATGAATGTCAAGGGTTACTGATGCTCAAATCTAACCATATAGATTGGTTGAAAGCTTGTTATTTTTATTGCATACTTGGTGATGCCATCTTTGAAGTGAGTCTATATAAACAACTAGGAGAAATTTTATCTTGAATTTATTATTAAATGAAAACATTCTCAATTATTATTACTTTTAATATCATAATGCAATAAAGCTCTATATAAATAAAATGAACGAAAGAAGAGTCAAAAATTAGTAATAATTAATGATTCATCTATTATATCTAATATTATAGTGTGAAAATAACGAGCAGAAATAAGATTGACTGGATGTGTCAAAAATAATAATTGATAATGCATCATCTAAGAAATTTAAGTAAGATTACATCTAATATTATAATGTAATATAAACTAATAAAAATAAGGTGGGGAAAAAAGGAATCAAAAATTAATAATAATTGACAATTGTGTTATCTAATAATAAAATTCCAAATAAGTATTTTTAGTTTGAAAATCTTACATCATCATTTAGATATATCAGCAAAGAATATGAATATTTTGCTGTATTTAGAATGAGGGTTTTTTCATTTATAATAATCTTATAATAATATGTCTCAACCCTGATATCTAGAATAGAGCCTAAGACTTTTGTACAATGCTTTAACCATTGGAAAATAGTAATCTACAGGGTGTGGCAGAAATACCACCCACATAATGGTAAGACATTAGTGTCAATGGTGTCTTCATCTAGCTAATGTCTTACCATTATCTGGGAGGTATTTCTACCACACCCTGTGTAACTCCAAAAAGTAGGATTTGGGACATCAACATATTCTGAAGTCAGAGAATAGATGGTGTTGGTGGTAGTAGCACTAGTTGTGCAAACAAAATTTGGTACATGACTTACCTTAATAATAAGTTAATTAACTAATAACTATTAAGAGATGAAAATCCTTTCTGCTACTAAGCAACTATGGTTGTTAAGTGTACAGATATTACAAGCAATTACATGGAATTTTAATCCATCCTGGTTACTCTGACCTTGTGTTCTTGGAACAGATTAAATAATCTGAAAACAGTAACTAACATATTAGGTTGGTGCAAAAATAATATCATTTTTTGACGTTAAAAAATACATCAAAAAACGATATTATTTTTGCACCAACCTAATATTTTTCTGAAACATTTTTAAAGAACCACACAATAATATATACTTTTTTTTTTAAAAAACCTTAAAAAATACTATAACAAAAATATCTGTACATTTGATTAATGACAGATGTTTCATGTTTCTGGCTTTTGTCATTTGTAGGTTGTCATACCAACAGACAAACAGAAGGATACTTATATTGTGTTTATATATATTAGTAAGGTGATCTGACATTGTCTGGGATAAAATTGCTTCTGTAATCTTCACACTATAGATAATGGTAGAAGCAGTACTAGGAAGTATATTCTGATAATTCTATTCATTTAGTTGTGTAGGTAGTAGGCATCTGTTTATCTTGCAAGATAAAAGGTTGTGTCCTGTTTGGTCAAAATTTATTCCTTTGGTCAGGAGGCTAGAGTGACCTCCCCAGGGTGTAGGTATATGGAGGCCATGCACTGCCCAGACTACATGTCCTCCACTCTTGACTGTACCAACAAAATCCAAAAGAACAGAGGGTATTACATTTGGGGCCCAACTTGGCTGAAGGAGTTGCTGTAGAGTTGTCAGTGTTGATAGCCAACAGCCTTTATTGATCCAAACTGGGTTTTCTGTCTGAATTTAAATCTATAGACATTTCTGTGTTTGGTTGGATATGAGCACAAGGCAGTGGAGGTTTAAAATCAGAGTTTTTCTTCCCTTAGGTGGACTGCCTTCTTGGGCTTTTGAGCTCCATCTACCTGAAGCAGCTGGTTATAAGGTCCCAGGTGTCAGCCTTTGCCTATTTTCTGCTTTGGAGCTGGAGTTAGTTGTCAGAGGCTATTTGGGATACATACATTGTATAGGTAATAAGAGAAATTAACTTATTAGTTTACAGAAGGAATAAAATAAAATAAAGAAATTAGAATGAGACATCAGTGCAATGCAAAATGCCTTTGCTCGTTTTTTTTCTTGATATTTGCCCCAGTTCATTTTAGCAATTTTAAACATCAATTCTGGGGGGGGGGGGAAGAAAGAAAAGAAAAAACTCATTCAGAAAAAGAAAAAAAAAGTTGGGGAAAAAAAAGAGAGAAAAAAAAAACAAAATGTGATACTTTTTTTTATCTAAATACCTGTTCTCAAAAAGATCTGTCAGTTCATGTTAAGGTTTCATGTTTCTAGTGTTTTCTCTCATGGAGTTAAAGAAACAGTGGTATACAAATTGAGTTTTATTTATACTGACACTGGATGAAATGGTTCTGCTTCATTCTCTCTCAAGAGTAATATATTTCTACATAAAACATGAGAATGTAGAACAAACAAAAGTTTATTCTTTTTAAAAATCTGACATCATATTAGGTACAACAATTTTAGCTTTTGACAGCTCATAAATGGTCATTATGGAACAATTTTAATAGCATCAAGAGGAAGTCATTTTAAAAATTTCTAAAAAGAATAAATTTGTTATTTGTTTCCTTGATTTTGACATGCACCTGTGTACATGTGTAACAACAACTATTTTTTATCAAGTCGACATAGTTTTATTTTATAATTAATGAAACATTATTTCACTGCTGCACAAAGCCATCATTTTCTAAGCTTGTAAGATTCTTGATGATAAAATGCTCAAACCAGTTTGGAAGACTCGATATAATTATTGGGAATAAGGATAAAATTCAGCTCAGAAAGAATTACAAAAACAGACCTGACTGGGTAAAAATCTGTACAAATGATTATGATTTAACAATGCAGAAAAATTCTATATGCACAAAACAGAATCTTTCTTAGAGAAAGAAAATGAAAACCTTTGTGAATTTGAGATTCAAACATATCACCCAGAAGCCCAAATTTGATTATTATGAGGAAGGAGAAAAAAAATAAGTCACATGATAGATTTTGCTATTTCAGCTGATCACAGAGTGAAATTGAATAGAAATAAAATTAAAAAAAAACAAAAAAAAACTGGAAAAGTATCTGGACCTTGCTCGAGAAATGAATTATGGTTACAGTATTCCCAATCATTACTGAAACACAGGAAAGAATCCAGAAAAATCAAGCAAAGAATTGGGACCATCAGAACAATGACAATGCTTAAAGTAACTGAAATATAGAAAAGAAAACTGAGGGGACTTGCTGTCACTTAATTTCTGACAATAACCATCAGATGCTACTGGTTGAAAACAACTTAAAATGCAGAAATATTAGGTTGGTGCAAAAATAACATCGTTTTTTGACATTTTTTAGCGTCAAAAAACGATATGATTTTTGCACCAACCTAATAGTAGGACATTTGAAGAGAGAAACTAAATTAATGACATCATCATTAATGGCTGCCAAGATCAACATTATAAGAACCAATTATATTAAAGCCAAGATTGACAATACTTAGTAAAATAGCAAATGCAGCCATTGTAGAGATAGAAATGGGATCAACAGTAATCTAATAAAGAAATGCATTGTTGGCCCAAAAAGAATCCAAAAGTAGGCATGTCTAGATAGGATGGGTGATTCAATGGAAACTGTTCAAATGAAGAGGATCTGAATGTACAAAACAATTTGTATACCATATATACTCCTGTATAAGCTGACTTCATGTATAGTGCCATTTCCTGAATTGTTTTGCATGAATTTTAATCCCTGTGTATAGGGCAACCAGCCATTGAAAATGCATAATTTTTAATCTCTTCAAAAGAAAAAAAAAAAAAAACAAACTCTGTATAATATGACCGCCTACTTTTTGTGTAAAAAAACTGATAATAAAAACCCTCGCTATGCTTGAGTATATATAAGCTAGAATCTGCCTGAAAGAATGAAAAACAAAATTCTCTGGGACCTTGAGATTTAAACAGATTACTCAGTCTATGCCTGATGACCTGATCATAAATGAATAGAAGAAAATATTTGTCAGATAAGGAATTTTACTGTTCCACTTGACCATATAGTAAAATTAAAAGAAAGTGAGAAGTTGGGCAAATATTTTTATTGGAGTACTTGGAATGGTCTGAATAGACGTAACAAAATGATTGAAATAAGTGGAAAGAGGAGGGATTAAAGACATCTAGATGTGACAGCACTGATAAAAACCACTTGAATAGCAAGGAAAATGTTGGAGTATACTGTAGAAACTTTGTGCACTTACATTAGTGAAACTTTTGAGGAAAGGGAGAAATGAAGGAATTCAGCTGTTATCTATAAAACTAAAGGTATTATTTTGTCTTCACAGAACATTTATAGAAATAAGTTCCAGTAGACGCCATCTGATTTGAGGGGAGTCAAAATTTGCGTATGTGACCGAAGAGAGATATATAAAATACTAAAATAGTTAGCCAAAGGCTGTATTTTTCTTTCTTCTTTTGTACCTTGCTTTCTTTTTCAAAGCTAACTGGATGTGTTACCAAAACTGTTAATAAGAGTCCTAACTCTCTATTTTCTATCGTTACTTCTACAAAGACAATTACTTGTAGGCAACATATAGTGTTTTTTGTTACAATTTGACACAAATGACTGCCACCATGAGATTATGTCAGTTACAAGTAAGAATTTGTTATCATTTCTTTCTCTCTGCACTGAGTTTCAGTTCTAATAGTTGCCATTATAGTTTTTCTACCTTTTTCTTCCCATAACAGTCTGATTTAAAATCCCGACAATACAGAACACTCAAATGCCTATGCTACTTCAGGGAGGGCTCTCATGGCTTCTGATTTTAATTGGTTAGAGGTGTTAACATGTACATATTTTGTCTTGGTGAATTAAGATAGGCTACAATAAACATTCGATTCAGTACTACAAATTTACCTGACCATAGCCAGTTGGGCATGTCCCCTCGGGGCTGATGCACTGTGCATCTCTGTTCATGAGGGAGAGTAATACGAAAGCATTATGCTTGGGTGCGGAGAGGTTTGAAGGATATGGCAACCAAAGCAACTAGATACTTGGGATCATTCTCAATTGGAGACAGTTTGAGTCGATTGAGTTACCCAACTCAAAGGTATTTTTAACTGGGCCGGACCTGCAAGGTTTATCAAAATTTGTCACCATATCATACACATTTGGCTGCAATGTATGTACCTGGTATACACTTATTAGATGTGATATAATGATGGGTGTGTTGGGCTTCATATATTCATAGCATCACTATGTTGGCATGCTCCTCTTCTTCTCACTGAGAAGGAGGGAGGAGGAGGAGAAGAAAGAGAGATAGATTTCATTTTTTTCAGGAAACATCAGGGAAGTGAAACAATAATCAAGTAAACCAACCTTGCCATGAAGCTGAGGAATTTCTGGAATCTTTATGTGATAGTCATGCCAATAATGATTAGAGTACTAGGAATTGTCTTAAAGAACCTAGGAAAAAGGTTGGAAGAACTGAAAACAGTGAAAATACTAAGGAAGGTGCTGGTGTATTGAGGAGATTTGTTATCACCTAATTTCCAGTTTAAGCCAATATATACTACAACTATGAACACACAATGAGTGAATAATAATAATAATAGTAATAATAATAATAATAATAATAATAATAATAATAATAATAATAATGATAATAATTTTTCCAGGTAAAGGTTGATATAATAAAGAATAGAGTACTGAGCTCCAGGCAACTGACTTCTAACAACACCCACTAAAAACGAGCAGAGATGATTATGATAATGATGATAGTAGTGATGATAACAAAAATAAGAAACAATTAGATGTTACTTTCAGGTGGCAAAAGAAATACAGAATATATATATTGTACTCTTCCAAAACAGCAAAATAGACTCAACCAAATCATAGCAAATACATAATATCAGAGAGAAAATTCAAAAAAATAAGTGGAGAAATAATGATTTAAATTTCACAGAATATTAAATAGAAGCATAATAATAATAATAATAATAATAATAATAACAATAATTTTGAGAACATTGGAAAAGAACTGAAATAATAAAAGTAGGTAAATTGTAATAATTAGAATACAAAATGATATTAATAATAGCAGAGATAAAGCATGAGTGGTTATGTTTATGGTGATGATAGAAAACAAAAAGATCATCATCATCATCAAAAACAGCAAGTACAACAATGACATCACCCCAGGGAATAATGTAAACAAAAATAAAAACACATTATCAAATAAACAAGCAGGAAAAAGAAAAAAAAAATAAGAGTATTAATCAGCATGATAAAGAAAAGAGAAAATAAAATAATTTTTTTTTAAAAAAAATGGACAAAAACAAAAGACAAGTCCATTGGAAAAAATTCTCCCAACCTTTACCCAACAAAAAAGAAAAGAAAAATGTGAGAAAAATGTTTTGGATTTGAACTGTAATCAAAATATGCCTATTGAGATTATTTCTTTTTTCTTTTTAATCTTTTTTTTTCTCCCCCCCCCACCATTCTTGATGAGAAAAAAAAGGAAAAAATTTTTTAAAATAATTTTTTCTAAAAAACAAAAAACGAAATAGAATAAAATAAAAAAAATAGAAATTATAAAAATTTATTTATTTTTTTTATTGATTTATAATGAAAAATGCCATCAGCAAAAGCTAAGCGTTGATGTAGATAATCATTGTGTGATGTGTGCGAGTGGGATGGGTTGCTTGCTTTTTCAAGTAATCTTTTTTCTTTTAGCTTTTTTTTAGAGCATGATGGGGAAAGACAATTGGATGAAAATGGAAATATGGAAGAAGGTAAGCAGTGAACATGAGGTATGTGTGTAAGTGTTGGTATGCTTATATCTACACACATACCTACATGGTTATACAAAATTCATTTTATGGCTAAGTACTGTATTCCGATGAATGTATACTTGTATGATTTAAAAATATGTTTAGAAATTAATCTTTAGCCAAACAAAGAAATATATGTATATGTAGTTTTAAAAGTATATATATATATATATACACATACACACACATAAACATAAACATGCATACTTACACACACACACACACACACACACACACACACATATATAAAAACATATACACACATTCACACATATACACAAACATATACACAAACACACATGCAGACATATATATATATATATATATATATATATATATAAGATTGTAGTTTTCAGGGAAGCAAGTAAGAGGATGGGAGTTCAACTGTTGGGAAGTGCAAGAAAAGAAAATGTTGGAGTAGAAGTGGTGGTTACATTACATTATTTCAACAGTAAATGGGTGAGTCATAGATGCCAATCTACTAGCATGCTTAAATTTATGTCGTCAAGGGACCAGGGAAAAGAGCTTGTCAGTGTAGTTGTCATGAAAATATATGTAGAAAAGACAGAGGGAAGCACATCACATCTGTGAGAAAGTGACTGAAGCTGAGATGCCAAGTCAGGATCGACTATATTTCGAACACTTCTTTGGATTTTGTTGAGAACCTCAAGATGAACAGTAGGGTCACCAGACAAGATATGGCAATAGTAATTAATGCATGGATGAATGATAGATGTGTAAGATGAACTCTGATGAGAAAAATCTTCTGGCACAACACAGTGAACCAACTTTTCTTGCAATAGACACACTATTGATTTAATGTAGTTGTTCCACATAAAGTCAGTTGAAAACATGACACCAAGAAGGCAGTGAGATTCTCTCATAGAGTCTAGCATTTCCTGCCCCAGTTAACTACTGATTGGAGATCCAGGATAACTTTGTCAGTGCTGCTGGATTTACTACTGAGACAGGAGTAAATGGTAGTGACATCTGCATCGATGCCTACTTGGAAACTGATGACATCAGGAAGTTCATTGATGTAGATCAGAAACAGTGTAGGACACAAAACGGAGCATTGAGGACACCTGCATTCGTATGAAAGGATCTGGAAGAGAGCCTGTTCAAAACGACCTTTGTTTCACGATTTGATAGGAATGATTGGATTAAATCAAATAATCATCCTGTACTACCTTAGACCTGAAGATTATGTAGAAGACCAGCATGCCAAACCATAACAAATATCTTCTAGATATCTAGAGACACAGCTTCATTTTCACGATTATTACCAAGAGCTTGATATACATAATCAGATATGGCTGTAAGCACATTAGCGGTAAACCAGGCAAAACAGAATCCATATTTTTTGTAAGAGAGTAGATCATGAGAGGTAAGACGCTTAACCACTTTGGCATTGATTAAAGCCTTGAAGATTTTGCTGAAAAGTGATAGGAGACTGATAGAGCAGTAGTTAGAGGGCTCACTAGATTCTCCAGAGTTCTTAAAAACAGGAACTATAGAGAAGGACTCCCAACAAGTAGAAAAACAGGAAACAGCAAGGCAAGAGTTGTATAGCTTTAAGAAATCTGGTGCCAGCTGAGGAGCACAATTCTTTAGGACAATGGCTAGTATGCAGTCACCTCTACTAGTCTTATGGGAGTTTAATTTAGAAATGATGTCTGAGACAAGTGAAGGGATTATGCATGTATCACAGAGTAGAGCCTCAGTAAAGAAACATTAAAAATGGGAATATAGCACTATTTTTTTGGAATTCTAAAAATGCCATTTTAAAAACTTTTGTCAGTATTAATAGATGGTATTTTATACAACTTGTTATGGATGAAATTAACAAACTGACTTTAGGTGGCATGACTATGATAGACTTATTAAAAGAGATGCTATAAAGACTGATCTTTAAACCTGATTAAGAAAATCTTAATTTTATCATAAGATTTCTTTATCAATATTATTTTTGACAATGCAGAAAAAACATTTTTTTTTAAATCCACAAAGTAATTTTTAGATTTATAGCAAAATTGTTGTCAAATTTATTTAGAATTGGAAATGTAATAAGAAAAGTTTCAAAATACTAATCTGAATGTCACATTCAGATTAGTATTTTCAAACTTTTCTTATTTTTTTTATTTTTATTTATCTTTTCTATTATTAATAGTCACTATTAATAATAAGAATCAGTAAATAGTTACCTATTAACAAAATGGACAGGTATGTAATAAACTAAGACTATATAAAGTATAGGTGGAAAATCAGATGTGAATTAGTAGGGGACGAGTCTAGTGTTGAATTTGATGAGAATTTCCAAGCAAAGCATTCAGCATTATGTGATGTAAATGTTAGAAAATCAAATTCATTAAATAGAGAAGGGATTCAGAACTTGCTGTTGTTCAGCACACTACAGACATATATATATATAGAGAGAGAGAGATAGAGAGATATACACAAACACATACATATATATATGTATATATAGACACAGATACACATATGTACACATACATATATATACCCACACACACACACACACATATATATATATAGAGAGAGAGAGATACACAAACACATACATATATGTATATATAGACACAGATACACATATGTACACACACATATATATACCCCCACACACACACACACACACACATATATATATATATATATATAAACACACACACATATATATATATATATATATATATATATATATATAACACATACACACATATACATACACTCACATATTTACATACACACACGCACATATTTACATACATGCACACACACATATATATATATATATGCACATATATACAAGCACACACACACACACATATATATGCACATATATACATATGTATACACATACATATATACATATATACACACATTTACATACAAAAATACACACACACATATATATATATATATATATATATATATATATATATAAAATACAAACATATATTTATATATATACAGATATACACACATTTACATACATATATATATATATATATATATATTAAGTTGGTGCAAAAATTAGGTTGGTGCAAAAATAATGTCGTTTTCTCGGATATGTTACTATGTGAGAAAATGACATTATTTTTGCACCAAGCTAATATAAATACAAATACATACATATATATAAATAAATACAAACACAGACACACATAAATATATACACAGACATATATGTAAATACACATTCATATACACACACACACACATAAATACACACACATATATGCACATAGACACACACATTTACATATATAGGAAACAATCTACTTGGGACTTTATGATAACACAATCATTGACGACACACTTGGGTTCTGTTTCTCCAATTTCACACAGAAATCTTTGGTCAACTGGTGGGGTATGGTTTTCAGGTATTTTGCTCGGCCTCATGGTCAGAAAGCAAACATTCTAACAACTTGGCCATGTGCCCATCAGACATTATACACACACTCAAATAGAAAAACACATACATATATGCATACACAAACGTGTGTGTGTGTATATATATATATATATATATATATATATATATATATATATATATACACGTACACACATACTTATATATGTACATACACCCATATATAGATATATACATACACAGATATATATACATATGCACATACATAGATATACAGACACACACACACACAAAGACACACATATATATATATATACATACAAACACATATAGACATATATATTAGGTTGGTGCAAAAATAATGACGTAATAATGTTGTTTTTTGACGTATTTTTAACGTCAAAAAATGACATTATTACGTCATTATTTTTGCACCAACCTAATATATATACATATATATGTATATACACACACACACACACACATATATATATATATATATACAGACTCATATAAATATACATTTACACACATATAGACACATAAACATATAGACACATACACACCCATACACACATATACAACTACATGCACACAGCCATACACACACATATATACACACAGAAGCATATATATACAGACACATACACATATATATATATACACACACATATATATACAGATGCATATACATACACTCACAGACATATATATATATATATATATATACACACACATATATATACAGATGCATATACATACACTCACAGACATATATATATATATATATATATACACACACATATATATACAGATGCATATACATACACTCACAGACATATATATATATATATATATATATATATATATACACACACATATATATACAGATGCATATACATACACTCACAGACATATATATATATATATATATACACACACATATATATACAGATGCATATACATACACTCACAGACATATATATATATATATATATATATATATATACACACACACATATATATACAGATGCATATACATACACTCACAGACATATATATATATATATATATATATATATATATATATATACACACACACATATATATACAGATGCATATACATACACTCACAGACATATATATATATATATATATATATATATATATATATACACACACACATATATATACAGATGCATATACATACTCACAGACATATATATATATATATATATATATATATATATATACACACACATATATATACAGATGCATATACATACACTCACAGACATATATATATATATATATATATATATATATATATATACACACACATATATATACAGATGCATATACATACACTCACAGACATATATATATATATATATATATACACACACATATATATACAGATGCATATACATACACTCACAGACATATATATATATATATATATATACACACACATATATATACAGATGCATATACATACACTCACAGACATATATATATATATATATATATATATATATATATATATATATATATATATACACACACATATATATACAGATGCATATACATACACTCACAGACATATATATATATATATATATATATATATATATATATATATACACACACAGATGCATATATATATATATATATATATACACATACATACACACACATACATACAGGTGCATACATAAACACACACACATCTTTACAGACACATAATTCTTATATATATATATATATATATATAATTATTTATTTAAAAATATGATTTTCCAACACGCTACATAAGAGGTCTCATGTTTCAAAACAAGAGCCGAAAACTTCAAAATAATATTTGAATTAACTTGAGTTAAAGTAGGCTCTGTTCCATCTTCAAGCGAAACTATTTGGGATTGAAGATGGAACAGAGCCTACTTTAACTCAAGTTAATTCAAATATTATTTTGAAGTTTTCGGCTCTTGTTTTGAAACATGAGACCTCTTATGTAGCGTGTTGGAATCATATTTTTAAATAAATAATTATATTTATGCTCTACTTTCGTATCGAGCACTATTTTTTAAAAATAATTACAAAAATACTAAGGAACTTTGGATTATTTACCAAACCAGTTTCTTTCCTATTTTCTACAATATTTTCACATATATATATATATATATATATATATATATATATATATATATGTGTGTGTGTGTGTGTGTGTGTGTGTAATGTTTACAAGTTACCACCATGTAAGCATACAAATTCCTATCAAATGTGGGCATCTCTTTAAAACTCTTTAATAGACCACATAAAGTGCACATATGACATATGTTCTAAAAATTTATGTCTACTGCATATATACACATGTGTCAAGTATAGGAAATATCTTAAAATGTGCATGTACTCGATTATATTTGAATCTGCTTCTATATATCTGTGCGTGAGTACACAGATTATTAAAAGAGGTTTGATTTGGCTTAAACTAAATGTTTATGTATTCTTGCATTTTGAAAACGCACATGATGTGCAGAACAGACTCCCGGCAACGTTTTCCCAATCACTACAATCTTGACCTCTTCAAGTCTACGGTTAACCGTTATCTTCCCCACATAGCCCCATGATCTTCATTTCTTGCCTTTTCTTACATTCATATAATACTACACAGTAACCCCTCTATCTTGTGTTGATTGTGGGCCTTATATATATATATATATATATATATATATATATATATATATATATATATAATTGGTAACTTAGGCAATACATAATAGGTAACTTTGGAAATTGTGTATGTATGTATTAACTATATAAACGTTTATGACCATTTACTTGTGTGTCTGTCAAACTGCCTCCCTTTAAACATTTCTGCATGTATATGTGCAAAGATTTTTATTTAAAAAAAATAAAGAAATATAATATATATAGATAGATATAGATCTATCTATATATAACTACATATACTTCTATCTACCTGTCCATCTACAGATAATTACAGATAGATCTATCTACCTGTCCATCTACAGATAATTACAGATAGATCTATCTACCTGTCCATCTACAGATAATTACAGATAGATCTATCTACCTGTCCATCTACAGATAACTATAGATAGATCTATTAGGTTGGTGCAAAAATAATGACGCAATAATGTCGTTTTTTGACATATTTTTTAACGTCAAAATACATTATTACGTCATTATTTTTGCACCAACCTAATATCTACCTGCCTATCTACAGATAACTATAGATAGATCTATCTACCTATAGATAGCTAGACAGGTAGCTAGTTTGACAGATAAGTCTGTTTATCTATCTATCTATCTATAGATAGATATAGATATAGATTTTTAAA
>OZ010602.1:55556660-55601660 GCA_963932145.1 Acanthosepion lycidas | reverse complement strand
TATACTTGTAGGAATTTTTTCAAATTCTAAAATAAACATTACCATTCAAATAAACCTTCTTCCAAGAACTTTTGTGTAAGTTTAATAAACTTGAACAAAATAATTATGCAATGAAGAAAATTATTTGAAAAACTAATAAGTATGCCAAAGCAAACCAACACCATTCCAGGGGGAAAATTGAAAGAAATAAATGAATCATACTAGTACTTGCATTTTGTACCTAAGAGTAATTCAAATAATATTACAATTTTTCCTTCTGTCCTGTTTATTCAAATCTATGTGGAATCATTGGATTTAATCATCGAAATATTGGATATAAGAGTAGATAGTTTTGTTTGGTTCACAGTCCTCCACAGTCTTTTGAATAAGAGTAGAGGTTTACCCTTGTTTCCTATTTAGAATTGGGTTTCCAGTTCCTTCTAAAGTCTTTTCATTTTCTTTCATCTTAGTGACATTACCACCTTCCTTAAGGAGAATTGATGAAAAAAAAATTATGTAGTTATTATTATTACAAATTCTACTTTACACACACAAAAAAAAAAAAAAAAAAAAAAAACCTACTCAATATTTATTTGGTTTAGCCATAAATAATTTCTGGTTTTGCTTTTCAACTTTATTCTTCAAAAAATAAAGTACAGGGTGTAGCAGAAATACCTCCCACATAATAGTAACACATTAGTGGTAATTGTGTCTTTATCTAGCTGATATCTTACCATTAAGTGGGAGGTATTTCTGCCACACCCTGTACGATTACATTTTATTATATAGTCACCATTATTTGCAATGACTTTTTCCCACTTATTAAGAGGCTCTTTGATACCTTTTGAGTAAAATTCTGCAGGTTTAGATGTTAAAAAGTTTTCGACAAAGTCTTGAATCTGGTTACTGTTAGAGAAATTTTTCCACACCAAAATATTTTGAAGCAATCGTCATCGGTGTGGGTGATACACCCATTAGTGAATAGTCCAAACAAAATCAGAGAGATCCATGGTACAGTGACATGTCACAATTTTGTGTTTGCTCGAACTGTTGTACTAAGCCTGAGAGTTGATTATTTTCAGTCGCAGCTAAAGGTAGGGCAAATTCATTTCTACAAGACAATATGAGAGGTGTATTTGTCTTTGAAGTTACCTCCTAGATTTTGCTTAAAGAGGCAGGACTTACAAGACAGCAGGTTGGGTTGAATTCAGAGTTTTCTTCTCCCAGACTGATTGCCACCCAAAGCTATAGCACTCAGTTTAACCTGCTATTTTACCCATAGCTGAGGAGGAGAAGAGATGGATTCATACCATTACCAAGGGTATTAGTCCATAAGTGAATGTAATGAACATGACTGGAATTTGTATTTGGCTTTCCAATTCCTCAATCCAGGCCACTATTACCCCACCATACCTGCACATTTGAAATAATAGAAAATGGTAATAATTGGTTGGTGTGCAAGGTCAGGTGAATATGTCAGGTGGAGTAGGAGAAACCATATTTCCCCCCAATTTCATCCTGTGTTATTCCTGCTGTATGTAACTTTGCATTGGTATTGGGGAGAAGAACAGTTTTCTTCTTAATAAAGTAAGACACTTTTCAATGAAACTTTTATGGACATATTGTTGCTGATAGATGTATAAATATGCATTTAGTGTTTTGTTGCATTTTATGAATTCTAAAAAAACAATACCCCAACAATCCCACAACATATACAACATTACCCTTCTTCCATGGAGCTTAGCTTTGAGGCCAGTTGTGAAGATTAATCCTTGATAGTCTACAACCTTTTTTGTTGAACATTGTTGTATGCAACCCATTTTTCATCACCTCTTATGATATATTTAAGAAACACTTAGGATGATATATTCATCATTAAAATTTGATCTAAGAAAAGGAAATTAGTTATGACTCTTAATATTTGTATGTTAATAATCTTGAAATATCTTAAAACACTGCACTAATTTTCATAAAACAACTTGGGCATGAATTCTATCACCAGCAAAAAGAAAATGTGTGTGTAACTATTTATATATTATTTGCTCATGGTCATTTTGATAAAATTTCTAATGAGTTAATGTGCTTCAGCCTGTCAGGAATTAAACAGACCTGACAGACCTGTGATATATTTGTTTTTTCTAACTTATAAAATTTAGGGTACATTTTTTTTTTTTATAAAAGTCTTTTGAAAATATAAAACTAACAAAAATCACCATTATTCATGGAGTTCAGAATTGGTTAGAAAAGATCCAAGGAGAAGGGTAATATGCATGTCCTATGACAGGCTTCCTGTACTTGATGAGAGATGATTCAGCAAGAGGAAAAAAAAAGGGGGTCACATAAGTGTAAGTCACTTGATGTCCTGAATCTTGAAGTCTGACCTTTATGGTAAAAGCAGTCATAGATTCTATTCCTCATCACCCTCAAGAAATTATATCTGTTACAGAAATTGGATCGGAGCCCAGATTTCATGGGCTTTTCTAGTAAGGTTAGCTGAAATAGCTCAGGTTAAAATAACTTTTTTTGATTTATTTTAACCTTTGGCTTTGTATCTAATTAAACATGGCAGAAAGATACAAAAAAAGGAAGACAGCATGATAGAAGTAAAAATATTAACAAAAGAAAAAGGGATGAGACTTAGAAAATTACTGTAAAAAAAGAGGTTTTCTCTTTTTTGTCTAAATATTTTTGGATACTTCACTATCTGTAAGCCAATCATATTTCCATTTCTACTTTTAAAACAACTTTTTGGGCAGACATAAATTGAGATTTCTATGGCTTACCAACACTTTTCATGTTATTTAAATCCAGAAATATTTTTTAGATTGTAAGAATTTTTTTTTTGAAGGTAATAATGGTTTAGTAATACAGGTTTTACTAATTAACCAATTTCCCAAGGGTATTTGCATGTAAGTGAATATAACAAACCCAGCAGGAATTTAGAACTTAGATCTCCAATGAACAATGCTGAGCCATTATCCATTATACCACATACAAGCTTATGGCACCTGGTATTCCCAACCAGTCACCCATCTAGATAGTGACCATGCTCAACGTTGCTTAACTTCGATGACTGTACATTTCAACTTGATGTGGCTGTAAGCCCTTTTAATAAGGAAGTATTTATATACAAAGGAAATGGACATGAAAAAATTGTTAATAAAAATTGGTCGATCAATTCATTTTCTACGGCTTATCAACCCTTTGCAGGTTATTTAAAGCTAGAAAATATTTTTAGATTGTAAGAATTTTTTTTTAAGAAAGCAATTTTAATAAGATCAGTATATATACAAAGGAAATGGCCTTCTCCTCTATATTAGGTAGGGTTAGGAATTACAGATAAGGAATATGAGAAACCTGCAGATAATGTAGTACCTGTTGTTTGT
The DNA here is from genome assembly GCA_963932145.1 of Acanthosepion lycidas. Lineage (NCBI taxonomy): Eukaryota > Metazoa > Mollusca > Cephalopoda > Sepiida > Sepiidae > Acanthosepion > Acanthosepion lycidas. Next base: position 55,598,295 of record OZ010602.1, on the reverse strand, counting down.
TTGTTTGTTTTTTTTTTTCTTTCTTATAATGAAATATAGATCAAAAGCAAATTGGTTTGGATAGAATTTAATCTTAACATCAGGAATGAGACCAATTCCAAAACTCATTTTTTTTTTTTTCATCATTTTTTTTCTGTTTAAGTCTTATTTCATCTTATTTATTTTTTCATCTTCGGATATAAAAGAATATTACTAATTAATTCATAGTTTTGAGGAATGCACATTGCTTGGAAATTGTCAGCTTTTCTACAGTTATATTCAGAAATGAATTCCAAGTTGATATTTTTTAAACTAGTATGCTAATCATTGCACCATGGCAAGTTCCTTTAAGGATGTTTGGAATGAGAACTTAAATATTAACAAATTCAGCTACATATGTTTTTGTGTTAGTCAAATATGATTTTGCTTTGTTGCAACCATTTCCTTTGAATTAATTTCCTTATCACTGTCTTTAGCCTGTTCACATTCCGACTGGGTACCCTCTGGACTTACTCAGCTGTGTGTTGTCTTCTAGAAGGTTGACAAATCCTATTTTGAGAGTGCATGTGCATTTCTCCTTCGCCCACATGTCACATATGATTTTTGCATCCCAGTCTTCCTGGGGACCATCTTCCACCCTCTAGGCTGATTTTGTCATCCTTCTTTTAACTAGTCTATGGGATCATAAGTTTTGGATTATCCAATAAGAAAACTGACTATCAACATAAGTAATGTGTGGATAGGACTAATCAAAAAACAGCAAGCAATAAACTTCTATCAGCATTTGAGAACACAAACAACACTCAAGAAAGGTCAGAGAGTAAAAAATTGAAATGTGTTAAAAACAAAGACAAAAATATTAATCTGAATTATGTTCATTTTAATGTCAGAATTCAGTTCTGATTTTTAGTTCTTAAATAACCAGAAAAAGAACCTCATCAATAAATAAATGTGCCGTGTGTATTTTTGATATTTTTTTATCTGTAATGTCTAACATTTTGCTGTACTAGAGTTATCTCCCATGTACTGGTAACATCAGGTGACAATATCTTTTATGATAATTATAGATTGTTCCAAAATAATTACAAAAAATTTATTGGGGGAAGCATATGCCCTTTATGGCTTCCTCAGTTTATAAGGAAATAGAGACAAAACTGTGTGTGAGGGGAAAATGCTTTGGGATCTTTGAGGATAAGTGTGTATCATAAATCAAATTAATTACTCTACCTTATCACATCCTAATGTCCAGACTTGGAGAGCTCTGCCTGTGAGTTTGTTTTATCTATATTTGTATTAGAGCAGGTCGATATTGTAGGATTTTAAATCAGGGATTTTTTTGCTAGATGCATATATATATATATATATATATATATATTAGGTTGGTGCAAAAATAATGACGTAATAATGTTGTTTTTTGATGTAACGTCAAAAAACGACATTATTACGTCATTATTTTTGCACCAACCTAATAGTATACTATGCTGCCACTTTATACTAAAATACTCCAATGAACATGATTCTCATTTCTTTTCCAAAATTATCAGCAGAGACACACAAATAGGAAAAGTTATTTATGCATTAAAATGTTTAACTAAAAAATAAAATGATTATAGACATTGTCCCTCAATAATGAAAACCACTCAGCATTTTAGGTAATCAATGTTTGATTAACAAACAGGAAAATGTCCTTAATTTTAATATTGCAATGTTTATTCACACCATTTTGTGAACAATATCTGATTAAACTGAATTGATTCTTGTTCAGTCTAAAGAGAAATGAAGAATTCTAAGGAATCTGCGGTAGTTCTTTAGTAAAATGTCTTGAAATTGCACAACTGGTGAAAGTGTAAAGATGGCCAAATGGTTAAATAGCAGAGATAAGGACATGCAATTGAAACTGCAATAAGCAGAACTTTGTATGATTGGGCCTCTATACATCACAAGGAATTTGTTGGAATGAAAAAAAGGAAGCAGCAAAGTCAGGTATGAATTTTTATGCAGCTATACCCATTTTAGTTTGATCTTGACAAAAATAAACTGAAAAAAAAAAAAAAAAAAAAAAAAAAACTGACCTGGCATCTCTATTTCAGCTAGCCTCATTGACATGATGTTGCTTTCCTCTGTCTTTTTTATAAATATTTTCACGGCAATTTTTTTCATGAACTCTCCTCCTTAGCACCTCAACTGCATGAAATTAACCATGCTACTAGATTGACAACTAGGCCGCACCATTTTATTGTTGAACTCACTAGTTGTAACTGTACATGTATTTTAATAGATTTTCTTCTTGCCTTTGATTTTTGCTTTTAATTTCTTGTTTCTCTGCCACCTACAATCTTCAAAAATTTAGATGCAGTGCCAATTGCTATCTTCTGTCTTCCTGAACACAGTTCTTTTATTGCCCTTTTTCCTCATTCTCTTTCACTTCCAGTAACTCATGGTGTCCTAGTGGATATATATATATATATATATATATATATATATATATATATATATGATTGAATAAATTACAAACATTATATCTGCTTATTTTATCATAATCCTTTCATATTCACAAATATTTTTTCTGTATATTACAATTGAATATTCAATTGTAATATAAGGAAAAATACTCGTGAATATGAAAGGATTATGATAAAAATAAGCAGACATAATGTTTGTAATTTATTCAATCAGACATGCCTAAAAAGAGAATTTGCTGCTTACACACACACACATATATATATAAAATGAGCACATAGTGGAGTGTTTAGAATGTTCACTTTCTGACCATTGACCAAAGTTCAAATTTCACCACGGTTGATTTGTTAGGAAAGTGACTTCTTGATGTTATTGGTCTGGGGGAGGTGATCGCAGTGTGCGGTACCTTTGGAAAAGAGCCTGAAAACCATACCACAGGTTAACCCAAGCCGTGTGAGTGAAATTGGTTAGACGGAACTCTTTTGGGAGTCGGCGATGGTTATGCTAAAACAAAGTCACAAGTTATCATGACTGAGAATTTGTGTGTGCTGGACTTGTTCAGGTTACTGATCATGCCAGATAAAACACTCTCTCCCAGAAACTGTAACTAAGGTCTACTCAGCATAGTTGCAGTATAAATCCCAACTGAGCTTCGTGGGTGTTGAACAAACACAAATGTTCCTGAACAGGAGTCTACAACAGGGATTGGCTAGCTGCCTTAGTAGAGAGGCATCTCAGCTATTAATGAACAGCCAGTCATTATATATATATATATATATATATATATATATATATATATATTATTTTGTTCTCATCCTGGTATTTTTTAGAATCGTTATAATTTCAATTTAAATGTATGTTTATGAAATGCAAATGAATCATGTGTAGAATAGTTTGTAAGGAATTTTAATTTAATTTCAATTTAAAAAAAAAAAATAATAATAATAATCTGTTAGTGATAACGTAACTGATAATGTTATCTTTCTTGATAATGATTAGTGATGGTTGAAAATACTCAAGCAAAACATTATAAATTTGGATAGTTTCTTTATCAATTCCTATATTTGATTGAATTAAGGAACAAGTGGGAAACCAACTGAAACAAAACAAACAGAATTTAAATAGTGATACACTAACACCAATATACGTGCAACATCTGCACAACCAATAAAAGCAAAGCAATATAGAATTTAAAAAGTGAAATATAATAACTCCAGATCATTCCACTCCCAACATTTCTGATGAAACTAAATAAACAGCAAAAAGTAACAAATTTATAAAGACTTCCGACTTGTTCTTATTCAATCGTTCTATTGGATTTAATTCATATTTTCAACTATATATATATAAGCATATGTACATATTCTCAGATGGAGTACATTTGTAGAAGTATATGTTTTCATTCATATGAGAATATACAAATCTAGTACATGATCAACATTTAATAAAGTAAGCAAAATTAGAGAAAAACAAAAGATGGGACATATATTTAATTGTTATTTTTAAAATACACATTTATTTTATAAATTTGTTTATTTTTGATGCATAAAATGTACAATATTTGTTTTAACTTTTGTCAGTTTGAATATGTCAATTCTTCAATATTAATGTTGATTAAATTTCAAGATGTATGAATATTAAACTGAAGATAATTTAATTTCATCAAGTAATTTTCATTGACTTCTTGAAGATTAACATCATACATAGAGAAGAAGAGGAATTTGTTTCCCAAATGTAAATGCATGCCTTTTAGGTTTAATGACACAAGAAAGAAAAAATAAGTCACATTTTATTAGAATCTGTCTGTTTTCTTCCTATTTATCTTCAGACAGGAATTGAAACAGTATTTCTTTTTTGATCAGGGAAACTGGTTCTTTTGCTGAAACATGGCCTTATCAATTTAGCCATAGGTTGCCATCTTTGTAGTGGTCATCTCTGGTGGTGATATCTTGGCTGTAAAAGCAGTTTTCCTGATGAAAAAAGGGATACAGGTTCAATTTCTGTTTGGAAGCATAATTTTTCTCTAGCAAGACTTATCAATCTAGGTCAGTTGTTATTAACTTCACTGTTTAATAACATTTATAGTAATAAGAAATAATGTTGGATTTAAAATTATATATTACTTTAAACGTTTATTTTTTTTTAGTTGTTACCCCTATTTGGGTAGACACTCCATTTATTTTAAAAAATATTTTATTTCCTCTACCAGGCTCTCTCTCATGGGTTTCATACATTTTTTTTTCTCTCTCCTACAGGTTTCTTTTTCTTTCTCTCTCTCATGGATTTCTTTCATTTTCTTTCTCTCCCTTTCATGGATTTCTTTTATTCTCTCTCTCTCTCTCATGAGTTTCTTTCATTTACTCTCTTTTTTTTCCTCTCAGTTACTCCTGTTTCTGTCTTTCAGTTTTTTATTGTCTAACAATAATGTTTACGGTCATAAAAATATGTTGGAATAAAAAATAAAAATTCATTAATTCTTTAGGAATTGCTTTGTTCACATTTCAGATACAAAACTGAGCAGCTATGACTTTCAAGTAAAGTGTAAAGGGAGATAGAACCTTGCTTCATTATGAAGCTCTTTGTATCTGAATGGTCAAATGCACATATGATAGTTTCACCTGTAAAGAGGGAATGCAGGTTCAAATTCTGCAGGTGGGTGTATTTTTCCAATGCCCAGGCTGGTAAACAAAATAAAATACTGTTTAAAATAAACAGAGCATCTACTCAAATATGGGTATCCATTAAAAAATAATGTACAAATTAATAAAAATATGTCAAATTATTAAATAAAAATCTATTTATATATATATATATATATATATATATATATATATATATATTTAGGAATGGATTTTCATTTATTAATCCAAAATATTTTTTTGTTTTTTAAATGATATTTTTAATGGATACTCATATTTGAGTAGATGGTTTATTTTTATCTATTTATTAAACAGTATATTTATCTATTTCCATCTACCAGCCTGAATATTTGAGAAATTTTAGAAAAATATCCTGACAGGGGTCACATATTCTTTCTAAGATTGCTCATATATTCAGGCTGGTAGATCGAAATAGATAAATATACTGTTTAATAAATAAATAAAAACAGAGCATCTACTCAAATATGAGTATCCATTAAAAATAATATTTAAACATATATATATATATATATATATATATATATATATATATATATATATGTACGTTCAACAGTAATTTCAGAAAAATGATGAAAAAAGCATTTCCTTTACACAAAACTATTTCTTTTTCAGTATAATCATATATATTAATGCAATTATAACCATTCTTGTCATTTTTAAAAAATATTACTATAGATTAAGCAATACAAATAACAAGTATCAAAGAAAAAATTCATAATTTTATAAAAGTTAATGGATTGGGGGTAGGCAGTTGTTGTTTGCAATATAGATTTATTGTAATCGTAAACTGATCCCCCTATGGATGTAAAAAAAATATTAAAAGATATGCTCATATTGTCTGATTTCTTAACCCCCACCCAAAAAAAAGAAATTTTTCTTTAAATTCGTAATCTCAAGTGCTTAATCAATAGTCATATATTAAAGTTTTGAAAATGATTTAATGCCATTGCACAGCTGCTTGAAAGCAGGATTATAAACATTTTTGTTCACTTCCATAGGGGGATAACTTTACAGAGAATTTACATTGTAAGATGGATCACCCTATTAACTTTTACAGAATTTAATGAAAAAAAGTTTTTTTTATATTTATGATCTGGAGAGGTTAACATATAGTTATAAATGGTCTTCCAATAACTTGGACTGATTTCAAATGTGAATTAAGTTTAAGTGTCTAATGATATTTTTCTTTTTCTTTCAGATTTAACAACTTAAGTCTTTGGTAATTTTAACCATGGAAAGATTAACAATCAAACAATGTGTTAAAGTTATTGAAGCCTATTACGAAAATGGACATTCCAACAGAATTTGAATGAGAAGTTCCCAGGTCACATCATCTCTTGAAACAGCAATGTCAACTGGCCATGATTGTGAGACTTGACAACTTTAGATTTCTTCCTCTGGGATCATCTCAAAAAGTAAGGTCTATGCCAACAACAATTCAACAGATGAAGGGTGAGATAATAAGGACTATTGGTGAGATTGAGGAGCAACTATGCAGAGACGTCATAAAAAATTTTTATCATCAAGTGAAGGTGTGCTGTTGAAGCCTTGGCGAACATTTGGGCAATATTATTTTTCACACATAATTGATATGACCTAAATAACATGATCCAATAGAGAAATAAATAATTTTTTACCAATAACATTGATTTATTTACTGTTGACTTTGATCCGTCTTAATGAAACACACTTATATATAATCCATTTTAATGAAACACACTATATGTATAAAATTAAAAAAAAAAAAAAGATTATTTATAGTTTCAGTCTACAACTAAACCTATTATTCTTATCAAATTTTAATTTTGTATCTAAATAACTCTTGAAACACATTGTTAGCCTGTTTCCTGTTTACAGCATCTCTTTCAATTTGAAGAAGAGTGAAAAGAGTAAAAAGAGAAGCTGTTAAAAAATGCTTTTATTATTTTTGCAGTGCCTCAATAGAAAAGAACTTAATCAGCCCTGGATACTGCAAAATATTTTGTGTATCTTTTTCCATTCACTCATTTCATACAAGATAGTATCAGAAAGTTTCTAGAGTGTACATGCTGGGATTGAACCATTCAAGATAAATGCTTATGCAGTTAACACTCATTGGTACCCAGCCTACTGAGTCAGTTTGCAAATAGGCTTTATATTATCTATTCATGTTCAATTATTACATAAGGTTTTGTAATATTGTGTTGGAACGGCTCTGCAATCTTTACAATGGCTGACAAATTTATGCCTGTATCAAATTTTTGTATGACATTTGACAAATCTGAAAGTAAATGCAACAGACTAGCCCAGAATTTGAACTCAGCTCACCAGTTCCGCTTTTTATACCAATATTCATTGCACTATCCACACATCCACTACTGGATTGATGGGTGAATATAAAAGGAAACAAAACATTGGGAAAAATACCCAGACCTTATTCAGGCACTGAGAAAAATGTGGAATATAAATGTTAGGGTCATACCTATAATAGTTGGAGTACCTGGAACAATGCCAAAAACATGGAGGAGTGAGAACAGATGAATTAGAAAACTAAGGAAGATTTGAGTCTGTCTTAACCACAACGTTGCTGGAGTATAAAAAGATGCTGGAGATATGAAAAGACTTGCCGACACTTAATCTAGAGCAATAACCACAAAATATCTAGTGTGAACATGCAAGTAATAATAATAATATTAATAATAATAAATAATAATAATAATAATAATAATAATAATAATAATGATGACGATAATTATAATGAAGATGACGATGATAATAATGATGGTGATGACGATAATGATAATAATGATGATGATGATAACACTGATAATAATAATAATAATGATGACGATAATTATAATGAAGATGACGATGATGATAATAATGATGATGATGATAACACTGATAATAATAATAATAATAATAATAATAATAATAATAATAATAATAATAATAATGATGATAAAAATAATAAACACCTAAAATGTAAAATGAACTTTCATTCTTCTGGAATGTCTCAAACAATTCCAATATTCCGGCAGGTTAATCCAAGAATTCAGTAGACCCTCCCCCTCCCACACAGATGTATATGCAATGTTAACCAAAAGATTGTGTCTGTGTATATCTAGACAAGCCATTTTCTACCTCAAGTGAATCCCACTTGAAAACACTGGGAGATATTGAAGTTGAATCAGTCTAGTTCTAAATAAAGTTTTAAGATAAGAGAAGGAGAGAGAGAGAGAGAGTGAGAGAGAGAATGAAAGTGGGGTAAAGAGAGTGAATTACTGTGTTTATTATCTGTGAAAGGCTAAGCAGCTCCATTTATTATAGACAAAGAGAAACTTATAAGTTGTCTGTGGGCCCATCACCCACCAAGCCCCACTTCCTCACTCTCATACACACACACGCACGCACACACACTTATTTGTATATAGGTACACAGCCAGAGGTTCAGAGCGTGGGAAGTGAACTTATAGGTGGAGGGATGAAGGTCTGTGTCTAGGAAGTTTCCTTAAAAGAGGAAGTCAAAAGTACATATACAAGGAAGGAAGCAAAGGGATGGATGACCCCCACATGGCAAAAAGGTATAGGAGTGATTGGAGTAGAAACAATGAAGGAGAGAGAGAGAGAGAAATAGATACAAAAGAGAAGGTAAAATAGAATATGAAAGAGTATAAGAACGAAAGACATAATGATGGATAAAAGAAAGCTATAACTAGCAAGAATTCATTCAAACTAAGTTTACTGAATTCCAAACCTTTTATTTCATACTGACCACAGATGAGAAGAAACTGGAGTCAACAGAAATGTGGTTCTACAGAAGCATACTGAGAATTCCATGGACTGAGTGGTTAAACAACAAGGAAGTCTTAAAGAAAATGCCATCAGAAAGAATACTTATGTTCAGAACAAGGAAGGATAGCTTGGAAAACTAAAACCTCACAGGGTATATTGAGAACAAGAGAGATAGGAGAAGGCAACAAGCTATTTAACTGATGAGCATGTGTGATAGCAGAATAGGAGGTGTAAGCCTTAGCAAAAATATAGAAAACTTCTAAGGGCCACAAGGTATTGAAAGTCTTTTTTTTTTTTATGTACCGTATCCTATCAGAACATAGCCGATCATGGCTCTCCATATCCCTCTATCTCTTGTAGCTCTCAACAAGTTCCTTCCCTCTGCTTCCTCCCCCAGACCACGTTCTGTCACCCACTTGCCAGGTATGTCATGCATTATTTTCCCTCGTCTCTCTTGCCCTCTAGTTGATCCATGAGTATCAGATTCTTCAGGCCCTCCTTCTTCATTATGTGTCTCAGAAACTTCAGCTGCTTCTTCCTGATATTAAATAAGCCTCCTCCTTGGTTGCAACCTCTGTAAAAGCTCATTGCTCACATGCTTGGTCCATGATATAGAGAACTGATATAATGGAATATGAATACACCTGTGTTCCCCCTCACTGGAATATTATTGGTTGGTGTCCGTCATAAATACTGACAGACGTGTAGGAGAGTCAAGAGCCTTAGTCTGAGAGCTAAGTCTATAACGACGCCCATTGGACTATGCCATTGATCTACACTTCTTACCTGCAACTACAACGCGTACCAGTTGATTACTGCTACCGTATTCTACTTGGTTATGGTAGTCAAAACCACTTAGCTACTTCGTTCAAATATCTCCCTTTCTGGGGCATATCAAGAACCATAATTACCTACGTTCTGATCGGATGCGGCACATAGAAGATTCAGTCAGCTTATGAAATGGTGCACATCGAGATCAAAATTATAATGAAACTATAGAAAGTTTATAATGTTTTGTTTCAGCACTTACAACCATCAGTAGTTATTATCAGGAGCCATTAATTTTATTACTTAAAAATGAGAAAGTTTTTTATTATTTTCATCCTCACATTTAAGAAACCCCCCCAAAAACAACAATCTCAATTTAAATATATATATATATATATATATATATATATATATATATATATATATATATATATTAAATGCCAGTAACATCATGTGTCGAATGGTTTGCAACTATATGCAAGGGATATACATTTAATTTTTGTTTAATTAGTTCATCAAGTCACGTAAATTTGACAGCATTTAAGAAAGATATCAAATTCTTTAAATTTAAACACATTTTAAAATATCTTCCACCATGGGTAAAGATATCCTGCTTAATGTGGGTAGTTTTTTTGGCTTAGAATTGCTTCAAGTATTTAGAGTTTTTCCTTACAATTAGTACTATTTAATATTTTAGTATTATCTATTAGTCTAATATGAAAAACCATATTGTAATTGTGGTCACATTATACATTAATCAATGTAAGTATATGTTTCACTAAGTTTTGATAAGTGGCAAGTTAACCTATGAGAGAGTGGTGGTGTTGTATGACTACTATAAGAATTTTTAAAAAAATCATTATTAGAGTTGAATTTGTAAATTGATATATATGAGAGAGTAGGATATATAATAGAAGAGACACAAAGATGTTAGTATGTATTTGAAAGAAAAGCATAATTATTGATATAAAGAGAGGATTTGAAAAAAAGAGAGAGAGCATGGTATAAGAGAAAATATGAGAAAAGGTAGCTTGATGAATAGACATAGGGTCATAAACAATAAGAAACAAAGAAGAGAGAGAGAGATGGGTGTGAGATTGAGAGATTAAACAAGAATGAATGAGATAGACAATAAAAGTTGCAATGCAGAAACAGGAATAAATGAGAGATAGTAAATAGTAAAAATGAAAGCAACCCACAAGAGAGAGAGAGAGAGAGAACATGAAAGCAACCCACGAGAGAGAGAGAGAACATGAAAGCAACCCACAAGAGAGAGAGAGAGAGAGAGAGAGAGAGAACATGAAAGAAACCCACAAGAGAAAAGAGAGAACATGAAAGAAACCCACAAGAGAAAGAGAGAACATGAAAGAAACCCACAAGAGAGAGAATGTGAAAGAAACCCACAAGAGAGAGAATGTGAAAGAAACCCACAATAGAGAGAATGTGAAAGAAACCCACAATAGAGAGAATGTGAAAGAAACCCACAAGAGAGAGAGAGAGAGAGAGAGAGAGAGAGAGAGAGAGAGAGAGAGAAAGTGAATGAAACCCACACGAGAAAGAAAGTAAAGAAACTCACAAGAGAGAGAAAGTAAAGAAACTCACAAGAGAGAGAGAGAGAAAGTGAATGAAACCCACAAGAGAGAGAGAAAGTGAATGAAACCCACAAGAGAGAGAGAAAGTGAATGAAACCCACAAGAGAAAGAAAGTAAAGAAACCCACAAGAGAAAGAAAGTAAAGAAACCCACAAGAGAGAGAGAGAGAGAAAGAAAGTAAAGAAACCCACAAGAGAGAGAGAGAGAGAAAGAAAGTAAAGAAACCCACAAGAGAGAGAGAGAGAGAGAGAGAGAGAAAGTAAAGAAACCCACAAGAGAGAGGGAGGGAGAGAAAGTGAATGAAACCCACAAGAGAAAGAAAGTAAAGAAACCCACGAGAGAGAGAGAGAGAGAGAGAGAGAGAGTAAAGAAACCCACAAGAGAGAGAGAGAGGGAGGGAGAGAGAGAGAGGGGGAGGGAGGGAGGGAGGGAGAAAGTGAAAGAAGCCCATGAAAGAGAAATGGTTAACAAAAAGAATGGAAAGGAAATGAATGACAAAGAGATAGACAGCAAAGAGAAATAAACGAGCAAAGAGAAAGAATCATAAAATGACAGCTTAAAATATAATAAAGAAAGAAGAGCAATACAATTAAGAGAGAAAGAATGAGTTATAGACAATGTGAGGGAGTGGGGAAGAGAGAATAAAGCAAATGAGAAAGGCAATTGGACAGATTTCTACATAAAGACAAAGAATTATGAAAAGAGATAGCAATAAAGTGAGTGGCATTAAGCAGGAAAAGATGAATAGAATATAAAAAGACTGAGATAGATAGTGAGAGAGAGTTGAAGGCAGAAACATACAGAAAGATTACACCAACATGTAGGCAGTAATGGCTGAAAAACACATGCATTATCTGTCAAACAAGGTGCCAAACAAGATGGCTGAGACAACAATTGACACAAGACACATCTTACCTTTACTCTACAACAGGGCAGAGGCCAACAGGGTGGCTTGCACTTGAACACAGCATTTCACCATCTGGCGCAGCTGCATTGATTACCATTGCCAACCCTTTGTAATGGCTTCCCAAGAACCTGTGATGTTCAATGCCTTTCATTTATTCTGCTTTTCATTAATGCTGTTATATTTATACATTAACAAACACACCAGCTACTATTTGGTTTGGCACAATTTATGGTTTAATTACAGTTAGTAGAAATGTAAATAAATATCTTTTGAGAAGTCTCAATATTGGACATATCATTTAGCAACAGACTGCACTCTGTTTTTAATAGTTACTAAGGTTAATTTATTACAGTAATCACTTCTTTTTGCATAGCATCACATCCTTTTTTATAGTTGATTAATATGTTGCAGAATTTGCTTCTTTTTCAAAGTTACTAAATATGGTGCAGGCATTGCTTCTTTTTTCATAGTTGATTAATATCATGCAGGTATCACTTTTTTCCATAGTTGATTAATATGGTGCATGTATCACTTTTTTTCCATAGTTGATTAATATGGTGCAGGCATCAATTTTTGTTCATAGTTGATTAATATGGTGAAGGCATCACTTTTTTCCATAGTTGATTAATATGGTGCAGGCATCCATTTTTTTTCATAGTTGATTAATATGGTACAGGCATCAATTTTTTTTCCATAGTTACTAAATTTGGTGCAGGCATCGCTTTTTTTCACAGCTGATTAATTTTTTTTTTTTTATTATGGTGCAGTCATCACTACTTTTTTTCTATAGTTACTAAATATGGCATAAACATCACTTTTTTCCCAGTTACTTTCTTTTTAATAGTTACTAAGCTTAATATATTACAGGAATCACTTCTTTTTTTTCATAGTTACTCAGCTTATTAGTTGCTGGAATCACTTTTTTCATAATAATCTTACTTGTAGGTTTCACTTCTTTTTCAAGCTAATCTTTACTTTAAATGACAATGATACTATAAGAATTTACTATGAAAGGTTTTATTATCAACAGGAAAAAATCTGTTCATGTTTTTCTCATTTAATAACATTTACAGTTATGCTCATTGATATTTACCTGAGTAAAATAAGTTCACAGGTAAGTTCTTTTATGTTAAGTGAGATATCAGAGTAAGTGTTATATTTGTTAACTTTGATGTTTTTGGAAACTAAGGAAATATTTTTTGCTATTGCATAAACTCATTATGTTATCAGTGTATAGATTGAAGCAATAGGTAGCTATTTAAAAAAATTAACTTTGGCTGTCATTTCAAAATCTTTAAAAAAAAACTGTGTTGTTTTATAAAAAGTTTACAGATGAAGAATATTATTTAAAATAAGACATTTTCTGTATTTTCTTCTATTACTCTTTTAATGGGAGCCATCATGAAGTACACCATTAATATATTTGGATCAATATGAAGAATTGTTTTTTTTTTTTTGTTTTTTTGACAACGAGAAAGAGGAAAATATTGAATTATCAAAATCCCAAATCACAGTTTCTAGATGAAATCAAGTTTGAACATTTTACTTATCTATCAGCAAAAGTAAAGTCAATTCAGGACAATTTAATCTCATCTGCATTTGGAAATTATTTATTTATTGGAAAAAAAGAAAGAAAAGAAAGGAAGCCAATTGCCATCATGAGGAATTAAAAAAAAAAAAAAAAAATGGTGGCAAATGAAATGTTTTTTGTAACTAATGTGCAGCATGACTTTGACACTTGGTTACCTTTTTCAATTTTTTTTTCTGACAAAATTAATACTCTTTCCAAGATCAAAGAAAAAGTGTGTGTGTGTGTGTGTATATATATATATATATATATATATATATATATATATACACATACATACATCCACATATATATAAATATACATATATATATATATATATATATATATATATATATATATATTAATCAAATTTATTTCAAGCAAGACAATAAAGCTACTAACACACAAGTGGTTACTGGGTGTGGAAGAATTAGAAACATTGCTGGAACAAAAAGAGTTATCAGGGGGGCAATAGACAGCAACTAACGTTGCATTTAAATTCTTGAAGATTAAATTTGGCTGGAGAGTTCTACAACTAAGAAATGCAAGAAAAACTGTTAGTATAGAACTTACGGTTAAATCTTACCAGCTCAACTGTAAATTAAGGAGATCTCAGTGCCAGTCTGGTATTGTGTTTAAATTCATAAAGTCTAGTAACATAGCAAAGAGCTCATCTGAACAATTATCATGAAAGGCACAGGGAGGTACCTTATGGCGGAGGGAAAGTGACTGAAGCTGAGCTGCCAGATCAGGACAAATAATATTGCTGATTCTTCTTTGGATCTTATCAATGAGCTCAAGGTAAATAGTAGGAGCACTGGAGCATATGTGGCAGCAACATTCTAAGCATAGACAAATGATAGACTTATAGATATGTATGATAGATTCTGGAGAGAAAAATTGTTTCATATGAAACAGTGAACCAGCTTTCTTAGCAGCTGACCTAAATATAGATACACACACACACACACACACACACACACACACACACATATAATTTATTCAAAAATTATAACATAAATATGTTATAAAATCACTACAAAAATGGTGTTGAATGTAGAATTCTACATTCAACACCATCACTTGATAAGACACCAGAAATTTTGAAACAAAATGGCTATTTTTGTAGTGATTTTAAAACATATTTATATTATAATTTTCAAATAAATTATATTTGCTCTACACTGTATTGAGCACTTTTAAGAATATTAATTTTGGGTATTGGAATTTATTCTGTATACACCAATCCAATACTTTGTATGTATGTGTGTATATATATATATATATATAATTTTAAGATATGCTATATTTATGAGTAAAAATGCTCAATATCAGAGATAGAGTATGTAAATAAAAAAGTGAACTCTGAGATCAACACGAAGTGACAGTCTGTTTCATGCATGAACAGAATCTTCAGGCCATGTGTGTTGTGTTTTGGCATGACTATTTATATATGCTAGTCAATGGTGCATTATAGGTAGTAAGGTCTATTGTATTATCCTAACAATTATTTGTATGTTCACAAGAGATTTCTATTGGTCATACCTGAAGATTTGGTCACGGTGATTCTCTTTATATCTCCAGTATCATTATCAGTATCATCTCAGACCACAGCAATGTCATGGTTTGTTATCTCAAGCCTTCTTTTTAACTTATCTAATAATCAGCCTAATACTTTTGGTACAGTTTCAAATGAACCTATTTTGGATACAGTCCTAACCTTCATATTTAACACCAATCTCTGCTCCTAGGCAAGGTCCTGGTACTTTTACAATTTCTCATTCTCTTTCACTTTGTGGCTTGCTGGTACAGCCATGTCCACAATCTGACAAGTCCTGTTTTTCCTTGTTCACAACTATTATTATCATTATTAACATTAATCATTAGTGTAGCAGCTACCCTCGGTCACATGATCATCTTGCTGGAATTTAATTCTGTCAGATGTTTTTGTTCTACGAGACATAATCAGAAATATGTCTGTAATAATTATCAGCAATTTAAATAATCATATTTCAAACATTAATTAAAACTTCCTTATGCTGATGAAATTGTTGCCTTCTAATTGGTTATGACATATCCAAAATATGAAGTCAAATAAACAAACTAAATAAAAATTCAACAATATTAAAAGTCTTGATTGTGATATAGAAACAAAAGATATGCAGAAACATTACAGATGAACATTTGTTGGGTAGCCTAAAGTTTGTTTGGTTCATTAAATAAAAAGAATAAAAGCTAAATATATTTTTAACATTGATTGAACAACATATTCACTATTTTCTTTGACTATTTTCTATCATTCTTTTGTCTTTCTTAGCAAAAAGTGCTTTACCTACTTTTGCAGTTTTCCAAGAAATCAAGTTTTTTTTTTATTGTCACAATTCTACAAAGATCAGAATAAATAGTAATGTTAATGGTAATATTAGCCGTTTCCTTATAAGGAAAGACTAGGCATTCATTGCCTGAGCAGCCAGTACTACTTTTGGTTAAAAATTTGTGAAATCTTTCAGGAAAATCAGTTTTTCAAGTCCAGTAGCTGTTATTACTCTTTTCAGTATTTTAGGAGGTTTCCTTCCTAAGCTTTTATTTGAAGTGGTGTAGAATGTCAACATCATTATTACCTCATTATTTTCTCTTCCACATGGTAACCATTTTAGCTGTTGCTGCTGTTAAGAGACCACAAGTGAAGTGGTTGGTAACTTAAAAGTATGGTATCTAGTGAACAGGTGAAAATTTTTTTAGTGAAACTATAATATTTTTTCTGATCCCTAAAGAAACATGTGGGTATCTTTAAGAAATATTTCTTTTGACACTTTTCATTGATCACTGGCTTCAGGTGGTCTGAATGGAAATATTAATTGTTTATACCATTTGTTTCTCCAGAAGAAATGAATGGTAAAGAACTCTTTGCCAATCACATCATATAAACAATATCATCTTTGAATGAAAACCAGATAGACAGTTTGTGGAAGTTCATTTCACTTGTCTCATAATCTCTTGCATTCTGAATTGTTGTAAAGTATCCACTTTCCATCACCTGTTAGAATTTGTTTCAAAAGCAGAACATTTTCATTGCATTTAACTCTGAGTATTTCATACCGTATTATACCACACTTGCACTTTCATCCTAAACTGCATAACTTCACATGAAAAACATACAGTACATATATGTCATGTTAAACCAGCCACCTTAGATTTTGTTTCACTCTTTAGCAAAGGAGACTGATTTATTCAAAGAACTTCTGTTAATGGTCAAACATGTATCAGTTGTTTTTAACATTTTTACCTTTATTTGAATTACATATTTTGAATTTCTTTCAACCATAACAGTATAACAAAATGGAAGATTCTGGAAGCAAAGTTTATCATGAATTTAGCCAGTTTATTCAGAAATGTTTTAATGAAAGAAATAATGAAATTGTGTGATGATACTCAGAGTGAGAGTGATAATGATGCCAGTACACTTTTTACCTGTATTGTTTATGCTTTATTAATGCATTTTTCTGAATAGTAAAGCACTGGATGTTGAGACATATTGTTTGCATGTCTGACTGCTGTATAATTGGCACTATTAATCTTTAAGTTGAGTTTAATTTGTCATTTTTAAAGACTTTATAGGTATATTATTAGTTCACCGGATTTTTCCCCAGGTAAAAATACCAGTAATATAGCTAATAATGACATTAATGTTATATTGATTTATTAGTGGGTAGCCACATCATAGTACTTTATTTCATGAAAGTTTCATAAAATTTTGTTGACAGATGTGAAAGGTAATGTTACTTTTGTAAAAGGCTGAAGATTTTTATTAAATTTCTTCAAATCCTTATGGCATATAATATATTATAAGAGAAATGCTTTATGTGATGTTTCAAGTTATGAATTGCACAGGCTAAGATGGTCTAGTAATATTTTATTCATCTACTTGGAAGCCACACATCAAAGTGTTGTATCCTTAAAGAGGTTACAAACAGACAAAGGTGGTACTCAAGTGAAGGAACAGCAACATTTGCGTAAATGAAAGAAGAGAGGTTTATTGTAAAAGGGAGTACACTACTGAAAACAGGGAATCGGGTGGCAGGCTAGTAATTCCCAAAGTAAGCACCCAGGTATATCCTGTGATCACTATATATAGCTACTGATATAGTCAATCCACATAGACGATAGGGAGTGTGGGACATTCCATTACAATATAAAAGTGATTAATATAACCATGCTGGTACTAATGATTTCAGTGCTTGATTTGTATATTTTCAATCAGTATGTTGATTAATTCTCATATAGCAGAATATACTATATTCTCATATCTTGATTTAATCGCTATGAACCATAACTGGCCGATTTGACCATAGATCATTGTAAGGAATCTTTAGCATACAACATTACAAACTACTTCTGACACGTCTATTTACTGTACTTTCTTCATAAACTGCACAAATATTTTTTGCATTGATTTTCATTTTTAATTTTCTTCATAACTTTAGAGATCCTTTTAAATGAAAACTATACTGCTAAACTTCTTTGGGAATGTTAAACCAAGAATTCATGTTTTCAAATTTCATGACTAATTTTTCCTTATTAAAATTTAAAGTGTGCCCCAGAATTTTAATTATTCTACAAGTGTGCCCTGCAATAAAAAAAAAAAAAAATAAAAATAAAAATTGAAAAATACTGCTCTGTACTGATAAAAATATAAAAAAAAATGTTTTAGAGTACTTCAATATGATATAACAGTTGCAATGGAGAAGAAAGAAATTTGAAAATTAACTTTGGAATATATAATCAGATGAAGAAAAAAAAATTAGCATACAGGATGCAGTAAAAATAACAGCCTTTTTTAAAATTAACTTAACTTTTCTAGAACAAAAATAAATTACAATACATTAAGAAAATTTATAAGTATTGTCATATCAAAACAACATGATTTGTTATGAGTAAACAAACTATTTAACATGTTTAAAATACTCCCCTTCATGTTCAATACATGCTCCCCTTCATGTTCAATCCAATGCTGAACCCTATCAGCATCACTTCTACAAGCCATTTGACACATTTCCACATTAATTTCAGAAAATTTATCAGAAATTGTTTCTTTTAATTCAGGAATTGTTTTTGGTTTGAACCAGTAAACAAGATTTTTCAGTACACCCCCACAAGAATAAGTCTGGTGGTGTTAGGTCTAGTGATAATGATGGCCACTCAATTGTTCAACATTGTCTTATACACCCCAGCTCAAAAAGAAAAAAGAAGGGTGTTATTACTTTTGTTGCATCCTATATATTATAAATTAATTGATTTAAAATATGGTTTTTTTCACTACACAGTTCTAACCATGTTTCAAAAATGGAAGCTAAAAGCCCCGAATATAATTTTGTAATTAAATTAAAGACATTAGTTCCATTTCATCCTTAAGTGAATTTTGGAGTAACTTTTAAAATTACTGGGTTTTAAATACACAGCTAAAATAAAAAAAAAAATTACTTAAAATTTGCTTGAGGATGAAATGGAACTAATGTCTTTAATTTAATTACAAAATTATATTTGGGGCTTTTAGCTTCCATTTTTGAAACATGGTTAGAACTGTGTAGCCAAAAAAAACATATTTAAATCAATTAATTTATAATATTAATGCTCTGTAAATTTACATTGAGCACTATTTTGTAAAAATAAAAATATCTATAAGAACACCGGATTATATATCTTACTGTTCTTTCTTTATATATATATATATATATATATATGTGTGTGTGTGTGTGTGTACTCAAATTCTTTTTCCTCTTTAATTTTATTGCATTCAAAACATTAATTTAATCATTCTCGATTGGTGATTCCCTCCTATTCACATTGTAAAGGTAAAATATTAAAATGATATTTACTTTCAAAGCAAATTTAATTTACAAGTACTCAGTCTATCAGATGAAACCATTGGGACCTGAGACTTGGAATGCTAAATTTTTCAGATTTCAAAAATGAGGCAGACACAATGGCAAAGCCTCTGCAGTGAAATGTGTAAATATTCCCACCAAATCAGGTAAATTGATACTACAGATAATATTAAGAGTTATTCGTATAAAATGGTAATGCTGAAAGCAGCTGTTTGCATACAGAAAATTGACCATTTGTTAACCAGTGTTAATCTCAGTTGAAATTAATAAAATCATTTTCTCAAAACAGTCAGGAAATTATACTTCTCAAGTCCACTAACTGTTATTGCTCTTTCTAGTACTGATGGGAGTTTCATTTTGATGGAAATTAGACTAACTGTTATTGCTCTTTCTAGTACTGATGGGAGTTTCATTTTGATGGAAATTAGACTAACTGTTATTGCTCTTTCTAGTACTGATGGGAGTTTCATTCGAAGTTTTTTTTTATTAATGCAATGTGGAAAGTTAACATTGTGATTTGCACAATTTACATTCAGACAACTGATTTTATATTTGTTGTTGTTATCACAATATTTTGATTCGGGCACGGAACCCATTATTTTATTTTATTTGTCTCATAGGACAATAGTCAAGTGGATAAAAATGTTGGTTCATGAATGTGGTGAAATAGTAATTGTGAGTTCAATCCTTGGACTGGGCAGTGTGCACTTGGACTTCATGTAAACAGAGTGAGCAATAATTAATTAGATTAAATAATGGGTTATTTTGGAATTCCTTGTAAAATACCCAAATCAATATACACCTGATGATGGCTGGCAAACACAACGGCTGAAACACTGTGATAACAACAATACAGATGAGAACAATAGTCCTAGTGTAAACATTGATAACTCTTCATCCCAAACAATACTTAACATTTTGATTATATCATTATTTTCCCTTCTAGTTACATGTGTTACCTATTTTTGTTATCGACGTTGAAACTGTTCAAGTGTTACGGTTTTTGTGATTTGGTAAATATCTTTGCGTATAAGAAATTGTTTTACTGACATAATTATTCTTCAACTCTTATCTATATTAAACAGGTACTTCAGCTAGTATATATTATGCATTAAAACACAAAGCTGTGAATGGTGTTCTGTTAGTGTATATACAAATGCATACGCAGATAGATTTCTGTTTTCACAAAGATATCAATCTTGTATTGCACTTATATTCATAAAGCGTAGGTGCCAAAGAGGAAAGTTCAGCAGACCAATTACCATGAAAAAAAAATATTTATAGTAAAGACACAAAGAAGGAAGGGAAAAACGGTTCTTGCAGATGGTTAAGAGAGACCAGTTTCATTTTGGAGACCTTGCTGCCAATCTGGAACTGAACTTAAATTCAGAGCATCTAGGTACCATAGAGTAAAGTTCATCAAAACAATTACCATGAAAATATTTATAGAAAAGACACAAGAAGTTATGTTATAGTGGTGGGAAAGTGATTGAACACAAGATGCCAGGTCAGGACCAATAACATTGCAGATCCTTCTTTAGATTTTATCCAGAATTACTAAATACATTACAAAAGCACCAGACAATATGTGGCAGCAATATTCAAAGTGAACACAAGGAACTGACTTTCCTAGTAGCAGACCTAGCAATTGATTCAATATAATCTTTCCACTTCATGTTAATGCAAAATGTTAGCCTGAGAAAGTGCAATGAGTCACTCTCCTGGAGGTTAGCATCAGCCATACTGAAGGAAGGCAAAAAGGGTTCTCTTAGATGATAAAAAGTTTTGGCAGCATTATATTTGACAAGGCATTCCCCAAGTTTTTGAAAGGGACTTGATCAAGTATTCCCTGAATTTTGTACCTTGGTCTGGCAATCTCTGCATTTAGCAGACAAACTTACAAGCAGTATTAATGGTAAAATATTTTTTTCAGGAAATTAGACTTCTCAAGTCTGTGTTATTACACCTTTTATTATTGGGGGTTTTCTTCCTATAAAGTTACTGGCATATTTTTTACTAGTAGTAAAAGCTCTGAAACCCAAACATTTTTACATTGAAAAAAAAAGAAAAAAAGATGTTCAGTTTTTGAAACTTTTTGTTTTTCCGAAATTCAGACAAGAGATTGTGTACTTATAAGAGTCTACTGTAACCAATTCTGAATACAAAAACAGAAAGAAGCAACTACAGATGAAGAGGCTGTACAACTGAAAATATGAATGACTGTCAGACCTAAGCAGCTTGCAAAAAAGAAAAAAAAAAAGTTGAACAGCCAGATGGTAACTGAAGTGGCAGTTGGCAATGAAAAATATTTGCATTATTTTTTTTATCATTAAGAAATAACAAAAAATAAAAATAAAATTAAAGCCATTTTTTGAAACATTTGAACACTGTTTGCAAAATGGTCAAAGGTATAAACAAAAATGGCTTACCTAAGAACTTGACAGGTCTGAGCAGGTAACAATTTGATGATGTTCTCAGCTAAGTCTCTGGCGCATTCTTCTGAACTGATGCTTGTCTTGACGGTAATCAATCCAAAAGGACCATAGCAGTCCACTACGTTTGAAGTGGGCAACCTTTTACCCCATGTGCCATGGATCTGCAAATAAAAGAACACAACAGAAATGAACTATTGATTTCAAAATAGATAAAAGAAATGAACAAAAATTTAAAAACAAAATCAAACTAAAGAAAAATTCTTAAACTGTACTTATAAAAATGCAATATATGAAAGTAGTCTTAGAGCTTTTAATCTAATGAGCATACAGATAAAAAAAGAAATTTATATACAGACATACACACAAACTATATATATATATATATATATATATATATATATATATATATATATACATACACACACACATGAATGTACATATACAATCATTTAATTACTGTTAATTTTAATGTTCCTATTTCCAGAACAAGTTGCAAGATTTAATTTTATGACAATTACAGAAAATAAAAAAAATAACAAGAAACAAAATGGTAAAAACCAGAAGAAATAGAATGTCTGACCAAAAGATCAAAGAACACAATTAAATATGGTGTCAAAAGACAAATCAAATTGCATGAGGTGGTAAAGAAAAGATTCTGGACAAGGCCTAAAAAAGAAAAGAAAAGAAAAGAAAAAAAAAATGGACCATTATTCCAGCAAATAATTTATTTTATATATTATTTAAATTAATGGTCTTCATTGAAGAGTTCAAAAATTTCTTCCACATTTTCTGACATTATACTCTTGATTGGTCAAACTGAATGTTCCTCATCTTTAACCCGATACTTGACTGGCCTTGAAACGTGTAAGCACCTCAAAACCAAAAAAAACAAAAACAAAAAAAAAAAACATGTTTGATAAAGCATTCTGACAATCTTAGTAGTAGATTTACCAAATTTTATGCAAGCATATCACTTGAATTTGTCAGCCAGGGTCAAGATATCAAACATTTTCAATACAACAATACAAGACCTTATGTAATTATTAAAGATGAGTAGATGACATTAAAACATTTAACAAGAAGATAGACTGAATTAATATGCTGGTCACCAATAAGCATTGCAGCAAAGTTTCTAATGCCACCATGTGGCAAATGTTAAATAATTCTAATACTACCAAGTAGCTAATTCTAAATGATTCTAAAACCACCATGTGGCAAATGCTAAATGATTCTAATACTATCATGTGGCAATGCTAAATTATTTTAATACTACCAAGTGGCAATGCTAAATGATTCTAATACTACCATGTGTCAAATGCTAAATGATTCGAATACCACCATGTGGCAAATGCTAAATTATTTTAATACTACCATGTGGCGAATGCTAAATGATTCTAATACAGAAGAGAAGAAAGAGGAAGAATGTATGAGAAGAAGCTGAAATGGAGTTTAATATCAACAGAGTGAGGGAGAGAAAAAGACAATAGAAAAAAGGTGAGAGAAAGAGAGAGTGAGAATAAGAATTGATAGAGAAGACTTAAAAGAAATAATGAGTGGGGAGATTTGGAAATGATGAAATGTTGAAGAAAAATATAGAAGGAAAAAGAAGGGAAAGAAAAAGAAGTTCATTGGTGGGAGAAAAATAATGATTAGATAAATATGTGGATATTATTTAAGATTTAAAAAAAAAAAATTGAAAAGTGTAACATTAGGATTTATAACCATCATTGTCTACTAATAATTGTAAAAACACATATGAATTATTAACAATATAGTCAGTTCTATTATCCTTCTAATCCAGAAACCTAACAAACTCCTGTCTAAAGGTAGAACACTTACCTATCATTTGAGACAACTTAAAATTCCTTGAAAGTATTGCTCACTTCAATCTAATGACTTTGAAAATGGTAAAAATCAATCTCTTTTCTTTCCAGCTTCTAATATAGTAACAGCACTAAGGTGAAGCTTATGAAGCTTTAATTTTTCTATTTCAGCTTTGCAATGAAAAATATCGAATTTATTGTGATGGATGGTTGCAAGTGAGAGGGGAGATGGGATGTGCTTATTTTATTACCACACAACTACTAAGTAAAAATAGAGAAGCTTTCTAGCCTTGTTAGGGAAACAAGTCCAGGAAACAAACAACTCTGAATTCAAAACTATGAAGAAGCCAGTGGAAAACCATTCTACTACCTTTCCCCAAGAACAGAATGGCAATTCACAATTTCAAGATATTAAAGAAAAAAGTAAGTTATGGAGACCCATGATTGCCAATATCATGAAGGGATAGTATTTACTTCAAAGCTTTTTTTTATTCATACATCTAAAGACTATCCCAGATTGTAGGGCTTCATACATCTAAAGACTATCCATGAGTCCAGATTGTAGGGCTTTATTTTAACCGGAATTTAGGGTGTGGGAAGAAATTAAATAATATCTGAGAACTGCCAAAAGTGGTAAAAGCTGAGTAAAGTTTGGTGACTTGTCTCTTGATATAATACCCTGAAGTAGATGACCATCAGTTTTTAATTAAAATACTTTAAAAACTGTTTAATGCAGATCTTGACAACTATTAAAAAAAACTTTCAGAAGAGCTAGAATCATCAAAAGATACAATACATAGAGCATTATACAAAAAAAAAAAAAAGAAAAAAAAAAAAAAGCAAAGCATTACAAAAAGAAAGAAAAAAATGAAAATACTTCTGATACACCCCAATATTTAATGTTTATAATTTTAGCTATTTTAGCTTTGTAGCAATATGCTTAAATGGTCCGCTTCTTCTTCTCTTTCACTTCTTTAGCTGCTCTCTGTTGGAAAACTTTCAGGAAATTAGATCTCACAGAGGGAGGGGAATGAAGCTGAAACAGCTGAGCAGGTCAATGAAGCAAAACTCTTAGCATCTTGAAAGGTTACTCTCCTCCTTCCTTGCCATTGCAAAATGTTCATCACATTTGGGAATATATTATGCAGGAGGGTCAGAGGTCACTACTTATAGTCACAATAGGCACATAATTGCTGGGTGTCCCCATCTGTGGGCTCTACCCTACCCTATGAACAACCACTAATATTGATACCAAGGAAATTTATGCCTTACAATTCCCCCATCCATAAGAGAAAGAGAAAATAAACAGATATAGAGATAGACAGAACAATAGATAGATACTATGATAGATTTATGGAAATAAAATTAATGGCAAAAGGTTCATTCATTCAGGAGACATACATACATATAAAACAAACTTATGCAAAATAAACATTTGTATGGATATAGATGTATAAATGATACAGCTCTTTATAGAGATATATATACACACACACACACACACACAAATGAAACATGCATTTATATACACACATCAGTACATATATGCTTGCATGCAAGATATCTCTTGATCTTTCTCCTACACATATATATTTTCTGTTTATATGTTATTTTTATAGATACAATTTATTTAAGTAAATGCTCTGTTTCCAATTAAACACTATTAATTACATTTAGCAGCCTGAATGTTTGAGAAATTTTGTAGAAAATATGCATCCTCTGACAGGAATTGAACCTGTATTCCTATATAGAAAATAACATTTGACCTGACGTGTGTGTGTGTGTGTATATATATATATATATATATATAAGACATGCCTCATTGAATAATTTAGACAAGTTTTGTCTACTTATTTTCAACAGAACAAGCTTTATAGTATCCTTATTAATGGAAGAGACAAAATTACCATGTTGTTACATATTCATTTATTCTGAGTACTTTTGACATTAGCACAATGTCATCACCAGGGTGTTGTTTTTTCTAAGACAAAAATTGAAAACATGCTGCCAAAATATATGTTATATATATATATATATATATATATATATATATATATATATATATATATATATATATATATATATGAATAAATTCCCAAGAGGATAGAATCCAGGACAGAGTAAGAATATTATATAAAATGCTCAAATACTAATATGCCATGTTTATAATTTATTACATTGGAATCATAATCACGATCCAATTCATCAGACCTACAAATTCAAATTTTCCAATTTCTTTTTGAATTTATAGGTCTGATGAATTGGATTCCAATGTAATAAATTATAACCAAGAATTATTAGTGTTTGAGATCTTTATATTATATTCTTGGTCTGTCTTGTACATAGAGCTCTACCTGGATTTTATCCTCTTAGAACTATATATATATATATATATATATATATGAATTTGTAGGTGTGATGAATTAGATTGTGATTACAATTCCAATGTAATAAATTATAACCATGGAATATTAGTGTTTGACCCTTCTATATAATATTCTTACTCTGTCCTGGATTCTGTCCTCTTGGGAATTTATTCATATATATATATATATATATATATATATATATATATATATATAGAAGTCAACACTTAGAGGCGACAGTCTGTTTCATGCTATATGCAATCGTCAAGCCTGACGATTGCATATAGCATGAAACACACACACAAATTATATATGTATGTATGAACAGACAAAATTGAAACATGTATTGATATGCACACATAAGTACATACATGTTTGTATATGAGATATCTCCTATTCTCTCTCTATATATATATATTTATATACACAATTGAAACATGTTTTGATATTCACACATGCTTATGCGTGATATATATATTTATGTGTGTGTGTGTCTGTGCGTGTATGTGTATATATATATATATATATATATATATGTGTGTGTGCGCACACACACAAATGCAAGCATGCAAATTAATTATTAAATGCATGAATATATATGTGCATGTTTTAGAGACGAATACCAATATTGTAACATCAGTATTAGTACCGAAGAGACAATACCAGTATTGGAAGTGGGCCCATATGCTTATATTTCCGTGTATATTACACACACACACACATTATAAACAATAAAGCTACAATTAGACGAATATAAAAAGTTAATGTTAAAGTACAGTTTTCTGTCATCAGAAATTTAAAGAAAACAGTTTCAGATGAATAAAAACGGTTTAGCACAACTTGGAACTGCAAGACAGTGCACTGTGCCTGTACCACATACAGAAATAGGAATGTGTGTGTGTCTGTGCATAATATATATGCATATGTGTACGCACATGAGTTGAGGAGATAAATTGATAAACAGACAGGCAACAAATTAGATATTTGGATAAAATGAAGTTTGGGATTAAATCTCAATAAAATTTGTAGCTTAGAATTCATTCATCCTAATCACAAGATAGGCATGAATGATCACATACACTACACAAACACACACATACATATATAAAAAACATAAGTATAGCTAGACAAAAGAGAATTGTTTAATATGAATGGAATAGATATAGATTAACAATTCTATATTAATGTAAAGCTAAATATCGATACCATGGAAGTAAAATAGATTTTATAATTAGATAAGTGTACTGACCACAAGAGAAACCAGAGAATTATACAATGCCAATGTCCTAAAAGTGAATGGCCTGCTTTAAAAAAAATAAAAAATAAAAACTGCTTTAAAAACCCTGTCTTTTACACAGATTTAACTCTTGATACTCAGAGCCAATGAGCAACCACAACAGTCATAAACTCATCTAAATATAGAGATCTATACTAATATTTAAACAAAGGGGTGTTGAAAACTTCTCGGCTTGACACATCCCACAAAATCTGAGCAATCATCAGATTTTTGCGGGAAAATGGCTATTGGTTCAGCCAGAAACTTTTCATCATTTTGTATATAAAAATAGTAATGGACATGAAAAAAAAAAAAATCAACACTGCAGGTCGACTGGCAGTTTGATGCCTTAAGTGATCAACAAATCACATTTATATTTTTTACACTCTTGTTTATGAGTATTCTTTTAATTTTTTACCCTGCAAATAAATATTTATTATAAATTTACTAATCTAAAAATATGGCAAAATTATAATATTTATGCTCTGTAGATTTGCATTGAGCACTGTTTTGTAAAATAATTAATAAGAACACCGGATTATATATCTTACTGTTCTTTCTCTTTATTATAATATATATTAATATATATATATATATATATTAGCCAATGCATTTTGTCCTCTGACAGTCTTTATCAAGGCAAATGCCAAGATTTTATTTTGCAACAAGTATTTATATACAAGAGCCAAAATAATTGTTACAAAATAAAATCTTTGCATTTGCCTTCATAAAGTCCCTCAGAGAATGAGATATATATATATATATATATATATGTGTGTGTGTGTGTGTGTGATTGTCCTCAGATGACCACTGACACATCTGACCATCACTCACCAACCATTTATCCTCCACAATTCTAACCATTCTTCCTTTCTGATTCATATATATATATATATATATATATATATATATATACACACACACCAGGTGTAAAAGCACAATTATCCATATTGTGTAACAGCCTGGGATAATTGTCCATCACACAAAATATTTAATATCTAAAAAAAAAAAAAAAAAAAAAAATCACTAAACTAATTGAGTTTCTTTTTCCAGGTTTTCAGATAAAATGTTTAGTCATCTTTACACCATTTGTTGTAAGAATCACTGAAAAATCCTTTCATTTATTCAGGTTAAAATGATTTTGTGCCACCCCCATTTTGTGTCTTCCCAACTGAGCAATGGTGAGAAAAAAAAGATCATTCAGGCCTTCAGTAATAGTACCAATATTCATACTCTGGCTTCCATCTTCAAAGTCCATTCAAAAACCATCAATAGAATGGTGAACAAGTTTAAAAAAGACTCCAGTAGAGAGGAAAATTGAATCAGGAGATCACAACAAGAGGAATCATCATTTCAACTTGGAGTTAAATATATTCTTATTGTTCAAAGTAGAATCCAATAGTGTCATGAAAATCTCATAGAATTCCAGTAAGATATCTTTAATCATTTCTAAGATACAACATTTCAAAGCTTAATATCTAACAATTGAACAATTTTGCTGTTACACCCGGTATATATATATATATATATATATATATATATATATATACGTATAAACTGCATGAAACTCCAAATTGCAAAAGACAGCGAAATATACATATTATATATATATATATATATATGTATGAGAGAGAGATAAAAGAGAGGGTGAGAATCAAAAGGCTTATACGCAAAGATAGAAAGAACAACAGTAAAAGCTATGGACAAAGGTGATAAGTTCCATCAATGTCAACTATCTATGATGGCGAGAAAATTCCCTGCAAAGGTAAGTTTTTATAGCTCTGTATATTCATTCAAAGAACTGCCAACATTCAACAAATTCTATCTGGCCATCAATGTACATGCATTCAGCAGCCTTGAATCAACAAAGACCACCCCCCGACCTATGAAAAAAAAAAAAACAAAAAAAAAAAAAAACTGCAGCAAATGCAACTATGTACAAGCAGAGATAAATATGCATTTACACATATTTTTTTTTTTTTATTTATCTTCTATGTTTATTGAATAATAGACTGACCACAATACAGGTAAAAATGGTGAGATCGAGGTTTTAAATGAGTTACCTAGATGAGGTATAATAGAGCTTGTTGTGCTAAATTAATTATGATTGAATAGTGAGTCCAATGCTCACTGGGTGTCCCATACTTTTGACACTTGTGCCACATCTAAGCGTAAGCTTATAAAATCATAATAAATAAGATGAAGAATATTTGGCATGTCATGGATGTTGTTGTTCTAGCAGATCACAAAATAAAAAGATGATAGAAGCCTAAACAAATATCAAGAACTTACAATAGAATTAAAAGAAATAATTATGCAACATAAAAGTACAAACCAACCTCTCATTAACGGACTAATATTGGGGAGGGGCGATCTTGTTAAAGCCAATTGCCTGTAGATGGGAAGGGATTATTTTTGAGTTATAAAATGACTATAGTAACTACCAGTAGTTATGATCATAATGTAAAACATGTATATGTAGCATAAATAAATATATACTTAATATAGATATATTAAGCAAAATAACAAAATAGATTTCTCATGGCTACTTTCTCATGCACATTTTTTTTTTTTTTTATTGTTGCCCACTGACTTTACTTCTACTCTATCAATCCACTGATTATCCTCAGTAATTTTCTGTTTTGTTTTGGTCGGTATTAGCACTCAGTTTGTATATTGGGCATTGAAAATCAGGAAATAAAACAGATTATCAGGAATTAATGCAGAAGTTACTAACTGTATAAATAATTATATTTATGGTCTACTTTTGTATCGAGCACTAGTTTTTAAAAATAATAACAAAAATACTAAAGAACTTTTGGATTATTTATCTAACCAGTTCTTTCCTATTTTCTATATATTTTCACACACACACACACACACACACACACACATACATACATATATATATATATATATATATATATATATATATATATATATATATATATATACACACACACACACACACACATGTGAGTGTGTTTGTAGATTTTATAATAGGTATATCGAGAACAAAAGTGAAAATGATGAGACCAAGTGAAAAATTTATTAAGACTCATTTTGTTGAGAGCATTTGCTCTCTTTGGCTTTCTCAGGTTAGAATGAAAGAAAGACAAAACTAGATGACAGAAAAATGCCTTGGGATCTCTAAGGATAAGTAGTAATCATGAATTAAATTAAATACCTTATCACCTCTAACATCCAGACTCAAGAAACTGTCTGTCTGCTTATTTGTTTGTTTTAGCTATATCAGAGATGTTTGGTGTTGTTGGGTTTTAAATAAGTCCACTGAAACTAAAAATATAGAATTACATATATATATATATGCATGTGCAAAATTTTCAAAGAATACAATAATATTACAATTAGATTCTTTGAAGCAGGTAAGGAAATAACACTAATTTTAGGCAGTGCCTAGATACACTGATTCTAGGCTTGTAAATAATGTAGTCATTTTTAAGGATGCTAGTCTATATATTATAATAAAGAAAGATTGTCCACATATGCCTCTTATGATATGTAGATATAAATAGGCCAATGAAAGAAATTTGAGAGATATGAAAAAAAAATTAAAAAACCCAATAATAATCATAATAAAAATAATAATGTTTATTATATATTGTTAGGTCTTTAAACTAAATAATATATAGATGGGAAAAGATGTTTTAAAATGGAATTTTTTTTCTCAACAAGAAGTAAAATGAAGCTGGACTAATTTTGGGAGATTCTTTTTGTGTTTTTTGCATGTATTTAAAAATCCCCCACCAAAATGTCCAACTTTGTATATAACATAATATAGTGTGATACATACCAATTATCTTTAACAAAACTTGACCGATATTTACTCTAAATATATTTACTATAATTTAATATATAGAGATATTTACTCTATTTGCATATTACATGTAGCAATGAAATACAAGAACCACAAAGAAAAATATGCAAATTTAATTTCTGCAACATAAAATTAGGCTGCTAAGAATAAAAATAAAAGTGGAAAATTGGGATATTTTAATATTTGTTTTATTAGGTTGGTGCAAAAATAATGACGGTTTTTGACGTTAAAAATATGTCAAAAACCGTCATTATTTTTGCACCAACCTAATAGTAAATATCTGGTCAAAATATGGAAGAAAATGTTAAAAAAAAAAAAACCTAAAAAAACTAAACATTAAAATTAGCAATATTTTAATCAGATTCAAAATAATGAGAATGCTATAATTTTCTGGCTATTAAAGCTGTTATTTTGTTATTTACAGCAAGTAGAGTTCTTGTGAGTATCTCTTTTGTCTGAATTCAGCTAATATGTTGTCAAGGCTGAATGAATTAGCCATCAAGTGTTGATTTGTACAGATTACACAATGCTTCTTTAACTTCACAAATTTTATTAGAATGATTCACAGTAGTATGATGTGCGGAAAACTGAGATAAGGTACAAATTTAGTTCAATACATCCTATTTTTGCAACTTTTTTTTCTTCCAGAAATTACTTAAACTTTGGGATCAACTTGAGACATAGATCCTCCTGTAATTCTGTTAATTCTATTTCCACAGCAAATGATTCGGTAACCAGAGTTTTGAAAATTGGCCAGCCATCATGAACCATGAATAGATTTACAAGAAAGTCAAAGCAGGACTTCAACTTTTGCAAGTCATCAAAACTGGCTAGGAAATGATCAACAAGTCATTGTGTTGTAACCTAGGGAAGGTTACTGGATAGAATAATCACACAAAGGTTGATAATGAACAATAATACTTACGACAAGAACAACACATATAAGATTCACCAGCAGTGCATAGAAGTAGTCAACTACTAGAAGTGAGTCAAGTGAATTCCACAATAAATCTCCAACTGTGACCAACATACAGTATTTACTACTGTATTTATGTGAATGGGGGCATACCCATTATCATCCGTAGGTATGCTACAGCACATTGTAATTTACTTTGTGTGTTTCCAGTTTGTGGTCTTTTTATTTCACCATCAGGAAATCAAATAAAAAGATGAGAAACTGGAAACAAAGAAATGAGACTACGCAAAGGCCTTTGACAAAGTACGCCACAAGGATCTGTTGGAACTGCTCAGCAACCTTGATATATTTGGGAAAGATATTAGAATAACCAAGAACCTACGCTGGCAGCAAACATCATGCATGCGCATAGAGAACGAGTTTAGTGAATATACAAAAGTAGAAAAGAGCATAAGGCAAGGATGTGTCTTCTCCATAGACCTATTCAACCTATACAGCGAGGCAATTTTGATAGAATTGGAAACCCTACCGGGATTCAGCATTGGCGGGCCACAATTTTAACAACATAAGATATGAAGACAACACAGTACTGATAGCAGACACGGAAAAAAAAACTACAAAACCTCCTACAGAAGGTAGTGAGGGAAAGCGAGAAGAAAGGACTAACTATAAGCAATAAGAAGACAGAATACATGGTCATCAGTAAAAGGATGAGCCGGAAATGCAATTTTCAGGTCGCGGACACTAAAATCAAGCAGGTGTGGAAGTTTAAATATCTGGGAAGTGTTTTGACATAGGATGGCAAATACGACACTGAGATCCGTAGATATATTTGGATGGCCAAGGGTGCATTCTAAAAACTGGGCAGAGTATTAAGGATCTGTTTGACAACAAAGAAAAAAGTAGCGAGCTGTTATGTGACATCTGTCCTTTACAGCAGCGAATGTTGGACTGTCTCCTTAAAGATGAAGAAGAGACTCGAGGTGATGGAGATGTGGTTCTACAGAAGGATCCTTAGGATATCATGGACCAAACATGTGATGAGGTTTTGGAGAGGATGCAAACAAGGAGGAGGCTTATACTTAACACCAGGAAGAGGCAGCTGAAGTTTCTGGGACATGTAATGAGAAAGGAGGGCCTGGAGAATCTGATACTCACAAGTTGAATAGAGGAAAAGAGAGACAAGGAAAAGCAATGCATGACATACCTGGCAGTCTTGAGCAAGTGGATGACAGAATGTGGTCTTGGAGAGGTAGCAGAAAGAGGAAACTTATTGAGAGCTACAAGGGATAGGGCGAAGTGGAGAGCCATGATCGCCTATGTCCTGAAAGGACACGGCAAATAAAATGAAAAAGAGTCAGAAAATGTATTTCCTTACCTACTGAGATTGGCCAAGTGACTGAAGTTTCTTGACAAAATATCCATTGGAAAAACTTAAATTTTATTCTCAAACCTGAAATTTGTTCAAGTTAGAAACAAAGAAAAGAGTACTGAACTGCTATGTAATATTTGTTCTCTTATATCACAGTGAAAGCTGGATAATCTCACCAAAGCTAATGAAGAGACCTGAAGCAACAGAAATGTGGTTCTATAAGAGGATGCTGAAGATACCATGGACCAAAAATGTGATCAAGGACAAAGTTTTAGAGAAAATGGAAGCTTATACTTAATATCAGGAAGAGTTAATTGAAATTAATGGCACAAAATGAGGAAAGACAGCTTGAAAAATCTAATACTTACAGGACAGATTGAAGGCAAGAGAGATAGAGGAAAACAATATCATAGTGAGTTTGATTAAATAGATGGTGGGACAAGATTTAGGAGAAATAATAATACAAAATTTATTAAGAGCAACAAAGGACAGGAAATTGTGGAGAGCCATGATTGCATATGTCCTGATGGGACATGGCACATAAAAGAAGATCAGGAAGAGTTTTATCCTTCTCCTGGATTGCCAAATTGAGGGTTTGTAAATGATTCATTATATCAGTCAAGAGTGTCAACTCTTGCATCCATTCATCATCTTTCAGTTGATGATCGGATCATTTCTTTCTGAAAAGTGATAATAGGTCGTATCAGGTCCACAAACCAGCTGGAGATATTGCTGGTTGCAGTAGAAAGGGGTATCACTGGGTTTTGTTTTAAGCTCCAGTACCCAATAAAATTTCTAAACTGTTTGTAATCCTTCTCATTTAAACATATGAAATTGAGAATTTCAAAGACAGATTTCATAAAATTTCATTCTTCCCACAGAGGATCACAAAAGCTGCAGTGGCAATAGACTTTGTTACATTTGGTTCACATGTAACCTGAGGAAGCCAAAGAGAGCAAACGCTCTCAACAAAATGAGTCATTAATAAATTTTCACTTAGTCTCATCATCTTCACTTTTGTTCCAGATATACCTATTATACAATCTACAAACACATATGCGCGCATGTGTGTGTATATATATATATATATATATACATATAATATAAAAGGCTCAAACACTAATATTCCATGGTTATATATATTGACCACCAATATTATCAATAAATATATATATATATATATATATACTCATCCACAGACAGACTGTTTCACAGCTCCTCAGTGTGACTAGACATCCAATTGCTTCAAGCTGGGATCGAAACACGACTGATTTGACATGTCAGATATCTTAACCTAGGCCATCGTTGCATGGTAGAATATATATATATATATATATATATATATATATTAGTTCTATACAGTTAGTAAGTTATGCACACTTTTTTCTTCTCAATTGAAATAATATTCTTACTTTTAGTGACCAATGAAAATCAAACAATACAAAAGTAAAACTACCAGAATTTTCCCTTCTTTTTCTTGATATCTCATTCTCTGATGAGGCTTTAGTAAACTGGGTTGATTGATAAAGGTTTCCTATTTCTTTATCTTATCAGTCTGTTAGATTCTGATCCATACTTAATCTATGAAACCAGTGTGTGTGTGTGTGTGTAATTAGCTAAAAAGTTAATAGCATATCTAGTTGACATACATGGACCAAGTGTGTGAGCAATGATGAGGTCTTAGAGAGGATGCAAACAAGGAGGTGGCTTATACTTAACATCAGGAAGAGGCAACTGAAGTTTCTGGGATGTGTAATGAGGAAGGAAGGCCTGAAGAATCTAATATTCACAGGTTGAATAGAGGGAAAAGGGAAGGGAAAACAAAGTGTGACATACCTGGCGGGCTTGGGCAAGTGGATGACAGAACGGGGAGGAAGCAGAGGTAAGGAACTTGTTGAGAGCTGCAAGGGATATAGGGAGGTAGATAGCCATGATTGCCTACAGCCTGAAAGGACATGGCACATAAAAAGAAAGAAGTTGTTTGGCAAATTTTATCCGATATTTTCATTGTATGATGTTAGATCTATGGGATTGATTCTCAACACTGAATTAAGTGCATTAACAAGAATGATTTGGCTGAAAATTATATATTCTTCTATCAAATAAATAGTTTTTTATCAGTGCCATCTACTATAAACTTTCTTTAAACTTAATAACTCAAAAATGGAAGATTTGCAGATTTATCTTTCTATGGACTTTTGTCCTGGTTTTGGTATGAGGAACCTGCCCCCAATGTTTATAAAAGTATTTTTGATACACCCTGTGTGTGTGTGTTTGTATATATATATATATATATATATATATATATATATATAAGGTTGGTGCAAAAATAATGTCGTTTTCTCACATATTAACATATGTGAGAAAACAACATTATTTTTTGCACCAACTTAATATATAAATATTAACACATTTATGCATACACACTTATACATATGTAGACACATATATAAAAATGTAAAAAGTTGACACTTCCTAATTATGGTAATCTTGTAGAATGAGCTTGTTTTACATATTTATTTAAAGAAAGTTTACTTTCCCTCGAAAGGCACCAATATCCTAATCCCCATCAAGTGTTGCCACGCCTTTCAACATTCAAAACATTAATTCTTCAAAGCACAAATTCTTCCAAGCATTAATTCTCGAATGTCAAATAAACAAAATGTCTACAATTAAAAATTCAAATCAATCCACAAATTCAGAGAATGACATTAATTCCTGCTGAAAGCACATAATCATTATAAGGACTACTTTAAATTACCATCTCAAGATGTTGAAGAATATGAGATAGACGAAAAGACTGCCATCATTAGGATGTTGCAGTCAGTTATATTCAATGAAAAACACAAAAGAACTTTGTACATGTATGTATACATACACATAACACATATGCATCACAGTTTGTCTTCAAGAGTGCAGATTTAGCACAAGTTTTCTAGATTTTGTTGGATATGTGTGGAATAGCCCACAGGTATGTGTTAGCATGGTTTTAAGGTGAAGTGCAGCTTTCACATGACTGAGCCCACCTTTCCAAACTAGAGGTTTACATGTCATGGCCTACTATGTTGAGACTGTGGGAGTGTGGTCGCTAAGGTCGTAGGTTTTCTGTTGGAATTTCTTTCTCCGACACAGATTATCAAACTGACTGTAGAGATTTGCCACTCCAACTGTATAGCTGACCTGGATAGATTGAAACTCAGGTTGTGGACAGTTAATAATTATTATTTTTTTTAATGATACTGAGAATGATACTGAGTATTCCATGAATGGAATAAATAAGCAATGAGGAAGTCTTAAAGAAAATGGTAAGCTTGTCTTGCAGAACATTAATACTGTAATAATAAGTTCAGTTCTCAAAGGGTGTTGCATAATTGTGGCCTTCTGCCAGACCAGGCTTACATTAGTAATACCTTTTGATGTGCTTACTGGAATTGGTTTTAGTACATCTGTGTTAAGAATAGTTTTTATTCCTTCATTTTTCTTGCTTGCAGTCAGTTAAATTGGCACAACATGGGACTTTGAGGTTAAGCCATTATATCTAACTGTGCCTAAAGCATGGATTTGGTCCTATCATTTTTTTTTTTGTATTATGGAGGCAGTGTACTGAAGAAGCAATCAATTAACTCAGATTGCTTTCCTTGCACTTGGTTCCATTATTATACACAAATTGGAAGTTACTATCAAAATATTCTATAAGAATATGAGGAGGAACTGAAAACCAAAATGAACTGCTTCTGGATGCTATGAAATGTATGTGTGTGTGTATATATATATATATATATATATATATACACACACACACACAATAAAAATATAGTTTCAAGATATGCTATATTTATAGGCTAAAGTGCTCAATATCAGGGACAGAGTGTATATAAATATAAATGCAATCTTCAGGCTATGGTCTGAAGATTGCATTTGAGCATGAAACAGACTGTCGCTGCTGGGTGTTGACCTCAACATCCACTTATATATATATATATATATGAAGAAATATAGTCTTAAGATGTGCTATATTTATGGGATAAAGTGCTCAATATCAGAGATAGAGCATGTGTAAATATATAAAAGTGAACATAGAAGTCAACACTTAGAGGCGACAGTCTGTTTCATACTAGATGTAATCGTCAGGCCACGAGTGCTATATATATATATATATATATATATATATATATATATATATTAGAATGTTTGCATTCTGGCCATAAGATCCAGATTTGAATCTCACTATAGTCAATTTGTCGGGAGATGGTTGGACTTTTTGATAATATCGACCTAAGGAGGTGATCGCAGTGTGCAGCACCTTTGCAAAGTGATTGAAGGCCTCATCATGGGTTAACCCAAACCTTGATTCAAACTGTGTAGATGGAACCATATGGAAGCCATCAAAGGTTGTGCTAGCACAAAATCACAAGTCATTGTGACAGAGGCTTTGAACATGCTGGCCTTGTTAAAAAGTTAATCATATCAGATAATGCACTCTCTTCCAGAAACTGTAACTACGGTCTGTTCAGCTTACGTAGACTCTGTGGGTTGAGCAAGCATCTGTAATTGGGCATTGCTAGCCAACCAGGTGTGCATGGGAAAAAAAGAGTACATTTTTTTTTATTGCTTTATTATTTTTAGTGGATACCCTTATTTGAATAGATGCTCTGTTTACTTTTTTAAATAGTATTTTTATTCTGTCTGTTGGTCTGTACATTTGAGAAGTCTTAGATAAAACATGACAAAAGCACAGCAGGGTTTGAATCTGAGTCTCCGTTTGCAGGAGAAACCGTTGTTTGATCAGTTTCTTTTCTGAAATGTAAAGAAAGCAATTAATGGATTTTTATATATTAATCCGACATATTTTTATTACTTAAATCTTACTTTTAGTGGACACCCATACTTGAGTAGATGCTCCATTTATTTTAAACAATACTTTATTACATATATCAGCCTGTGCACTCAAGAAAACTTAATAAAGAAAATGTGTTTTCCAGCCAGGAATGAACCTGCATCCACCTTTGTAGGGCAAACTACCATTTGACCCAGTGTGCTATCACTCAGCCACAAAGAACACCATAGTAGGCAAAGCTCTATTAATAATTATATACTTACATACAAACACACACACACATATATATAGACACACACATTATATACACCCACACATACATAAATATATGCACACACAAAAATACACACACACACACATATATATATACCCACACATACATAAATATATGCACACACAAAAATACACACACACACACACACATATATATATACCCACACATACATAAATATATGCACACACAAAAATACACACACACACACATATATATATACCCACACATACATAAATATATGCACACACAAAAATACACACACACATATATATATATATACCCACACATATATATATATATATATATATATATATATATATATATATACACACATATATATATATATATACCCACACATATATATATATATATATATATATAAATATAAACACACACATATATATATATATATATATATATATACCCACACATATATACATACATATATATACACATATATATATATATACCCACACATATATACATACATATATATACACATATATATATATATACCCACACATATATACATACATATATATACACATATATATATATATACCCACACATATATACATACATATATATACACACATAAATATATACACACACACACGTGTGTGTGTGTGTGTGTGTGTGTGTGTGTGTATATTATATATATATATATATATACCCTCACATACATACATACATACAGACAGACACATATAATATATGAGCAGAGGCAGACAAACACACATATACATGTTATTTCATCTTTTAAGAGTTTTTCTTTTCAACTGCAAATAAAACTTAGCTTTTATATTTATTCTCTCTTACTGAATAGATCTAATTAAAGAACATGTTACACACACACACACACACACACACACACACACACACGCACATATGAAGAATTAACCAAAGATTAGGGGTTAAAAGGCATATGTGACAACACAACATATGTGCATACAAATTGCCACTCCTACTTTTACACTGTCTCCATTTAGCTCAATTTGCATAAAAGCTTGGGACATAAAAACAAATACAAACAAACTTGGTCCAAGAACACACTTTTTCTTTTTTTTTTCCTGTATGCATGCATCTACCTGCATTTCAAAGAATGGGAATAGAAATAAACACAGACATATATTGATATAGGAATATTGTTGCTTATATCTTATTGGACCCTGTCATGGTTGACTACAGTGGTAACAGCAATTTACTGTAGCTATCTGAGCAGTTAAGACAATACAGGGAGAATGGTTTGCTTAAATACTGATCCACACATTTAACCATCGTAGCACGCAGGTGCCGAGGCATTTTATCAATTGATGGGACAGAGCACAGGGAGACAAGGAATTCATGCCTTTGGAAAGACTTGAACCAAAGCAACCTCAGAAGAAATTTGAATTTTTTTTTATAATCGTTTCACCCCAAGCAAGGCAATGAAGCCACTGAGATGCAAGGGGTTACAGAGCATTAGAGAGTATGATAAAAAAAAAAAAAAGGTAAATAATATTAAGAGAAAATAATAAAAGAAAAAGAATTAAGAAGATATTGATTGATTTTGGTTTATGGATTCTGTTTACCATGCTGCTAATGCATCATTGTGCACCTTCAAGCATGTATGCATATATGTGGGTTTCAATGAATGACCATAGCATTAAATATAGATACACACTGACAGAAATATTTTTGTACATATATGCAGACACACACATTAAATCACATGAACTAGGGAGGTACATACAAAACAAACACATCAATACCTAACATGCATACTTTAGTGAGTATCTATGCATATATAATAATGAATTTATGCAGAACTATATATGA
The DNA here is from genome assembly GCA_963932145.1 of Acanthosepion lycidas. Taxonomy (NCBI): domain Eukaryota; kingdom Metazoa; phylum Mollusca; class Cephalopoda; order Sepiida; family Sepiidae; genus Acanthosepion; species Acanthosepion lycidas. The sequence continues at coordinate 55,557,747 of OZ010602.1, read as the reverse complement.
GTAATATATTTTATTCTTACACACACACACATATATTTACATACACACGCACATATATTTACATACACACGCACATATATTCGGTGATTGTTGTCATCTAAGCAGTAAGAGGTTATTTGAAGTGAAATTTATGTAAGCATGGTTGGTCCAAGTTGAAGCCAGTAAATAAGAATGTAGGCCTTGTACAAATCTTTCATACAACATCCACCAATTAAATCAGACATTTTCTAGTATCTGTAATGCTGATATATATATATATATATATATATATACACACACACACCTGCATTATATAGATATTTGTGTGTGTAGATAGAGAGGGTCCATCAATAAGTTCTTAAACCGACATGAAGATATTAGCTGAATTTTGATATGAAATATTTAATATAGCATTTGATTTATGTGATTAACATTCACCACTGAATTAAGTGCATTGACAAGGAAGGAAATTATGCTAAAAAAATTAATATTGTGTAAAATAATTGATTGTTTTCTATCTGCGGACTTACTGATATATCTATTCAAACATGTTTCATTGAATTGACATATTATGCGTATTTATTTTTATAATAACTACAATGGGTTAATTTAAAATTTTAAAATAATTATAACAGAACTCGTTCATGGGTGTTTACAAAAATCACCATCATAATGATCACACTTACAATACAATTGTCTTTGTAATTCACCCCTGAAGATTATCTCAGAGGATATTAAAGTACTTGGATAGGAAAAAACTATGGCACCTTCCTTGATGGATTTCATCTTGACATTAAGTAACTGGTTAGAGAACTAGAAAAGATTATTATAAAAAATAAAGGCATAATAATATGTTGATTTAATATAATTCTAAACCATGTTTGAATGAAGTTATGCTGCCTATATATATATATATATATATATATATATATATATATATATATATATATATATATGTGTGTGTGTGTGTGTGTGTGTGTGGTAGTATATATATATATATATATATATGTGTGTGTGTGTGTGTGTGTGTGTGTGTGGTAGTGTATATATATATATATATATATGTGTGTGTGTGGTAGTGTATATATATATATATATGTGTGTGTGT
>OZ010602.1:55516660-55551660 GCA_963932145.1 Acanthosepion lycidas | reverse complement strand
GAAAGAGAATGAGAAAACTCTAGAAGGAACCGGAAACCCAATCCTAAACAAGAAACATGGGATAAACTTCTACTCATGTTCGAAAAACTGGGAAGAAATGTAAACCATACAAGGTTGAAACCTTTGGAAGTAAAATCTGATGATCCGTAGTCCTTTAAAAGGGCTGTGGTGAAATAATTTATTACATGTAACCTTAAAGTGGTTTGTTTTTGTTTTAATTATTTGCTCTGGATTTACATTGAGCTCTCTGGATTTTATCCTCCTTGGGTCTACCCATACGGATTACCTTGTTTTTCATAAACTATATATATATATATATATATATATATATATATGCGTAAGAAAATTAACTAAGAGGTGAAGCAAAAGTACTTAAAACAAAGCCTACCAATATAAAGCCTGCAACAAAAGTAACAGTAACCTACCTTAAAGAAAATCAGTACTACTACAGTATTACTCAATGCATAGTGAATAAAGAAAACTGAAATGGGAAACTAAATCAGAGTTGTCATAAATGTTTTTTTTTTATTTTTTTTGTTTTATTACTAGTGTTTTTATTGATGATTCAAGATTATAAATGTATCTCCCAATATTTCTCCAACTACTCTCAGCCACTTTGACCATCTTCAGGGTGTAAAATTAAGATCAGTATTTACATTAATGCATGTCTTATTTTGATTACAATGGAACATTTTGAATTTACATCTTGTTTTTTTAAAGTTTTTGAGTTGTGAGATGATTTTATTTGGAATGTTTATCATAAGATGTTCAAACACATTCTTATATATGCCTGTGTTTATGTGTGTGTAAAAATTCAGATATAAATAAAATATATCTATGAAAAGACAATGTGAATAAAGACTAAAGGAAAACTTTTCTTAACCAATGTGTTTTGTCCTCTGATGGACTTTATCAAGGTATGTGTAATGATTTTATTTTGCAGCATATATTTACAAAGAAAATTAAAATATTGTTAGGTTTATGAAAATCAAGGTAAACTATGGATGATTCTAAGTGATGTAATTTAATGCATATTTTCAGAGTTATCCTTGAGTAAATCTTTGAGAATTCTTAAATTTAAAAATTTTGAAAACATAATTTTTATTTCTATTTATAAATACATGTTGCAAAATAAAATCCTTATATTTAACTTAATAAAGTATATCAAAGGACAAAATGTTTTGGAAAAGAAAAGTTTTCCTTTGTCTATATATATATATATATATATATATATATATATATATATTATATAAGCAATTTACTATCAAGTCTCCTGAACAGTGGATGTAATTTCTTCAAAACTCAAAATTTGATGATTGATTGATTCATTTTTTTTACAGCTTATCAACCCTTTCCAGGTTATTTAAAGCCAGAAAATATTTCTAGATTGTAAGAATTTTTTTTGAGATAATAATGGTTTAGTGATACAGGTTTTACTCATTAATTACTAGCAGAGAGAAAAAGAGGTGGAATTATACCTTTCTTAAGGGTATTTGCACATAAATGAACATAACGAATACAAAAGGCTTTGGAATTTGGCTCTCCGATTAACAATTCCAAGCTATTATCCATTACACGACCCGCTCAGCCAAGATTGAAGCACTTGGTATTCCCAAATGGTCACCTATCTAAGTACTGACCAAGCTAGACATTGCTTAACTTTGGTGATTGTATGGGATGTGGCCATAAGACACAAAACTCAAGAGTAAACACATTCGAGATAAGTGAATAAATTTATTGATTATCGAAGCATGTATGCAGATCTATATATACATATATATATATATGTGTGTGTGTGCATGTGTGTATATTTATTTATACACACACACACACACACACATATATATATATATATATATATATATATATATATATATATATATATATATATATATATATAGATGTGTGTGTGCATGTGTATGTATGTATGTACATACAACATGCATATACATACTATGTATTATACTTTGGCAAAAAACACATTTGTCTTCATTTTGCAAAGTGACATGAACAGCACAGGCTGAAAGAATATATAACAATAAAGGGAGAAGAGGTGACAAGCAGAAAATACAGTTGATAGATTGGCTCCAGGAAGTGTGCAGCTGAGAGAGAGAGAGAGAGAAGGATGGTGTAAAAGAAGTGAAATGACAGAACAATATAGAGATGGACAGAAGAAGAAGTGCAGAACAAAATGAACATTGAAAAGTAGCAGATGTAGAAGTGTACAGAAGGATTTAGAGCAATGAACAGAGACATCTTGAACAGAAGATTATATATGAAGTCAAAAAATGACAAAAAAGGCAGTGCTTTCAGATTATATGCTTAAAGGCATTAACTATTACACAGACACAGATGGCTCTCTCTATCACACACACAGACACACGTGTGTGTGTGTGTCTGTATTGCTATCCAAGATTTGGTGATTTGAACAGTATATAAGAATAGAATCTAATACAGACTTGCTGGTACCTTTTGTGAAGCTATATCAATGCCAACTATTTGTAAGGAAATAGTGAGAAATGTAAGTTTTTTTTTTTTACCATGGTCAAATTCAATAAATTTTGGGTTACCAACATACAGGGAACCTTCTGACCCCTCTAACTATCGCCCTATTAGTCTCCTACCACTTTTCAACAAAGTATTTGAGGCTTTAAACAATGCTGAAGTGGTTAAGCATCTTACCACTCACAAACTACTCTCTAATGAACAATATGGCTTCCGTTTTGCCAGGTCTATCACTGATGTGATAACAGCCATCACTAAATATGTATATCAAACTCTTGATCATAACGGCAAAGCTCAAGCTGTGGCTCTAGATATCTCAAAGGTGTTTTACAGGGTTTGGCATGCTGGTCTTCTACGTAAGCTTCAGGGCTACAGTATTACAGGATAATTGTTCGATTTAATCCAATCGTTCCTATCAAATCATGAAATGAAGGTTATTTTGAATGATCTTGCTTATAGATCCTTTCACATGTACACAAGTGTCTCCCAAAGCTCTATCCTGGGTCTTATGCTGCTTTTGATCTTCATCAGTGATCTTACTGATGTCATCAGTTCCCAAGTAGGCATTTATGTGGATGACACTACTATTTACTCCTGTCTCAATAGCAAATCTGTTAAAGCGAACAAAGTTAACCTGGCCACTGCCCTTGAAAAGGACCTCCAATCAGTGGTTAACTGGGGCAAGAAATTGCTTGTAAATTTTAATGCTTCCAAAACAAAACTACTCTCATTTAACCACTATAGAGAAACTTTTCTGCCTGCCATCAGACTCCTGGAGAGCAACACACTGCACCTTCTTGGCTTCTGATTTTCAATTGACTTGAAGTGGAGCGAATACACTGAACCAATAGTTGCATCTACTGCAAGGAAAGTTGGATCACTGTGTTGTGCCAGAAGGTTTTCCTCATCAGAGTCCATCTTTCACATTTACGATTCTATCATTCATCCAAGCATTGAATACTGTTGCCATATTTGGTCTGGTGCTCCTGCTATTCATCTCGAGGTTCTTGACAAAATCCAAAGAACGATCTGCAATGTAATCAATCTGGACTTGGCATCTTAACTTCAGTCAATTTCTGTGTTTTCTAAAAATATTTTCATGGCAACTGCTCTGACGAGCTTTTATTTCCTGATGGCTCAACTATGTGAATTTAAGTGTGCTACTAGATTGGCATTTAGATCTCGTTCTTTTATTGTGGAAATAGTTAAATATAACTACCACTTCTACTTCAACAGTTTTTTTCTTGCGCTTCTCATTGGTGGAATTCCCATTTACTTGCTTCCCTGAAAACTATAATCTTGAAAGATTTAAATGCAATGTCAATTGCAATCTTCTTGAATCCCATTCACCATTTATCCTTTCCTCAAATCAACTCCCTATATCCAGTCTTTTCTCTCACCTTCACTCTCTTAAACCCCACTTGCATACTAGTGGCATTCCCATCTTGCTTGGGTTGAAATGATATGTGCGTGTGGACACTGAGGTCAATACTGAGTAGTGACAGTCATGTTTAAATGCAATCTTCAGGCCATGAAGTTTGTGTTTAAGCATGAAACACTATCACCACTGGATGTTGACCTCAATGTCCACTTTTATATTTATATATGCTCTATCCCCGATATTGAGTGCTTTTGTCCATAAATATAGATAGCAACATATATGTATATATATATATATATATATATATATATATATATATATAAGTGGACATTGAAGACAAAACCCAGAAGGAAGGGTAAGTAGGAAGTATTCCCAAACGAATTGTAATGCTTATTTTTTTGTCAGATTTTGGGAAGTAGGTCAAGCCAAGAACTTTTCAGCACCTGTGTGTGTGTGAAATTCTGGTTCTTAGCATAAAAGTCTCTTGTACCTCTCAATCTTTCCTTGCCTTTAGTGTGTAGATGTAATACATTTATACATGTATGTAATTATGTCAATGAGTACAGCTCTTTCTTCTTTGAATAATTCATATCAATTATAACTAACGTGAGTATAAATGTAGCTATATTTACACAGCTATTCATTCATATTGACATATATAAATGGCGGGTTTTAATGGACATGGGCCTGGGAACAACTCTGACAGTGTATTGCTATACTTATGAAGGAGAGATAGAGAGAGAAGGGGGAGAGTGAGAGAGAGGGGGAGAGTGAGAGAGAGAGGGGGAGAGTGTGAGAGAGAGGGGGAGAGTGTGAGAGAGAGGGGGAGAGTGTGAGAGAGAGGGGGAGAGTGTGAGAGAGAGGGGGGAGAGTGAGAGAGAGAGAGGAGAGAGAGAGAGAGGGGAGAGTGAGAGAGAGAGAGGGGAGAATGAGAGAGAGAGGGGAGAGTGAGAGAGAGAGAGAGAGTGAGAGAGAGAGAGAGGGGAGAGTGAGAGAGAGAGAGAGAGGGGAGAGTGAGAGAGAGAGTGAGAGAGAGGGGAGAGTGAGAGAGAGAGAGAGAGAGAGGGGAGAGTGAGAGAGAGAGAGAGGGGAGAGTGAGAGAGATGTTCTTAACTGCATATCTTAGTAGATAAATCTACCAATACTAAACATAAATGACAAGACAGAATCCATGGTTGTCAGCAAAAGGGTGAGCCCAAAATGCAAATTACAAATGAGAGATACCAAAAATCAAACTAGTACCAATATTTAAATATCTGGGATGTGTGACACTGAAATATGAAGACGTATTGGGATGGCCAAAGAAGCCTTCCAAAAGCTAAGCAGTGTATTAAGAGACAGAAAAATCTTAGAAGTTAGAAACAAAGAAAAGAGTACTGAACTGTTACATAATATCAATCTTCCTATATGGCAGTGAATGCAGAACAATCTCCTCAACTATATATATATATATATATATATATATATATAAATAAGGTGGATCTTGGCAGCAAGAATTCTGTTAAACAACACCAACAAGGTCTGTCTGTCATATTGTGTTAATAAGTTTTTTTCAACTTCTGACTGTCGTTTCATATCAGAATTAAAATTGGTAAACTTCCTAATATTTTTTTTTTTAAATTAGTGTATTTTTAATAAATGTGTTTGGCTAATTCTGACGCTTCCTAGTGGAAGCAACTTTTGTCACTTAAAGGTGATGTCATTTACAATATGTGTGTATATATATATATATATATATATATATATATATATATATATATAAGTAATAAAATAGTTAAAAAAAATATTTAAGTAATAAATAAAAATCCATCACTTCTTTAGAAATATATATATATATATACACACACACACACACACACATATATTTATATTCAGACATTCATACCAAATGGTTCTATTCTAGATTCAAACTCAGAATATCCTGATTTAATATGTAAAAAGATATTCTGTGGTTGAATATAGAATAGAAGCATTTGGTATGAATGTCTGAATATAAATAGGTGCATGTATACATGCGTGCACACACACAATATATATTTAAAGAAGTGATGGATCTTTATGGATCTTTATTTATTAATCCAACAAATTTTATGACTTAAACATTATTTAAAATCTGTAAGATAGATAAATAAAAATTCATTACTTCTATAGAAATTGCTTTGTTTACTTTAGGATACAAAACTGAGCAGACATGTATATTTTGTGAGTCTGGGAAAGACTTGCATTTATAAGGCACTATTCAACTTGATCATCAACGTACTTTGTGACTGAAAGGTTTAAAGCCTCTCAGATCTGTTGACGTTTCACCTACCCATGGGAACACAGTTTTGGGTTCTGCCAGAGAGTACATATTTTCCTTTAATAAGATTTCTTGAATATTCAGGCTAAGAGAAATAAATAAATGAATAAATAAATATACTGTTTAATAAATAAATGGAGTATCTACTCAAATATGGATATCAACTAAAAATAAGATACAAGTAATTATATATATATATATATACCGAACATGATTGGCACATACATAAAAACAACACATATTTAGTTAAAAAAAAAACAAAAAAAAAAAAAAAAAAAAAAAAAACAAAAACAAAACAAAAAAAAGAAAAAAAACAAAACAAAAAAAAAAACAAACAAAACAAAAAAAAAACAAAAAAAAACAAAAAAAAAAAAAAAACGCCCTTAATAATGGCTAAAAGAATAGACAAAAGTGCTTGGATTTGCAGAATTTTTGACAGTTTTTATACACTTTGTGTCCAGAAATAAAAACACAAAAAAAAATTAAATAAAAAGCTGAATCCCAGTACGTTGTCTGCCATCTTTTAACAAAACTTGCATAAAAGAGGGATTGCTGCCTAAATACATAAAATATATATATGTGCGTGGTGTCTTTACTGAAGGAATGTATGAAAGCAAAGTACTTTATGCAGCTCTACAGAAGAGTGCATATTTACTTCTGTGTGTAAATATGTCTCTATATATAAACACATACATAGATATAATGTTCTATATACATTTTGCATGTGTATCTAAACACACCCACATACATACATACATACATACATACATACATATATATATATATATATATATATATATATATATATATATATATATTCACATGTCACAGAAAGGGACATTTTAGACATGCATATATGTGTACTGTGCCAATTGCTGCAATTTATATGCCTAGGATAGAAACTTTGCCTACCAATCAAAGGCTGTCCATATTCCTTCTGCATCTTCCTTCCCCACCTCTGAATTCACCAATTCCATCCAAGTCTATCATCCCTTTTTCCTAGCTTCTGCCAAAGTTCCCAAAGATTATTTTCAAAGACTTTTTTTTTTTTTCTTTCCTCTCTTCTCTACTTCATATATTGATTCTCTTTCTTCTTTTTCTCATTTTTCTTTAGATATTTTCCTTTACCATTTTCGTAGCAGCAAATTTAGCCTGGAAGCAACTGCCATGCAACTATCTTTACTCCACCTTCTTGGAATCATCTTCAATCCTTGCTTTAGAATTGCCTGCCGATAAAATCTTTGGACCCATTAAAAAATGATTAACTTACTTTTAGTGTCCACCAAAGGCAGTGACAAGACAATGGGTACATTAATAATACATATGCACATTTTCACAATATACATAGAAATATCACACACACTGATGTAAAACCATATTGGAGTCTATATACTCTTACATTGATATATGATATAAAGTTACTTAAATATATATATATATATATATATATATATATATATACACACACACACACACACATATATATGAAAAACATCTCTCACAATATATATATATATATATATATATATATATATATATGAAAAACATCTCTCTCAATATATATATATATATGAAAAACATCTCTCACAATATATATATATATATATGAAAAACATCTCTCACAATATATATATATATGAAAAACATCTCTCACAATATATATATATATATATGAAAAACATCTCTCACAATATATATATATATATATGAAAAACATCTCTCACAATATATTTATATATATATGAAAAACATCTCTCACAATATATTTATATATATATATATATATGAAAAACATCTCTCACAATATATTTATATATATATATATATGAAAAACATCTCTCACAATATATATATAAAAAACATCTCTCACAATATATATATATATATATATATATATGAAAAACATCTCTCACAATATATATATATATATATATATATATATATATGAAAAACATCTCTCACAATATATATATATGTGTGTGTGTGTGTGTGTGTGTGTGTGTATATTATATAATAAATCTTTCATTTTCTTTAATATAATAATAATTTAATAAATTGTGCCTATATATATATATGTGTGTGTGTGTGTGTGTGTGTGTGTGTGTGGAAGTGGACACTGAGGTTAACACCAAACGAGTCTGTTTCTTGCTTGGATGCAATCTTCAGGCCATGAATATTATGTTCAAGCATGAAATAGATTGTTGTTGATTGGTGTTGACCTCAGTGTCCACTTTTATATTTACACATATTCTATCCCTGATACTGAGCATTTTCACCCATAAATACAGCATAGAGTAAAACAACTTATCAACTCTTTATGGGTTTATTTAAAGCTGAAACCTGTAGGATTCATGATGGGTACATTGCCTATAGTACCTGGCATCCTTGAAGCATCCCTCATCTAAGTGCTGATTGCATTTTGTACTGCTTAACATTGATGATTGAATGAGAACAGGTATCTTCAGCATGAGAACAGACAATGAGTAATGCATATTAGCAGTGCTGACAATAATGTATGTAGCAAGTCCTGTTTTGCATGTTTCTGCACAGCTGTTAACCCACAAAATGGAGAGTGATTCAATTGGCTCATATGCAGATTACAACAAAGGAACTGAATACAGAGTTGAATGTTGGGATATCCTAAAGTTTGTGATTGGTGGTGGGTCATATGGATGCTAACTCAAGAACAAAAAGACTGTTAAATACAGATATTTCAGGTTTTACTGAACCATAATGAGGCTGAAGGGGATAGTTTCCAGAAACCCATCATCACTGGCCCTGAGCCTTGCTGTCATGATCACAAAATGGAATCAAAATGTTAGTCCATAGAAGTGGTGGCATTCAAATTCTCCATCAAAGAAAAAGTCCCAATGCAGTCATTAGTGGGCAAAAGTGGGTGTTCTGTCTTTTAGGATAGAAAAGGTGCCATCCTTCTGGATTTCCTGGAAACCAGACAAACTATAAACTATGTATACTCAGCTTGGATTTCCATATTCAAACATGAGAAGAAGACAATTTTTTGCTTACATCACAAAGTTATGTCCCTTGTTGCAAATTTTGGCTGGATGATCTTACTATATTCCCTATACAATCTAGATTTGGAGCCTTCCAAATTCCATTTGTTCAGGCCAATGAAAAATGGAACATCTTCCAGATAACAATGCTATCATCAATGCGTAATGGCCTCATCCACATATAAAAAATGGCTAATAATTAATGGAAGCATTAATAATAAAAAACAATATTAACTATGAATGTGGACATTATGGGCTGGCCATGTTTGGAAAATAAGAAAACATTCCCATCGCTATAGGTACACATATATAAAAATCTACATATTCAGTTAAAAAAAAAAATCATCCTGATGGCTAAAAGAATAGCTGAAAATGCTTGAATATATAGAATATCAGACTATTTTTATATACTTTATGTCCAGAAAAGAAAACATTTATATGAACACAAAAAATTGAATAAAAAGCTTAATTTCAGTACCTTGTGAGCTATTTTTAATAAAACCTGTATAAAAGTGGGTCTGCTGCCCAAATACACAATTGTGTGTGTTTGTGGTGTCTTGATTTTTTTTATTCTATATTCCGTCCAAGTGTTGTAACATAATAAAAATGTATTTATAGTAAATCAAGGTGGAGAATCAACGAAGCAGACAGTGGATAGGTGCCACCTACACATGCACAGGGTTAAAAATGCAGGTACCTCAAAATCAGCATATTGTACACTGCAACATAGTATGGTATCAGATGCAGGTTATTATATGCATCACAGCAAATATGTTTTTATCTTTTTATTTTTTCTTATTAGCTATAGTTATATCAATTGTTGGAGATTTAATAGCCAATGTATTTGGTTAGAAATAAAATTACTTTTATTTTATGCAATTAGAAAAAAATATCGGCTTTTAAGTGATTCCAGCTATGGAATCAATGATCAAGCATTCAAACCTTTGTTCAGCAAAGAATGCCAAATTTCATGACAGTAATGCTATTCCTATCTGCCCTACAAGTTGTGTCAAGGGAAAATTGAACATCCACTTCAAATAGCTTCTGTTAAAAAAAAATACAACAAAAAACAAGTTGGTAATTTTAAAAAATTTAAATTTCAAACTCAAGACATTATTAAAGTAAAAAGTTTAAATTAAGAATATTTTCTCTTTATAATAAGTTTAAAAAAAAAAAAAAAAAAAAAAAAAATGTCTCTGTGTTCAGCTATATTTAATTTTGATAACATATACCACACACATAGAAGCCCACTAAGACCAGTGGGTAACCGAGAAAGTGTTATGAGACCTGAATACACTTAAGTGTCCATAAAAGTTTTAATATAAAATGAAGATATCAGATAACTATAGAATACCCTAAAATATTTGCCACTTTAATTTGTATCAATTCATTTCAAATAATTATACACTATTTACATTGTCTGGACTGTTGTCCTCATTTTTATTGCCATATTCACAATGTTTTGGCCATTTTACGCTCGGGCTTTCTTCAGGTGATATTTTTTAGAACTTCGAATCAAACCCTTTATTTAGTCCATGAGGGTAGAATAATAATAGCTCATCTCAGAAATATAGACAGATGTTCAAACATACTGTTTGAAAACATAGCTAATAATTTTCCCTAATACAGATGGAACCTGTGGTGAGCCCTAAGCCTATAGTTGCTTTTGTGGCTATAAACACACACACACACACACACATATATATGTTCAAATGAACTCTTTGCTATGATACCTAGACTTTTTCTGTTTAGGCTCAGTACTAGACTGGCATCAAGATCTCATCAATTTACAGCTGAGATTTCTAGATGTAACCATAAGTCCTATGCTAATGTTTTCTTTTCTCACACTTCTCACTTGTGGAACTTCCTTTTGGTTCCATGCTTTCCAGCTAACTTTAATCTGCAAAAATTTTAGTGCAATATCAATCGCTATTTACTGTCCTCCTCCTGCTCATTATTAATGTTTCTGTCCTTAATTTTTCTACATCCTGTAACCCTAAGTGTCTTAGTGGCTTTACTGCCTTGTTTGGGGTGAACTTGTTAAAATTTGAAACAAAATGAAAACATCCTAAAAATTTGAGTCATCTTAAATAGCCTTGTTAGAATATATATATATATATATATATATATATATATATATATATAAATGGCTGGTTACTTGTTTTTCAAATCCAAGTCTTCATTTTATATTTGGAGATAATACACTAAGATTTCCTTCAAATGACAAAGATTAAGGTAATGTTTCCCCCCAATTTTTTTGACCATTACCTGGAATGAATTTCTTTTCTGCTTACAGACACTCAGGCTAGAAATGTAATTCCAGTATTTCTCCACTTAGTTTTGTCCAATAAAATTTATTGAATTTTACTTTAATCTAATAAATCTCGATATTTCTTAGGTTGATTGAAGAAAATGAAAGAGACAATTTCATCATAATATATCAGTCATCCAATGCCAGAAGTGAGTGTGAAATGATACAATGATTATATCAGGCACACTAAAGCCACCTCAGTATATACAATTGTGCAACTTGAAAAAAATGGAATATATTAAGAGTTTTCATACATTTATTGATGTTTTATTATTTCTAACTATTTTCCTGTTCCAGACACAACAATGCTTTATATTCAAAAATTGTGATGTAAATAGACTCAGATATATTTTTTTTTACTTTTAAAATGTATTTCTTTTGCAACACTCATTAAGGTCAGGACCAGTGGCCTTGGAATAACTGGATTAAGGCATAGGAAGATTTCCTTTAATTTGTAAGGATTAAGGAATAGAATGAATCTCAAGTTAATAGTTATAAAAAAAAAATATATGGAACTTAAGATAATCTTTCAAAGACTTATTTCTTTGAGATAAACAGAATAAAGATATTAATAAAACTGTTCCATGAATGTAAAAAGAATCTATTAAAACTGCAATATTATGAATTTGACATCATTAAAATATATATTCTATTAAAAATTATATTCAATTGTATTCTATGTAATTTTTAATAGAATATAATTGAATGTAATTTTTATTACATTCACTTATATTCTATTAAAAATTGCATTCAATTATATTCTATTAAAAATTGCACTCAATTATATTCTATTAAAAATTGCATTCAATTATATTCTATTAAAAATTGCATTCAATTATATTCTATTAAAACTGTATTATATTAAAAATTATATTCAATTATATTTTATTAAAATTATATTCAATTATATTTTATTAAAATTATATTCAATTATATTTTATTAAAAATTATATTCAATTATATTTTATTAAAACTGTAATGTTAAAATTATATTCAAATTTAGATGATGGCTCTTGGAAATGAATAAAGCATTTTTAAAACTTGCTCATTCATACAACAAAATTAATTTTGATAGGATTTAAGAGAAAAATAAGATAACAAAACAGGGAAACAGGTACAATATAAGCATATAACTACTACTCATAGCTTGTGATTAAAAAGTTAATTACTGGTTTCTTACTGCAACCTCCCGACTCCAGGGCAAAGTATTTTAAAGCAGCTGTAAAGTTTAGAGAGGTCATAATTACTATTTAGGGGTTGTGGTATTAAAACAGTAATTTGACCCAAGCAGTAATTTTGAGGTTTTGGGGGTGCCAGGGGATCCACTGAAAGGCCTACTTCAGAAAGAGATTTCTACATTCCCAAAGAAACCCTATTTCCTCATCAATAATTATTTTTTTTCATAAATTTCCTGAACAGCATATATTTTCTGGGCTGCTTTCAGCAAAGTATAAGCACTTATTATTTAATGAATTTAATGACAAGTTTATTATATTTTCTAGGATGACTATTATTAATTTTTCAAAAGTATTTTTATTTTTAATCAATTGTGTAAAAGAATGCTGGGTTGCTATGTGATATCCATCTTATATGGTAGTAAATACTGGACAATCTCCCCATGGATGAGGAAAAAACTGGAAGCAACAGAAATGTGGTTCTACAGAAGGATACTGAGCATTCCAGGTAAGCAATGTGGATGTTAAAGAAAATGGCAACAAAAAGAACACATATTCAGAATATTTGGATTTCAAGTTTTAGATTGCTAGAACCTCTATGTAACTGTATTTATAACATCTGATACTAAAAGTACAACTAAATAGTAATGATAATGATATACATAATAATGATGATAATAATAAATAGTAAGAAAAATACTAAGGGGAAAAATAGAAGAATAGGAAGAAAAGGAATGAAAATAGTAAGAAATAAATAGTAAGAAGAAGAAATAGAAGAAGAAAGAAAACAAAAGAAATAGAAGAAGAAAGAAAAAGAAGAAATAGAAGAGGAAAGAAAAAGAAGAAATAGAAGAGGAAAGAAAAAGAAGAAATAGAAGAGGAAAGAAAAAGAAGAAATAGAAGAGGAAAGAAAAAGAAGAAAGAAAACAAAAGAAGAAAGAAAACAAAAGAAAGAAGAAAACAAAAGAAAGAAGAAAACAAAAGAAAGAAGAAAACAAAAGAAAGAAGAAAAAAGAAGAAAGAAAAAAGAAAGAAGAAAAAAGAGGAAAGAAAGAAGAAAAAAGAGGAAAGAAAGAAGAAAAAAGAGGAAAGAAAGAAGAAAAAAGAGGAAAGAAAGAAGAAAAAAGAGGAAAGAAAGAAGAAAAAAGAGGAAAGAAGAAAAAAGAGGAAAGAAGAAAAAAGAGGAAAGAAGAAAAAAGAGGAAAGAAGAAAATAGAGGAAAGAAGAAAAAAGAGAAAAAGAAACAAGAAAAAGAAGAAAAGAAGAAAGAAAAAGAAAAGAAAGAAAAAGTTTTTTCTTTTTCTTTCTTCTTTTCTTTTTCTTTCTTCTTTTCTTTTTCTTTCTTCTTAAGAAAAAGAATAAAGGAAAAAGAATAAAGGAAAAAGAAAAAGAAAAAAGGAAAAAAAAAAAGGAAAAATGCAGTACATGCTACGGAAGATGACCATTGCAGTAATTCCTATAGAAATAGGTTCACTTGAAACATTACTTAGAAAACTGAAAGAGCACTGAGGAAAAATTGAAATTTAGACCAAGATTATAGACCTTCAGAAAACTGCTATCATTTACTCTGCAAGGATTCTCTGAAATGTTCTTGAGATATGAGGAGTCTTGTTGACACTATGTATCAAGAACTGCCAATGTGTGACACCAACATAATAATAATAATAATGTGGAATCAGAGATATTCTTTAGGCATGCACATGAATTAAACTTTGGAGAAGTTTATAAAAAATGAAAATATTTTTGATACAAATGAATATTTCATGACTTAATAATCAAATTTAATGAATAACACCATTTTTGCTTACCTAACATTGTGTCCTTAAGTGTCCTTACTATAAAATTTCTGAATAATACTTTTTCATAGTCTTTCTAATATCAGTTCTTTGGAGTTTAAAACTAGTGGTAAATTTGTATAAAATGTACAATAAAAAAAGCTTAATTATCCTTATTATGGGTTTAATATATATCGGTCTGACAACCAGAAGTGGTTCCGTCCCAATTATTTATTTAAGAACTGTTTAATTAGGATATAGTCAGTTCTAGATGGGAACAATTACTTGGACCTATACGTTTTATAATAATACTAAATAATGTTTTCCAGTAAGCTATATATACAAAAACACACAGTAGATATAGCACAAGAGACAGTAAAATGTTTGGTGGACTAAGCCTATTTTTATCACTTCTAATTGTCAGCTCTGATATAACCAAAGTGTTTTGTGAGAATACTTTTGAATGTTGAACCTCGTCAAGGTGAGTCCCTAGAAACTGCAATGGAATTAGTAATTTGCCTTTAATCTCAAATAGAAAGAAACAAAGAAAAACAGAGAATGATTTAAAAATACATAGAAGAATTATTTTGTCTTGCTAGGTCAGTTACAACTGTGTAGTGAGTTTGATCCTCACTGGGTATTCCAAATTTTTGTCCTTGTGCTGAATCTAAGCTAAAATTAGAAAATCATTTGGGCACTATCAACTTAGTGTAATGGTTAGCAAGTTTGTCTTGCTATATCAATCACGACTGAGTAGTGAGTTTGATCTTCACTGGGTGCCCCATACTATTGGCCTTATGTCACATTTAATCTATGCATAGAAAACTACCATAGAAGAATTATTATATACAAGTAAACCTACATACCACTGATAGATATAAAGCTTAGCTAGCCTGTCACAGGGCTACAATTGTGGGGCACCCACTAAGAATCAGCTTGACTAGTCAAACTGCATTAAAATAAATGTACTTAATAGATAATGACCTAGTCAGACACAAAGCTAGAATTATGATGCATAAGTGAAAACTGTTAGCCATGGTTGGTAACTCATGTTTGCTAACTCTTGCTCAATGGTAGGTGCCCTTAGAGAATGCTACCTAAATTAAAAAAAGTCTTCTTGATTATGAGTAACCTTTTTCAGCTATTTATTTTTATTATTTGAATGTAACTAATTTTAAAAGAAACCTATCTTTATAATTCTTCAGGCTTAAAAAAGATAATTGTTATACTAATCAGACATTTTCATTTTATTTAATTAAATCTTATTTACTTATCATTTTGAAAGCTAAAATGAAACCGACTTCATTTTAATTATTAATTGTATTGGTTGCTAAAGCAATAAGAATTATTTTTAAGCATCAAAGGACAATGACATGTAATCACCATAGTGTATTGAAAACAGTTATAATGAATGTTCCTCAAAAGGAGCTCAATAAAATTAGCCTTGTGTCAGTGCTGACAAAGTACAATATATATTCCTAAATGAATTCAAAGATTAAAACCACCTTAAAAACTATTTCTGGAACAATAATTCTATATAAAATCTTTCAAGAGAACATGTTCATGTGCAGGTGGTATAATGGATAGTGATTTTCCAAGCGTAGCTCGGATGTGGCACAAGGCCGAAAGTATGGGGCACCCAGTGAGGATCGAACTTAGGTGGTATAATGGATAGAGGCTTGGAATGTGAAATCAGTGAGCCAAGTTTGAATTCTGGTTAAGATTGTTATATTCACTCTCAGACAAACACCCTTGGGGAAGGTATGAATTCATCTATTCTCTCCTTAGCTATGAGTTAAATAATTGGACAGACTAAACTCTCTAGCATTGACTGATAACCAATATAGGAGAAAGAATTTCCTATTCTCTTTGAATTTAAAGCAGTATGTGTCTCTAGCGGGGCATATACTTGTACTGTAACTATGGTCTGCTCAACAGAGTTGCAGTATAAACTACTGCTTGGTTCTGTGAGTGTTTAAGAAATGGAAATAGACCGGAGCAGATAGTGATGGTTGGAAACAAGGCAGTCACGCTGAAAATGAGAAATCACACTGACTTACAATGTGCCTTTACAGTTGAAACAGCTATGATGATGAAAGGAAACATATTTTTGATTTCGTTTAGTATTGGTTTTCTTTCTTCTGAATGAGTTTATCAAAATAATGAAATGTGAAGCAAAAATAGATTCTTTAAACTCTATGGCCAAACTAAACATTTGATGTTTAATCTTCTAGAGTAAGAATGATTGTAATATTACTTGTGCTGGTAAAACACTAAAAAAGTAATGAATGAATATTAATTAAAAGACACAAGAAATTACTTTTTTTAAAAAATAAAAATAAATAAATAAATGTATTGGAGAAATTTATTTATTTTCTTTCCAACTGCTAATTTGATGGCCTTAAAATAGCCTCTATCATAATTGCTGTAGGTATTTTGGTTAATTATCCTGATTAAAATTGCTTTTAATTGCAGTTTGTATTAATTGGAAATGAAAGCAAGTAATTTGCATATCACACTCACCCTGCAAGTAGGTGATAAGAATAGATATTAAAGTTCTACAGCTGAGGGATTTTATTGAAATATGAATGTTCTCAGAGTTGTAGCAATAAATGCAAAGTATAAAAGGTTAGGATTTGAAGTGGATGTTTACACTATTCAAAATTAGCCACTCATGTGTAATGGTTAATGATAGCAGACATTTTTTCCTATAAAATATGAAAACATGCTTATTTTCATTGGTGTCGCAAATTTGTAAAGCATTCATTCACATGGAAACTTAAATATAAGTAAGTTTTTAAAAGAAATAGAGTAAAGTGTTTGTTATTATTTTTTATGATTAAAGTCCAATGTAAAAATCCTCTTAAGTTTTCTCTAAGATCAAAGAGTAGGACCCGTTTTTTTTTTTTTTTTTAAAGACCTATGGTGATTCTTGTCTACTTTCATTGAAAATATATACAAAACTATAATGGAATAGTGAACCAAAAAACTAGTCAAATATTTCATTGCAAGATTGGATAGTCAGAATATTCTTTTTTCTTTTCAAACTTAACTGATAATAACTAATATACAAAGAACATTATAATTTAATGACTTATTTAATTACAGTTTAATATGTTACAAGCATAAGGAGTGAGATTAAAGTCTGATTAGCAGTCTAGATATACTTAATTCATTGAACTTATTCAGTTGTGTATTAAATATATGATATTTGTATTTTATTTGTATATTATATTTATGTATTATATACTATGTATATATATATATTTATATAGTATGTCATATATATATATATATATATATATATAGCATGTTATATATATATATATATATATATATATAGCATGTTATATATATATATATATATAGATAGCATGTTTTATATATATATATATATATATATATATAGAGAGAGAGAGAGCATGTTTTATATATATATATATATATATATATATATATACAAGTAAATAAGTAAACAAACCAATCCCAAATAAAGGTAATGAATTAAAAACGGTTCCCGCCAAAATAATAGTTAGAATGAAGTACAACAATCAACCCCAAAATTGAACAAATAGCTTTAATTAAATTCTCAAACCAAAACAAAACTGTTAAACAAGTGATATAAACAAATTTTTACTAGGTTAATAAATAAATTAAATAAGAAACAAAAAAAAAAAATAAAAATAAATAAAAACAAGCAATATAACTTGATCCGAATAAATAAACAAATGACTTCCGGTAAAATAACCGCCATAATAGAATACCCACAATGCACCACTAACCCGTATATATATATATATATATATATATATATATATATATATATATATATATATATGTGTGTAATGAAAAACAAACCACTTTAATGTACCATTACGATAATTTATTTCACCTAAATCCTTTTTTAAGGATTCAGGATCATCAGGTAAATCTTCCAACATCCTCTTTGGATTTACCAATTCGGTTTACCAAGTTCCTTATAACTTAAATATATATATATATATATATATATATATATATATATATATATATATATATATAGTATATCATATATGTGTGAAAATATTGTAGAAAATAGGAAAGAAACTGGTTTGGTAAATAATCCAAAGTTCCTTAGTATTTTTGTAATTATTTTTAAAAAATAGTGCTCGATACGAAAGTAGAGCATAAATATAATTATTTATTTAAAAATATGATTCCAACTCGCTACATAAGAGTTCTCATGTTTCAAAACAAGAGCCGAAAACTTCAAAATAATATTTGAATTAACTTGAGTTAAAGTGGGCTCTGTTCCATCTTCAAGCGAAATTTTTTGGGAATGACTTATTTCTGAAATTTACGAGTTTTAATAGTATGGTCAGAATTGAAATCAAAAATTTCCATGGTAACATCAAAGGCGGATTGTTTAGAATCGGCAGGGGTGGGGTGTTAATAATTTGTATCAGTATAGAGTTACTTTCATAGATGCCGGGTCACGGTAAGGTGGGGGTGGCTAAATTTACGACGGAGGAAGTTTTGAGCGTCTACGGAGATTTATTTATTTATTTTTATTTTATTCTTTTATTATATCTCTTTATGAAAGGGATTTGTGTATATGAAAAGGCCGTAACGTTTGTTATTTGACGGCTTCATAAAGGGTTATCAATTTTTGTAGGGTATTAAAACTATGTATATGGGCTATGGATTTTAAAATTTATTTTATTGTATGCATGTTTTTAGCTAGTTATTCAGAGCGTAAGTTCGGTTGTGTCGACAGAAAACCGTTAATTCTTGCCTGTTGTTTAATAGGTTTTGATTGTTTAGAAGGTTAATAATGTGTAGTTTCTCATGGAGGCACAAAGGGCATGGGTCATCCCAAGTTTTACAAGTTCTAGTCCTGTTAATGATTTTCCATTTAACTCAAATTAATTCAAATATTATTTTGAAGTTTTCGGCTCTTGTTTTGAAACATGAGACCTCTTATGTAGCGAGTTGGAATGATATTTTTAAATAAATAATTATATAGTATGTCATATATATATATATATATATATATATAGTATGTCATATATATATATATATATATATATATATAGTATGTCATATATATATATATATATATATATAGTATGTCATATATATATATATATATATATATATGTATGTATGTCATATATATATATATATATATATATATATATAGTATGTCATATATATATATATATATATATATATATATATAGTATGTCATATATATATATATATATATATATATAGTATGTCATATATATATATATATATATATATATATATAGTATGTCATATATATATATATATATATATATAGTATGTCATATATATATATATATATATATAGTATGTCATATATATATATATATATATATAGTATGTCATATATATATATATATATATATATATATATATATATATAGTATGTCATATATATATATATATATATAGTATGTCATATATATATATATATATAGTATGTCATATATATATATATATATATATATATATATATATATATATAGTATGTCATATATATATATATATATATATATATATTTTATGTAGTGTATATTACGTATTATATTTGTGTATTAAATATATGATGCTGGAAGTGTAATGGTTAACAACACAGAAAATAGAATCAGTGAACCAAGACAGTTTGCATTCACTTTGTCCTATTGCTATTGGGGAAGGCATGAACTCACTTCCCCCTTGGCTATGGGTAAATACTTTTGTAGCTGGAAAGGCAGTCTATCTTCAGTGTCAGGCTAGCAGTCGAATCCTATAAAAGTGTTGTTGTAACCGTATGCTCCACTAAGACATCTGATGAAATAAAAACAATATTAAAAAAATTCATAATAGTATTTGCTGGTAGAACATGGTGTTAGCATATTGGAACAAAAGCTATCTTTTCATTTCCTATGTTCAGAAATATAGAGACAATTTTCAAACCAGAGTAAAATAATTCAAAAGATAAACTGAGCAAAACTTGAAAATTAAAATGTTGATAATATTACAGCAAAAAAAAAAAAAAAAAAAAAAAAAAAAAAAAAGACATGATTTTATAGGAACTGTCCAAAAAATGGTATAACTACAGACACTTTGAAGTTATTATGCAAATCATATAAACCTCAATAAATTAAATTTGCTTTGAAAAATGTTTGCCAAATTTTAAACGATTAATTCAGACGTGGAAACAAATCTTGAATTAAATTTTTTAGTAGTTTCAACAGGTTTTGTTAAAGTTATTGGTTTTATTATAAAAACTGCAATCTGAAGTTATTATGCAAATTAAATTAATATTAGTTTAAAGCCTCTGAAATCTAATAAAGACTTTTTTTTTTTCAGTTTTTTTCCTAATGAATGTTGAAACATGGGTGACAGAAAGAATCTAACAAATATTGAAAAACAGAAAATGACAAAGTTATTGAGTGAGGGAATGTCCATATTGAAGATATCAATGGAACTTTGCAGAGATTGTTGAATGATAAAGAAGGGCTGTTGAAAGTACAACTAAGTTAAAAAGCATAGGAAAAGAACTTATCTCCTTGAGGGGAACATAAAGAGACTCATAGTGAAACAACCACTTTTGATCAGTGTTTAAATCTTTGAACAGACTGGAATTGAGGGAGTCAAGAAGGAAAAAAGGTTTAGAATACTTTGCAAATTGGAATCTGTTCAGAAATTCCCTAGGCAAACTCCTCTTAGTAATGCAAATATTTTAAAGTCTCAACATTGGGACAAGAAATAAATGAAAATGGACTTTATTCATTTTCATGAATGAATCGTGGGTGACACTGTGGACTTGATAGGAGGGTCAAAAGATAGATTTTATCGGATGCAGATGTGCCTGTGGTTAAAAGGCAGTAAGTGGGTGACAGTGGGGGCGATATGGGCTGGAAGTGTTGACCAATCAATTATTGAACCATTCAATGTTGATAAAGGAGTTAAACTGAACAGTGGTAAATATGGACAAGATTTTCTTTGAATGGTACCTGTCCTACCCTCACCCTTGTAGTTTCAAAGTGAAGTGTTTATTTATGTATGGCAATGCACCTTCTCGTGTATCTATAGCATCCTGTGAATTTTTTGAGTGTAAAAGTTTTACAGGTGAGAAGATAACAGAATGACCAACATCAAGTGAATCCAATCAAAAATCTATGATCAATTGTGAAGAGGAAATTATATGAATGTGGCAAAAAAACATGACTGCAAAGTAGGCCTATGGGAAGTAATTAAAACCACTATGCTGGAAATTAAACCTGCTAAAGTAAAAAAGGCATGGTGGAGTAATGGATAGCGACTCGGACTGAGGAATTGAAGAGCTGAGTTTGAATTCCAATTGAATCTATTACATTCACTTACATGCTAATACCCTTGGGAAAGGTCTGTATCCTCTGCTTCTGCACCCCCAGCTATGAGTAAATAGCAAGACAGACCGGGTTCTTCAGCCTTGGATGGCAACTGGTCTACTGCAGAAAGAAATGGCAACCTACTGCAGGAAAAAAATCTGCCTCGTCAGTCATGTATTGAAAGATACATGATCCCCTAAGTGTGTATCATGTATGGCACATAATTGATTGACCATAATATGAAATACTGACAAGCCACAAAAAAAACAGCAGAAATTCCAAGACTTTGCCTGAGAGATACAAAATACAAAATTGACAACAAATTCAATTAATAACTACACATCAGATTGAGATTTTATAGATACATTCTCATATTTCCAACAAGGAGACATTTTACTAAATATTTTTTTTAAAATTAACAAATCAACAGAAACTATATCACAACAAAAGCAAGCAAGAATGCTTTTTCATTGCACCTTTTCAGACTAATGTTTTCTGCTGACATGAAGTGGAAAGGGTATATTGAATTAATTGTTAAGTCTACAGCTAGGAAAGTTGGTTCAGTGTATTGACTTAGACAAGTTTTTTTGTTGGAATCTATCTTGCATATTTATAAGACTACCATTCGTCCTTACTTTGAATATTGCTGCCACATCTGGGGTGGTGCTTCTGCTATTAGATAAAATTGAAAGAAAAATCTGTCATGTTATATCAAACCTGGCATCTCAGTTTCTGTCACTTTCCTACCACCATAAAATGGCTTCTCTGTGCCTTTTCTATAAATACTTTCATGATAATTGTTCTGATGAACTTTCCTCTATGGTACCTAGAGTTTATGAATTTAAGTGCAGTACTAGATTGGCAGCAAGGTCGCATCATTTTACAGTTGAAATGGCGAGATGTAACTGTAAGTTCTTTGCTAACAGTTTCTTCTTGCTTATGGAACTCTATTCCGACTTCTTGCTTCCCTGTCAAGTTTTATTTTCAAAAATTTAAATGCAATGTCAATAGTTATCTTCTGTCTTAATTCTTGTTCTTTTATTGTCCTTTCTCATATTCTCTAACACTCAGTAATCTCTTGTCTCTCATTAGCTTTATTGCCTTGCTTGAGATGAAATGATTAAAAAAAAAAATAATTCAAAAATATGTGAATGGTTATGTAAAAGCTTTGGAGATAATTTTACTTTTGCATCTCACTTCATTTTTCAAGTTTGTCTTTGTCCATCATTATTGTTCTACTACTGGTCCTGGGAAAAAAAAAAAAAAAAAAATATCATTCATACCCTCCAACCCACTGTCTCCTGCTTTAGGGAAATTTGTAATCTACCTTGTTTTATCCAGAATTAACATAATCATAACATCTAAAGCCAGAAGCTAAGATTGGGAGATTTTTATGTTGGTGAAAAGGGTTTGTAAGGGAGCAAGGAAATGACCAGAGAACTAGATTAGAACACAAACGAGCAGTTGTGTCTCTTGCAGTCTACCCCCCCCCATCTATGAATATGGCCAGTCAGTCAGCAAGGAATGTAAAACAATTTAAAGTAAGGTTGAGAGAAAGGAAAAATGAAAGAAGCCCAATATGCTCTTATCAGTTACGTAAACATGAAAGGATGAAGTATGATAAGGCTGGGTGGCGGATGGAGGTGGGGAATATGTCAGGTTTTGGTAAGAACCTTTACTGGCTGAGGTCATATTGTATTTGTGACCATCATCATAGAAATGAGGTCCCTTCATCATCTGACCTCAGCAAACGTAATGAGATTTTGTTAAGAGAAAGTCTTCAATTAAAATAGCCAGAGGTTGTTGGGGTTGCGGAATATACGAAAGGTCAGGAAAGAAAATGAACGAATACAGTGTGAAAAAAAAAAAAAAAAAAGAAGTGAGGTAAGAAATGGACTAATGAGAGAAAGGGGGAAAAGAGAAAGGAAAGAAAAAATAAAAGATAAAGAGAGAAGGAAAGAAATAAAGACTGACAAAAGAGAGAAAGAAAGAAAAGATGAAAACTGATGAGAAAGAGAGAAAATAGGGGAGAGAGAGAGAGGAAGAAATATAAACTGACAAGAGAGAGAAAAGAGGTGGGAGAAAGAAAGAAAAAGACTGACAAGAGAGAGAGAAAGAAAGAAAAAGAAGAGAGAGAATGAAAGAAATAAAAACTGACAAAAGAAATAGAAGAAAAAACTGATGAGAGAGAGAGAGAGAAAGAAAGAAATAAAGACTGACAAAAGAGAGTGAGAGAAAAGGGAAAAAATAAAAACTGATAAGAGATAGAAATATGAAGGAAGGAAGGAAAGAAAATGAAAAAAATAGAGAGAGAGAGAGCTTGGGAGAGAATAAAAATAAAAAAAGACAATAGAGAAGGAAAAAAGAGAGATAAATAAGAGATAGAGAAAATGAAAGAAATAAAGACTGACAAGTGAGAGAGAAAGATAGAAGGGGAAAATAAAGACTGACGAGAGAGAGAGAGAGAGTAGAGAAGGAAAGAAATAAAGATAGAGGTGAGAGAGTAGAAGATAAAAGAAATGAAAATTGATGGGTGGTGGGAAGAAATAAAAACTGACAAAAGAGAAAAAGAAAGAAACAAAGACTGTCGAGAGAGAGAGAGAGAGAGAGAGAAAGAGGGGAAAAGAAAAGAAAAAATAACTGACAGTATATATATATATATATATATATTAGAGAGAGAGAGAGAGAGAGAGAGAGGAAGGAAAAAGTAGAGACTAACAGGTAAAGAGTAGAAAATGAAAGAAATAAAGACTGGCAGGGAAGAGAAGAGAGAAGGAAAGACAAAAAACAGAGAGACAGAAGAGAAGAAAAGAAATAAAGTGTGATAGTGAGAGAAAGAGAAAGTGGAAAAGAGGAAAGAAAGAATGAAATAAAGTTTAATAGGAAGAATTGAAATAATATAGTCCTAAGAGAAATAGATACAAAGATGAAAAGAATGAAGAAAAATTTGGTAAAGCAAAAAAAAAAAATTATTTCGTAAGGTAGACTAGAGCAGTGATTGTCAACCTTTTTTTGCCAAATGCCCCTTTTTCACTGTAATTCATTGTTATTCCCCCCTACCACAACCTCACTTTCCAAGATTGCCTGACTCAAAAGGTGCATCCCAAATAATATGCATATACAGTGTAACCCGGATATAAGAGAGTTGTCAGGACCGGATAAGAAGTCTCTTATATCCGGGTTTGGTCTACTTTGTTTAGGTAAGTATGGCTCTAATTTGGGACCAGGGGAAATCTCTCTTATATCCGGGTTTCTCTTATATCCGGGTCTCTTATATATGGGTTACACTGTATTATTGGAAATCTTCATTATTTCCCATATTAGTACATATATATTTACATGGATTATTTTTATAGAGGCATTTTAGAAATTTAATAGCAATAGAAAATGTTGATGGATTTTTAAACTTGAATACATGTAGAGCAATTTGTTTTAATTCATACCTAATTACTAAATAAACAAACAATCATACTTCAATACAATTCAATACAAGTATACTTCAATACAATTCAATTCAATACAATCATACTTCAATACAATTCAATTCAATACAATCATACTTCAATACAATTCAATTCAATACAATCATACTTCAATACAATTCAATTCAATACAATCATACTTCAATACAATTCAATACAAGCATAGTTCAATAGAATGCCAGGGTACTGTAATTCAATAAACAAAACACGAAACAAGAAAAAGTAAAAGAAGCTCCATCCTATGAAATTGCATCCTGGTTGAGAACCCCTGGACTAGAGGAAAGTGAAAAGAAGGAAGAAATGTAGGAAAAATGAAGTGAAAAAGAAAAGACGAGATTTTTGTTTATTAAAATAGTTTTTTTCTACATGGATACCTTAATTGGCTTTCTGTATTAATGGTTGTGATAGGGGGGAACTGTAAGTATTTTTTTTTTGTGTGTGTAACATATTTGGTAACATTTTGGCAAAACTCATCAGAAAATGTCTTTAACCACTTGTGTGACATAATACCTATGAAATATTTCCTCAAAGTATGACCTTCATCACCATCTATAAATCATCTTTAATTCCTATCCAGTCCACTGCCAGAGTAAAAAGACCAAGGAACAAAGATTACTTGCAAGTTTTCTAGTAAGCTGCATCAGGAACAAAGAAATTTCTCACAAGATATCTTGGCTGCTAATTGCAAATGATTTAAGAGGCAGAGAACTTAATTTCTTGAACTGTATTTGATTCTAAATTATGCTTGTCTATTTTTATTACTCACTAACTACCCATCTTAAGGACAAAGAAAGTTGTCATGTAAATTTTATTACCTCTCTAAAATTTCTGTATAAACAACATTTTCAGCAAGACATTTGTTTTAGAAATTTTTCAAGTCAACTTTCAAGTTGAATTTCCTCTTGTGGACATAGTTGACCTTGAGAGAAACATTTGAATAATTTTCTAATGCTTATATTCATAATAATAAAAATAATAATTACCGTATATACTGGTGTATCATCTGACTTTTGAAGCCCTAATTATGAAGGTAATTTTAAGGGGCTTGCATCATACACAAGCTATAAGATTACCATATGTAGTGCTGGCACTGGCTACACCGTTGACCAAACTATATATCCATAATCAAATTAGCTTCAAAATTAGGTCTACAAATGTCACAGGATATGTGAGTATATATGGTAATTCAGCAAACCTAATATTTTTCACTTGTTTAAATAATTCAGGACAATTTTTGATAAATTGTAATTAAACAGATTGTTTTATTTAGATTATTCTGTAAAATGTTTTTGGCTGCAGTCAACTAATTTATAGTAATGTGAAAAATCAGGCAATTTACTATGATGAATGGTAAATAAGATCATGACTGATATTGCTAGACCTAAAATTATCAAATTCTATAAAATTTCAATTGTTTTTTTAAAATTATTTACTTTATTACCTCTATATATTTCTGAGATGAGGTATTATTGTCCTCATCTTTGTTGCCATATTTATCACAAAGTTTCAGTCATTGTATGCTCCGGCCTTCTTCAGGTGGTTGGACACATGGCACAGTGGATAAAGGCATTGGTTAGATCCAGTGACAGGACTCAAAGAGTTGTGAGTTCAATAGCTGGTTAAGGCAGTGGAGAACTTGGAGAGGGGAATTAACAGGAGATAAATGATAGCTAACATCCATTAGACATGGCACGCGGAACTAGAACAGTCTACCGCAGCAAACGAAATAAAGGGTTCAGTTCAACATTCGAAACACCTGAAGAAGGCTGGAGCATACAACAGCCAAAACATTGTGATAAAATGGCAACAAAGATGAGGACAATAGTCAAAAAAATGTAAATAGTATTTACTTCATGTCTGCTTCTCTAATAAGTTATTTTTAGAAGCCATTTTATCATTTCTAATATTTTTCTGCTAACTTACGATGGAGTTTTGATAAGTCAGATATAAAATCTTTCTATACAAACATGAATTTAGAAAAAAAACGTTTGACAGAAATATTTTGCTTATGTATGGAAAATTTTATAATCTGTATTAAAAATAAATAACAGATGAAATATCTATTAAAATATAATTTAAAAAACATTGTTAGGCAAATTACATGTTTTGACAGTAGAGAGTAATAAATAGTGGCTCGGATTGAGGAATTGGACAGCTGAGTTCAAATTCCAGTTGAATCCATTACATTCACTTACGTGCTGATACCCTTGGAAAAGGTATGAATCCTCTTCTCCGCCAGCTATGGGTAAATAGCAGGACAGACCGGGTTCTATAGCCTTGGGTTGTAATCGGTCTAGGAGAAGGAAACGTCTGTATTTACAAAAATTAACATGTTTATACACAGATAACAAAAAAGGAGTCATGGTGGAGTAATGGATAGCAGCTCGGATTGAGGGGAAAGTTATGAATCCTCTTCTTCTTTCCCCACCTATGGGTAAATAGCCGGACAGATCAGGTTTTAGAGCTTTCGATGGATGGCAACTGGTCTACTGTAGAAAGAAATGGCAACCTACCACAGGAAAAAAATCAGCCTCGTCAGTCATGTATCAAAAGGTACATGATACCCTAAGCATGTATCATGCATAGCACATAACTGACTAACCAAATGCAATTTGTAAATATATAACAGGCTATGTTTTGGCTAACATCAAAGTCTAGTATCTGTCTTTGGGTCAGACAAACTACATTTTCTCTCTCAATCGTATTTCTGTCTTTAGGCAGATTGCAAATGAAAATATTATTGAGGGGTGTCCAGTCTTGGGGAACAGCAGCTGCCTGCAGCAGTACTTCCCCCATTGCAATAAAGAGTGGGGATTGGTAGTAATTCCAAATTCATTGCAACCGACAGTGCATGTGCTTGGGCTCACCACATTAAACTGACCTTGTGGCCAGTGTGGGTTCGCAAGTATAATAAATATAAAATGTAGTATCCTCTAGAAGGATGGTCTCCTGAAGGTTGAGCTGATATTATTTTCAACTTGCCTGACATATAGAAACCAAGTAAGTATTTGTTCTCTCCTCATTTGAGAAGAGAGAAGGTGTCCAGTCCCAGAGATTCCAAACCTGTACCTTCCTCGTTGAACTTAGAGAAGTGGGGTTGGTGTAATATCAACACGCAGGGACTGGGCAATTTTTGTCCTTGTCTGATATGCATATGTATAGGCATCCCCTATGTAAAAAAAAAACCCCAAAAAAACCCAAAGATCTTCTGTTACCTTCAGCCTTAGAGAAGAGGTCAGGTAAATACCAAGATAAAGTTCAGCCTTTTGATGAAAGTGTGGTATCTGTTCTTTCCTCATTTGAGATGCAAGAAGGTGCCTGGTCCCTGGGACACCAACCCTGCAGTAGTACCTTTCTCAATGCACTTAGAGAGGTAGGTGGGTGGGTCAGTGTAATATTGACATCAGTGTGACTGGTTGTGGTGATTGGGTAATTTTTGTCTTTGTTCCATATGCATGTGTATGGAGACCTCATGTAAAAGAAAAAAAAAAAAGACTGCGTGGAGACTGCTTTAGTGTGGAGGTCAGGTAAATGCCAAGAATGAAGAATGTTTTGATCTCTACTGTTATAAGGTGTGGAAATCAGAAAAAAATTTAGCCACACACAAATTTATTAAAGTTTAAATTTTGTCTCTAACTGAATGCTTAATTATAATGTAAAAATATAGTCATTGTTCAAGGTTTGCAGATTTTTTTAAAAAACTTTTCATGTCTTTGTTTAATAAATAGGAAATCACCAAATGCTTTTACAGAAGCAAAAAATGTCTCAGAAGATTTACAAAATCTTATCATGATGATGATCAACATGATAGGATCTACATTTTTTCCCATGATTAATGTGGCTGCCAAAAGTTTATATTATTTTATTTTTTTTTATTAAAAGATAAAATGGTTTCAGGATATCACTCTGTATTCTGAAATAATTGGTTATTTAATACTTACTTGCTTGCTTTCTGTAATGTAAAAAGTAAAATGTTGCCAGACGTTTATTTATTTTTTTTTTTTATGTAGTATGAATTTTTTTTTAAGTGATTCATTATTTTATTTATGGTTAGTTGTGAAATTGTTTCTCTGCAGAGATAAACCATTTCATTTCCAGGTGAAAGTAAAAATATGAGATATATTTCATTCCATTAAAATGATTGAACAAAGCAGAAACAGTTGTTTGTATATTTTTAAATCTATTTTTTTATACATCTCCCCTGCAAATTTTTATAAAACTGCTTTAACTAATCAAACAAGGAATAAAAAACAAAATGGACTCGATAAAAAAATGAAAATAATATTCCTTATTCAATAAAATTCAGAGGGAAATAAAAAAAAAGACAAAAAAATATTAACTATTCCATTTAACATTATCCTGTTTAAAAATCAAACAAATTACTGATGAAAAAGGGTTTAATATAGAATTTCAAAATTTTTAAGTCCTTTACTCTGATTTGTCTTAGATTTTATATATATATATATATATATATATATATATATATATATATATACACACACACAGGAAAATGATATGTATTCAATGTAAAACAAAAGGCGTGTAAAATATTTAAAAAATAGACAAGTGAACCTTCCTGATAAACTCAATGAATCAAAATATCTACTATGTCTATCACAACTGAAAAGAATTTATCTAAGCTTAACTAAAAAAAAAAAAGAAATGAAATACTTAATATAAAACAAAATAATAAGCTAAAACTATCACCTGTAATAATTGTAATGTACTCTATTACCTGTAATAATTGCCACAAGGAATACATAGGAGAAACCGCAACAAATATAAATAAAAAATGATACGAACATATAAGGGAACTTTTCCAAAACAATATACTAAACGCATTAGTTGCTCATTATAATGAGTTGGACAATAATTTTGATTTAAAAAATACTACTTTAAAAGAGAAAGCAATTTACTAAGGTGAAAGTCTATAGAAAGTGCCTTAATTGCTAGATTATCCACAGTAAATTTATGCCCAGGTTCTTAAAACATTTCATCTTTCTTGATAGGTCTTCTATTATTGAAATGTAGGATATTTGATAATAATTTTAAGTGACAGAAATATGAACAAAAAGAAAAAAACTAAATGAAATTGGCTAGACTATACACCCAAAACATATTTAAAAAACCTGTCACACAAAATCTTTTTCAATTTTGTCATATTCTTTCTATAAATATGTGTATATATTACACACACATACACATGTTGTATTTGTGTGTGTGTGTGTGTGTGTGCATGACAAAGGACATCACATTCAACTGATTCAAACTAATTCAAGAAATCTAAAAATGCCAGAATTTAGTCAAATAAATCTTGCTTAATATAGACCATTACACTCATCCTTGACATGACTGTGATGGTTACATGTACTTGAATATAACAAGAAAAAAAAATTGAACTTTGGACAATTTATTCATAACTTCAATCCCAATGTACAACACCTCATTCAGAAATTT
Source organism: Acanthosepion lycidas (assembly GCA_963932145.1). Classification (NCBI taxonomy): domain Eukaryota; kingdom Metazoa; phylum Mollusca; class Cephalopoda; order Sepiida; family Sepiidae; genus Acanthosepion; species Acanthosepion lycidas. The sequence goes on along the minus strand of OZ010602.1, from coordinate 55,520,897 downwards.
GAAATATATAATAAAATGTTGAATATACAGATCTGATCTATGGAATTTAATAAAACTTGTTTGGAGATTATATATATATATATATATATATATATATATATATATATATATATATATAATGTATATATATATAGAGAGAGAACCACCTAACAGTTCACGCTTATTTTGTTATTGCAGGCTTGCTTACTTGTGATGCATGTGGCAAAGTCTGCAGGAGGTTCTCTGGACTCATGAGACATTTGGAAACTTATAATAATCCTTCACCTGAGAGGCCTAACAATCTGACCCAAGAAAAGGAATGCAGTTTTTGCAGAAAACTCTGTAAGTCTCTTGCAGACTTCAGAAACAATCAATTATAAGTCACCTTGTTAGTGGTGCTTATCTAAGGAGTGGACAAATTTTATATATATATATACACACACACACACACACACACACAGACAAGTTATTGTTATATATAAGAACTACTATTATTTACTATAACATTATGCACATTGTTGATATTGGTTATAGTACAAAGTGATACCAATTTTAGTTGTATAATTATAGTGATATAAAAATATAAATCTTAAATAAATTTTATTCTTATTGGATAACATGAAATGTAAGAATTGATTATTGTAATTATTAATTAATTTTTTATAAACATTAGTTTAACCAGACAGTTATTAATTATGTAATTAGTATTTATTGTAATTTTTTGTTGTAGGAATCAGTCAACATGGCCTGAACTAAATAATTCAATAAGTAGAGTAATGTCAATAATAATCCTGAAAATTTGCACATTGGATCAGTTATTTTTTTAAATCAAAAGTGGTGCAGTTTAATTTATATTACAATGAATCATTCATACAAAAAGTAAATTAGTAAAGTAAAAAAAAAATTCTTAAATTTCCATATTAGCAAAAAACACACTCACTTAAATTTTCAAAAATTCAACCTTAGCATTGCGACTGCATACACCACAAGTTTGTATCCATTGTCAATAACATATTTAAAAAAAAACATATTTTGATTCATGTTATATTTTTTTGTCTTGGATACTACCTGAATTTTACCAAAAACAAAATAGTTTTCATACCTGATGGTGACCGGTAGAACCATTGAAAGTACTTGCATATTTAAGGAAGATGTAATACAGTTTATAATTAAAAAAAAAAAAAAGGATCATAGCATTCATTGGGTGAATAGTGGGTTAATGCATCTTTAAAAATTAGTTAGCAAAGAGATTTCACCATTTTATATCATTAACTTTACTAATTTACTTTTTGTATGAATGATTCATTGTAAATATATATATATATATATATATATATATATATATGTGTGTGTGTGTGTGTGACTTCCTGTGTTTACCATTATTTTGTTAAAAAAAACAAATAAAAAAAAACATCTGAAGCATAACTACAGCATGATTCCAAAATTTGTAAACCTATTCCTCATTCTCCTCCTCCTCATCTTCCATGATTTAATGGAATTGCCAGTCTGTAGAAACCTTCTATACACCCATCACTGAAAGTTCAATAAGTCCATGAACAGTTTCCAACACTTGCAGACAATTCCATCTTTCCAAATCCTGCAGGAAGCCAAACAGGATATAGGTAGGTGTTCTTTGCATGCACTCACTATTAATGCAAGGGAATCTGTACTTGGGTATGTAGATATAGGTGAACATATGTGTCTAAATTGAAAATGTACCCAGGTGGCATCTAATTTGTAAATGGGTAGTTAAGTACTGATAAAGATTAAGGTCTACATACATCCTAAACTCCACACGCATTGATATATAGGATTACTTGTAGAGTGAATGTCACTCTTGTTTGATTAGAGTGTAACAGGCCAGGTGGAAAAAAATACCTTTCGAAACTTTCAAATCTCCATATATCATAAATTACACAAATTGCCAAGCACTCCCAGGATTAAAATAACTCATAGGGTCATTCTAAGTTTCCGACAACTTCTTTGTGTAGCTACAACATTTTTGGCTGGTCTATTATATAGCCTTAAGGTGTATAATCTGTAAGGAAAGAGAAAAAAACAAAGGAACATTTCTTACATATATATATATATATATATATATATATATATATATATATAGTCAAGATAAGGCTTTTGAAAGTTTCATTATCCTGATTATTGTTGCTCTGTTTTTAATCCTGAGTACTTTCTCTACAAGAATTTTAGTAATTTATGTTTCTGTAAGGCATAATAGATTTGTGTTATTTTATATATATATATATATATATATATATATATATATATATATATATATATATATATATATATATATATATATATATATACACATACAGAGAGACAGAGAGAGAGAGTGCATTTTTTGTGGGTGGTGTGATGGATAGCAACTTGGAATGATAAATTGAAGAGTCGAGTTCAAATACCAGTTGGGTTTGTTACATTCACTTACGGGCAAATATCTTTGGGGAAGGTATGAATCTGTATTTTCTGCACCTGGCTATGGGTTAAATAGTAGGACATACAGAGACTCTTTAACCTTGGTTGGTAACCTATCTAGGAGAAAGATAAACTAGAATTCAAAACCTGAAGAAGTCTGTTTGGGGACCATGTGGCACACTATATGCACAAGTTCTCTGCATTCAGTTCTTGTGAAAAGAGTGGACGGTTCTGCACAGGCCTTCATGCCTATAATCAAATCATATGTGTGAATAGTACAACTTCTGTTCTAGGAGCTGAATTATTGGATCCTCATATGTTAAAGATGAATGGAGAGTCTATCATAGTACAGGTTTCACCATGTGCACAGATATTACACTGATCCAAGATAAACATTTTGCAAAAATGATCATTTGATCCTAGGCTGGGCATACAAATGATTTGATCTGAGCTAGAAGTGCAAATGTGTTGATCTGAGCTATATGTAAATAACTGCATTGGTTTTATAAGTATAGTAGTAATAGTAATAATACTAGTAGTAGTCAGATTTGGCTGTAATAAAAAACAAGTAAGGATTGAAAATAACAAATTAAAATACTTTGAACATCTAACTTTGATGATGAGTGTGCAATATGATTCTGTAAAATTATGTAAGTCTATAGAATTATTTCTAACTAGTTATTTCCAATCTGACTATTATTTTTTTTAAACATTTCACCCCAAGCAAGATAACAATCTCACTAAGTGACAAGGGTCTACTGAGACTGAAAGAGAATAAGACTTTAATGAGGAGAAAGAGCAATAAAAAGATATGATTTTGGATGATAGAAGATGGCAACCACCAGTCTTTTGAGCAAAAATAGAGTTTTATCCCTTGTTTCCTGTTTAAGATTGGGTTTGAAGTTCCTTCTAAAGTCTACTTCAATTCTGTACTACTAACATCTCCACCTAAACTCTGAAATTTACTATTTTCCTTCAATAGGAGTAGATAGGTTTGCCTATCATCTGGTTCACACTCCTCCGTGGTCTTTTGAACAGGAGTAGAGGTTTATCCTTTATTTCCTGTTTAAGATTGGGTTTCCAGTTCCTTCTAAAGTTTTCTCATTCTCTTTCACTCCCAGTAGCCCCTTGCATCTTAGTGGTATTATCACTTTGCTTGCAGGGAATTGATTAAATAAAAAAAATCTATCTACTTATCTCGGTCTGTTCATATCCATTTATCTCAGTAGAATGAGAAATGTACTGACAGTCTACTTATACTTACCTATCAATCAGTAGGGTGTTGAAATTTCTTGCTTCACTATATATATATATATATACTTATCTCTGTATTGTTTGGTTCACACTTCTCCTCAGTCTTTTGAGCAGTAGTAATGGTTTCATTGTTTCCTGTTTAGGATTGAGTTTCTGGTTCCCTCTATAGTCTTCTCATTCTCTCTCACCTCCAGTAGCCCCTTGCATCTTAGTGGCTTTATCACCTTACTTGCAGGGAATTGATTAAAAAAAAATTTTGTGGCATTTAAATTTTTGAGCATTGTGAGTGACAAGGAAGTAAAAAATTGGAAGGGAGTTCCACAGGTGAGAAAAAAAACTATTAGAATAGAACATGGTTGCATCTAGCTAGCTCAATTGTAAAATGAAACCTAGCTGCCAATCTAGTACTGCATTTAAATTCATGTAGTCAAGGCACCAAGAAGGAAAGCTCATCAAAACAATTGCCATGAAAATATTACTGTTAGAAAAGCAACAATACAGACAAAAAGAGCATTGTCCCAATTATAATAAAAAATCCTGCAACAATATTACAATTTGACTAAGTTCTATG
>OZ010602.1:55444160-55514160 GCA_963932145.1 Acanthosepion lycidas | reverse complement strand
CATTTAATTTTATAAAATTTCAAGAAATTCTTTTCGTCAAACAGGACCTCCAGTTATAAAAAAAATCTACTATGAATCATAAAATGAAACAATACAATAAAACTAAAACATGATTTAATTAGAAAAACTTTTAATTGATTTTATGAATAAAATGTATTATAGCCGTAACTGTCCTAAGAAATAATATTTTTCAATGAATAATTAATTTTTACAAGAATTTTCATTTTAAAAAAAAATTAATTATAATTTTAAAATACTTTATAATTTTGTATTAATTTGTAGCAGTCAAGTGATATTGTTATTAAATAAAATATATATTAACTAATCATAAATGGAAAAGTCCTTTATAATTCAACAAATTTTAATTTTTTCATGTTTTTAAATGTCAATCTTTGTAAATATGGATGTCAATACAGAACATTATCTGAAAATAGTAATGGTAACAAATTTAAAATTTATTTGCAATCTTCTAACATTTCCTCAACAAGGGTTTTTGTAAATAAGGGTAAAGTACCTAAAATTCAATAAAATATTACAATGCTTAAAATATTTAAAATTTTTAATATTAAATATTATAATTTATTTAATTCTATTTTTTGTTTTGTTTTTGTATTTTCCCCTGTTAAAAAAAAAAAGGGTATTTTGTATTTTTAGAACATTTACAGAAGAAAAATGAAATAATACATGTCTACTTGTTACATTTTTTTTTTTTTTAAAGTGTGTAGATAACTAATATTGAATTCAAAGCCTGTCGTGGGGCAATGATTAATTAAACTGATGGCACTGTTGATCATTGCTACTGTGTTGATATACATTAGGTGCCAAAATAAGTTACACGTAGAATAATTTAAACCAGGCTGTGTTCCATATGCATTATTATTTACTAAGTAAAAAATGGTGTGCATGGGCTTTCTTAAAAAAGAATAGTCTTTAACCAAATTTAGGAAAAGGATTCCCAGGAAAGTTTCAGAATTGACATCTGCTATTAATGCATTCAAACAGATTTCTTTAAAATAAATAAATAAATAAAATAATGCTAATAAAAAAAATGAATAAAACAAGATAATTAAACTACAACTACTTACTAAAAAAATTTTTTACTTATGGACATCAACAAAAATTTATTTAAATAAAGATGTTAATTCTACAAGATAAAATTTACAATTTAAAATTTTTTCTGTTAATTCACCTTAATTAATGTAAAGTTACTTATCACAAATATTAATTCACACTAAGAAATTATAAATTTTAAATCAAAGTTTATTTTTTTTTATTAAATTTTTGACACTCTTGAAATTATAAATTTTAAAATCAAAATTTGTTTAGCTTGCCACACAAAAACTCCAACCTTCAGAATGAAAAATTAGCAAAAATCAGGGGAGTTATTCACATTTCATAAGTGCTGACATTCAATGTACTTACAAGGAATTTTTTACAATTTAAAAAAAAAAAAAAAATTCTTTTTTTAGCTTGTTTATTGGGATGAGTGTGAATGGAGACCCCTACACTTAAAAATAGCACACCCAAGTCGCCTACATTTAGGGCGATCACAAAGGTCAACTTAACCGGAGTCTAATGAAAGAGACTCAGTCTGGGAGAATTTGGTATGAATTTTAGTAAATATAAATTCTTTTTATTTTGGGGTGAATTAGCAGAGAAGATTTTTTTAAATGGGGCAATTTTAAAATTTGTGCTTTTAATTTGTATACATTGTATTTTGTGATAATTAGACCCCTTTTTTTCCATCCCTGCTAAAAAAAAATAAAAAAGATCATCAGCCATGTCTAATAATATATAAAGCAGAAGATTTAACATAAAATAACACTAAAACCTTTTTTTTTTTTTCCGATTTGATTCCCAAAATTAGGAAGGAGCCATAATGGCATCAAACATGCTATTTTGTTCTATGGATTGGCGGAAACATCTTTTTTGATGTTTGCTTAACATTTTGTACTGCATTTTTTAAAGTGATTGGTATAAGGACAATATAAAGATACTTAGATTAAGCAAGCAGTCCCCTCCCCACACCTATATCAGAATGATTTGAAAAAAGCTGCAAACACGTGGGAACAGATAATTACTGACAGTAAACAAATGGTAGATATAATATGATAATATGGTTTTATTTATATAATATGATAATATAATATGATAATATTAATATGATAGCAGATATGAAAGAGAAAGAGAGTTTATAAACTTTAAAGAGTAAAGTGAGAAAGAAAAATTCATCACTGACCGTAAAGACAATAACACACACACACATATATATATATATATATATGTACATATACACATGCACACACATGCACATAGACACATGCACACAATCACACACATGTGCAGACAGACATATATGCCCACAGACACTTACATATACACACAGACATGCACATATATACACATACAGACTCACAAACAGATATACACTGAAAACTAAAAGACTAAAATTACAACAGTGATTGACACTCGGATTAACAGGTTGATGAGAAAACAGAGAAGGAGGAAAAGGATCAGGAAAAGAAAGAGAAAAGAAAGCTCAGATTACATCTGAGAAAAAAAAATCTGAAATTGGATGCAGACATATACATATGAAAGTGCCTGTTTCATCATTATTAAAAAGAAATGAAGTTAAGAGACTCCATGAGAACAAATAAATAATATATATACGTGTATGTCTTTAAAGCATGCGAAACTCAGTAGATTTGCTTTAACAGAATACATTTTTTTTTTTCTGTTTAGTTTGATTAAATCTAAAAAACCCATATGGCTAATAATGTTGTGCTGTTCGGACATGGGAGTCCGTGCAAGAGAAATGGAAATGCTTTTCATAGCGTCTAGGACTACACACTTTACATAACTCCCCAGCCATTACCTTAAACATCCAATACACTACCGATGTCTCCCATCGAAAAAACCTCAACACCCACCCACCCACTATCTGATCAGGATCCCGACCACGACTCTCAACCTAGTGAGGTCATTTCTCTTATTCATAGAATATTACATCAGCATTTTTTTCTTTCATTATTTTTTATTCTTGAGTAGATATTCAATTGAGGGAGATAAAGAAAGAAAAAAACAAGAGACAAAGAGAGAGAAGAAAGGAAAACCAAAAGAAAGATAAATAAAAGAGTGGAAGATATATCGAGATGGAGGAAAGGAGAAAGAGGAAGAAAAACAACTGAAAAAGGGTGAGAAAGAGAGGAAAGACAACAGTTAACTGAGTTAGAGAGAGAGAGAGAGAGAGAGAGAGAAAGTTTAAGAATTAATATGAAATAAGAAACAATGAAAAGAGGTGAAAAATGTAAAAGGACAGAAAGGAAAGAAAGGACAGGAAAGAAAGAAAGAAAGGACAGGAAAGAAAGAAAGAAAGGACAGGAAAGAAAGAAAGAAAGGACAGGAAAGAAAGAAAGAAAGGACAGGAAAGAAAGAAAGAAAGAAAGAAAGAAAGAAAGAAAGAAAGAAAGAAAGAAAGAAAGAAAGAAAGAAAGGACGGGAAATAAAGAGAAAGAAAGAAAGAGAAAGAAAGAGAAAGAAAGAAAGAAAGAGAAAGAAAGAAAGAAAGAAAGAAAGAGAAAGAAAGAAAGAGAAAGAAAGAAAGAAAGGGAAAGAAAGAAAGGGAAAGAAAGAAAGGGAAAGAAAGAAAGGGAAAGAAAGGGAAAGAAAGAAAGAAAGGGAAAGAAAGGGAAAGAAAGAAAGAAAGGGAAAGAAAGAAAGAAAGGGAAAGAAAGAAAGAAAGGGAAAGAAAGAAAGAAAGGGAAAGAAAGAAAGGGAAAGAAAGAAAGAAAGGGAAAGAAAGAAAGAAAAAATAATGAAAGGGAAAGAAAGAAAGAGAAAGAAAGAAAGAGAAAGTAAGAAAGAAAGAGAAAGTAAGAAAGAAAGAGAAAGAAAGAAAGAAAGAGAAAGAAAGAAAGGGAAAGAAAGAAAGGGAAAGAAAGAAAGGGAAAGAAAGAAAGGGAAAGAAAGGGAAAGAAAGAAAGAAAGGGAAAGAAAGAAAGAAAGGGAAAGAAAGAAAGAAAGGGAAAGAAAGAAAGAAAGGGAAAGAAAGAAAGAAAAAATAATGAAAGGGAAAGAAAGAAAGAGAAAGAAAGAAAGAGAAAGTAAGAAAGAAAGAGAAAGTAAGAAAGAAAGAGAAAGAAAGAGAAAGAAAGAAAGAAAGAGAAAGAAAGAAAGAAAGAAAGAAAGAAAGAGAAAGAAAGAAATAAAGAAAGAAAGAGAAAGAAATAAAGAAAGAAAGAAAGAAAGAAAAAGAAATAAAGAAAGAAATAAAGGGAAAGAAAGAAATAAAGAAAGAAATAAAGGGAAAGAAAGAAAGAGAAAGAAAGAAAGAGAAAGAAAGAAAGAAAGAGAAAGAAAGAGAAAGAAAGGGAAAGAAAGGGAAAGAAAGAAAGGGAAAGAAAGAAAGGGAAAGAAAGGAGATAAATCAAGGAAGAATAAAATTTTGAGTGTATTTTCACCCCTCAACCAGCAATCCCCATATGGTACCATTTGTGGTCATCTGGGGGAGTGAGTGATTGTGAACTGGGGTCTTTTTCGCTTTCCTCTTTCACAGATGAAATGTGAAGATTGATTATCTGGAAAGCCTCCGTTGCCCTCCTCTGTGAACAGACACACAGGCTACACATATTTGGGTACTTAGTGTCTCCGCAGTTTTTCAGAAGATTAAACACTGTACAGTATTTGAAATCTGGCTATGTATTTTCACACTGGAACACACACACAATTTGTTCAAATACAACTGAACACACAATTATGCACATACCATTTCTATAGCAAGAGTGGATTGTCATAGAGCAATAGTTTGCAAGCCAATCATACAGAGAAAATGTTGAAAAATGTTTTGGTCCAATCAAAAAGTGACCCCAAATAAAATTGCAATATTTGATTAGATTTTGGGAAGTAGGTCGAACAGAGAACTTTTCAGTGTCTCCTCAAACTAACAGAGTGAGTTTGATCCTCACTAAGTGCTTTTGTTTTCTACCAAACTAAGCAAAGCTTAGGAAATATATAAGGTGCTTTGTTGAGGAGCAGTAGATAGCAAACAACTCTCTAGAATCGTTACTAATTTGAAGGAGTTTGAATCTTACCAACTCTTTCACACTTGTAGCCCCATGTCAGACTAAGCTAAACCTAAAGTGTGTTTTGTTACAGGGCAATATTACTTTTACAGACATTTAAGATTATCAAGTAACTATAGCGTGTATATGCTGAGATTAACACATATTGTAAATATTCATTGTATAAACATTTTTAAATCTGTCTTTCAGGAGAGAACAGTTTTTTTTTTATTTTAAAACAAAATACTGCTTATATAAAGAACACCTACAGTCTTGCATGCTAAGATAAAACTATAGTATCAGATCTCTCTTGGAGGATGGGATCTTTTTGAGTGTTCAGTTGAAATAAATTGTGCAGTTTATCTGCAAAACTTGTAGTCAGTCTTAGGATAATTTTTTTGAATTTTTCTGTCTTGACTATTACTGCTTTTTTTTTATATTGAACACTTTCTTTACAAAACTCTGCTTATTGTTAAGTTTTAGTCATTTTTGTTAAGCATCATAGATTTATATTGTAAATCAGCAGCAACCATTGTCATTCCACTACTAAACAAAAGGCCTTTCTCAACTACTTCTATGACGACAGTGACTGTGCATTGTTTTTCCAATATAAAAATTCTGTCTCTACTGTATAATTAAACTTGTACTAATGATAGACTGCTGCTTAAATGCATGTTAGATATCAGCAGCAGCAATCACTGTGAGTCCACTAATGAACAATGTCCTTTCTGAACTACTTCCATAAGAAGCATGTCTGTAAGATTCTCTGACATGTATTATGAGGTTGGTGCAAAAATAATGACGTAATAATGTCAGTTTTTTGACGTTAAAAAATACGTCAAAAACGACATTATTACGTCATTATTTTGCCACCAACCTAATACCAGTAAAACCCTCTATTTATTCTCTCTGTCTTCTATGTTTTTCTTTTCCTATTGCATTTTCTATATACTGGGCAGCAACCAACTTTTTACTCTAACCATTTCTCCTTGCTATGTAACCCACTCATTACCATTTTTGTTAATTAATTATTTCAATTACATCATATCTTGATACATGCTCTGATCCATGTTGACCTCTTTCTATTGCTGACAATTATATATCTTGATCCCTCCCCTGATCCATGTTGACCTCTTTCTGCTTCTGACAATTATATTATATTTTAATCCTTCCTCTGATCTATGTTGACCTCTTCTGTTTCTGACAATTATATCATATCTTGATCTCTCCCCTGATCCATATTGACCTCTTTCTATTGCTGACAATTATATATCTTGATCCCTCCCCTGATCCATGTTGACCTCTTTCTGCTTCTGACAATTATATCATATCTTGATCCCTTCCCTGATCCAAATTGACCTCTTTCTGCTTCTGACAATTATATCATATCTTGATCCCTTCCCTGATCCATATTGACCTCTTTCTATTTCTGAAAATGATATATTTTAATCCATGCTCTGATCCATGTTGACATCTGTGACAATTATCTTTAACATTGCTCATTCCATTGATCTTTATATATTCCTAATTCTTTTTCGGAAGAATGTTGGAGTAATGGATAGCAGCTCAGATTGAGGAATTGGAGGGCCAAGTTCGAATTCCAGTCAAATCCAATTCCTTCACTTACATGCTAATACAATTGAGAAAGATATGAATCCTCTTCTTCTCCCACCAGTTATGGATAAATAGCAGGACAGACTGGGTTCTATAGCCTTGGATGGCAACTGGTCTACCGCAGAAAGAAATGGTAACCTACTGCAGGGAAAAAAATCAGCCTCGTCAGTCATGTATCAAATGATACATGATTGCCTAAGCCTGTATCATGCATGGCACATAACTGAATTCTTTTTCAAGTGATTTTCTTAATTTCAATATAAATATTCTGAATGGAAATTTATGTAAATTCTTCTAGCGTTTAATTGTTCTTCTTCATCTTAAATTGTGTATGTTATTATTCCTGTATAGAACGCCAAAACTTAAAATGTACTTTTTTCCAATAACTTATTTCTCATATTAATCTGATATATTACATAAGTCAATTTGGTGGTTGTCGTAATGGCATATTTCTCATGGTGCCATCAGCCAGTGTTCAAATCCAAATAAAGGCCAGAATTTTGAATGTGGATTTTCAATAATTTAGCTTGGAAACTGGATGAACCTGAATTAAATACATATTTCTGTAATAGATATTTTTGTTTTATAGCTTACATCAAAACATTGCACATGTCGGCATCTGTTTGTTTATAAAATGTGCATAATGAATGTATAACATATTTTACTGAGAAATTTTAGAACTGACCATGTAAAAATCATGCTAATGCCTAGTTTACAGCATCGTCTTTGAATTAGTTCTTTGCTCACAGAGTACAGCAACAGAAGGCCATGCTACATGTGGTTCAAACAGTTGAATTCCTCAAACTCTTCTGCAACACCTCGTAAAGTTATAACTTCTTTCTGTTCCATGTTTATGGACAACAGATGACTCATTTGTCACTAAAGTCAATACTCAAGAAAAAAAAAAACAACAAAATGAATCGGTTATTGTCAATAAACAGAAAAAAATGTTTTTGTACAATATCTAAACTTAATAATTAAACTAATTCACAATTAAAACCAGTCCTGAAAGACTAATGCATTCTTCTTGAATACAGATTAGGGAAGAGAGTGTAATACAACATTTGGAACTGAGAGTATTAATGTGGATATGAGATTGCTTACAAGACAGTGCAAGATTAACATGAAGATAGGAGGTTATCACTAATGAGGGTAAGTTGTCTTTTGACAACATCCATTCCTACCACATATCAATGTAATTTGGTTTGGGTATATATTGGCCTTGTGTAATGATCAGAGGAAATACACAAAGTGTTGAAAATTACAAAATAAATCTTTAGTCCTGGTACATAAGAAATAAAGAGAAAGAGTGTATGTTTGTATGTATGTATGTATGTATGTATTCAAATGTAGCTGTTGCATGACCAAGTGGTGAAGAAGGGTATGCTTGCTTTCAATGTGGCAAGGATGGTTTAGCTGTGTAAGGTCACCAGCTAGTCATGCAAATATCCTATTTTGTCTCTGGGTATGCTACAATGACTGTGGCATTGGAGAATGGACAAAATTAATTTATCACTTCTGGTATTGGTTGAATTTCCATCTGTTTATATATACATCTATACATCCACTTTGAAAAGGCAACACACTCCTCATTGGCTTGTGACCTTATATCCTGGCTGTGAAAGTTTTCTGATTGGTTGGTAAAATTATTTTTTAGAAATAAGGAAAATCTGGTCTCCTTGTTGTTATGTGTTCATTTTTCTTTTTTCCTACATCCTGGTTGTGAAAGCTGATGAGAATGAACATAACTTGGCTGCAAGGATTTAACTTATGATCCAAAACATACAATGAGAATACTGGAAAGATATCATGCTAACAATGTGATGCAACAACTGACCATGAGTAGTTGGACATATAACAAGTGTCGATGGACAATATGAAGTTGGTGCTGAAAACTTCTTGGCCCAACCAAGAAGAGATTCCAAAAGAAATTCTCATTTTTGCTCATTTGGTTAGATTTAGGGAATTGGGTCAGTTTGAGAACATTTTAGCTTCCACTTGCACATTGTCATGTATGCATGTAAATTTAATATTTCCTTTATTTACAGTGTTTGTACTATTGTCCCCATCTTTATTGCCATATTTACAATGTTTTGGCCATTGCATGCTTTGGCCTTCTTCAGGTGATTGGAATTTCAAACTGAACTCTTTATTTCGTCCACCAGGGTAGATTGTTCTAGTTCCACATGTCATGCCTCGAACTCAACTCTTTGGATCAAGTCACTTGATCCAACCAACACTTTTATCCAATGAGCCATTTATCTTTGAGGACACATGGCCCAGTGAATAAAAGTGTTGGTTGGGAGTTCAATACCTGGCTACTGCAATGGTGAACAAAAACTTGGAGAGCTGAGTTAAAGGGATATAACTGAGACATTCAGAAGAGGCATGGCATGTGGAACAAGAACACTATATCCTGGTGAACGAAATAAAGAGTTTAGTTTGCAATTCCAATCAATTGAAGAAGGCCAGAGCATGCAACGGCTGAAATGTTGTGAATATGGCAATAAAGATGAAGACAACAATTCAAACAATGTAAATAATTACAATACCTCATTTCAGAAATATAGACAGATATTGAAATTTCCTACAAGATATATAGTATTTCTTGCTATATAAGGCACACTCAGCCTCCTTAAAAAAAAAAAAAAGAAAAAGAAAAAAAAAAAGAAGGCTCCAAAAAGATAATAAGGATGTTTCTCTAACGGTCAATGTGACATTTATGAATCATCATTTTTTTTTTTTTTGTTCAAGAGATAAATACATACAATAAAATAGTCACTATTATATATATATATATATATATATATATATATAACTTTTTGTTTCTATGTAAAATTTTGTGTTAAGTTTAAGAATTATTTTTGTCTTTCATAAACACAATTATGATGCCTAGTTGCTGGGAAAGTAGTAATGATGCCTAGCTGCTGGGCAAGTAGTCATGATGCCTAGTATCTTGTAATAGCTAAGAGGATGATGATCACAAATAAAGGTATCATAGCTGTTACGTTCATATGCAGAGAAACTTCAATTTTACTTGTTTCAATTTAGTATGAATTTATTTATAATGTGATGGTCAGATACAATTAATTTTTTTTCCTTATTTTTTAATAGTATTTTTCTTATATTATTTTAAATAAAATAAAATATTCAATCCTGATTTAAGGCAGCATTTTATGGACTTCAATGATCACGTTATAATGAGATTGTGCTCTATTTTTATTATCTCTTCATCAGGCATATATTTTTGTCTGTTTCTGACAAATGTTTTTTTCCTAAGCTTTTTTTGGGGTTACATTTTCTAATTTAATTTTAAATCGAAATTAGTCCCAATTTATCTAATGAATTTTTAAAAGGAGTCTTGAAAAAGTATGAATATTATTGAATTTTAACATTATTGATCTGCCTCAAAATCTATCACTGTGTAGTTTGACGATTACTGCATTGAACTTGTAAACTGTGACATGATCTTGATTGGGACTGAGTGTTGTAGAAAAGCCAGCTTTGGTACAAAGTTAGCTCAGCCCAACAATTGTCTCTCTCTTCCTCATATATATATATATATATATATATATATATATGACAGTGGAAAAGCTTTTTAATGACACGTTTCACCGGTGTGTGTTAGTATTGGCTTATATTTACTTTTGTTTCAGATAATATTCTACATCCTACTAACACACACACACAGATAGATAGATAAAGATAGATAGAGTGTACATGCGCACAAATACTTACGAATATATGACCATATTATGTGAACTTGAGGTTACATAGAAAACCATTTCTCAGAAATAATTGATCCATAAAGAAAAAGATTTATTCAAAACAGGCACTGATAGATACATAAGATGCATGAGCCCACACATACACACACAAATATTAAAACAAATAGAAATTTTAATGCTAACACAGACGAAGTCAAGGTGCATATATGTGCAATGATATACACAAAATGCACGCATGCAAACATTACATACATTTTGGCAAGCTGGTGTCATATAAGAGATAAGCAGTGTCACTCTTCACCACTCGTACACACAATAATGGTATACACGTGGCTGGTTACTACGCCAGCTCTTCTACCCGACATCTTATCCCCGCCGCCCGCTACCAAGAAGTGGTGGAAATGGGCAGGTCATGACCAAACATATGCTGGCATCGATCACCGAAATATAATTCTTTTTCCCCAAATATCATTTCTGGAAAGGAACTCAATCAATAAGGAGACCGGCTTGTGTCTCGGGTGGATGGTGTGGAAGGCGAGTTAGTGTGGACTACAGTTTAGCTTATGCATGAGTGTTGTGTGTGTAGAGTGAAGTATTGGTGGGTAAATAGAAAGAAAGGAAAACGGGGGGGGGGGAGAGACAGAAAGGGAGAGAAAGAGAAAAAGAAATTGAAATATGCAAAAAGGAAAAACAACAAAAAATACAAATGAGAAAAAAATGACATAAAAAGTGAGAAAAAAAAGAAGATATGTTCAAAATGCCACAATGTTGCGAGATGTGAGACTTAAAAAAAAACTGTTTATTGTTTATTGACATAAAAGGTGAGTCAAATGTTAATAACTTGTGGGGTGGGGGAGAGTAAGTAGAAGGTGAAAAAAAAATAGAGATAAAAATGGGAGCTTGGTGAAAAATAGTCCTTAAAAGAGTAATTCATAAATTATATCGATTAAAAATAAGAGTGGCCAGTAGCACTACTTAAATAGACTTGTCCACTCGCAAAAAATAAGGAAAACATTTTGAGATTAGCATTCATTCTCATTAGAAACATTAGTCCTTCCTAAAGGCACCACAAAGTGAATTAACAGGATTTGTTTAAACTTATTAAATCAAAATAAAGCTATATTAGTTAAAGTAAGTCAAAGTGGATCACAGAAACCAGTTGGTGTTCGAGCCTAGTTTAAAAAAAAATAAAGATTTTGAACGCAGGTAGGCCTTTCTAATTGGAAAGATTGGCGCAACACAACCTGTTAATCTTCCTCAAGCATTTGGCCTTATGTCGTAATAAGCAAAGTTTAGTAAAAGAAAAGTAACGTGAGGTATTTGTTGGAGCTATACAGGAGCCAGTTGCAATGAAGAAGTGGAAATTGAACAGTGAAGATGAAATGACATTAAAGACATCATTATGTATCTAATATACTGGCCCATGTGTCGCCCCTTTCTATCAAATCCTTTGACGTGTTGCTGTGAGGCTTTTCTTACCATGGCTGAGGGAGATTAACCCAAACACCCACACAGTTTGACACCCGCGAACCCATTCTCTCTCAAAGCAATTTCACTCTCTTTTGCTATCTATTTTTTTTTATTTTTATTTTTAGGTTCATATTTGGCTTCAGGTTTACTTTTTCTCTCACTTTTCCATTTATTCACTCCTCCCCATTCTTTTACTATTTTCCTTTTTTTTTCCCTCATTATTCATTTCCTTTTGCTTTCTTTTCTTGTTTTCTCCTTAGTTCCTTTCAGGGTTTTTTTTTTTCCCAATACTTTCTCAATCTACATGTTTCATTCATTTTCTGTCACCTTCCAACCAAACTTTATTAGTTCTGGTATTTCTCTCTTCTTATTACTTGCATTTTTTACGTTTCCCTTTGAATTCTCTCTCTCTCTCTCTTTCTTTCTTTCCCCCTCACATTTTCTTTTCTTTCTTTCACAAACTTCTCTCAATAATCACTTTTTACAATCCATCTCTATTTTCTTTTTCTCATGCATTGTTGTCCACTTCTCCGCTTGCTTCCCTGCATTTTCTCACAGTATTGCCTTCTATTATTGACCACCTCTAATTTTTCTTTCTATTTCAAGGTTTCTATCTATCCAGGTATCTACTTATCTATTTAGATTGATTTATCTATCTATCTATTTAGACTGAGGTATCTATCTAGGTTTCTTTTTTTTCTACCTAACTTTTGATGTTTCTTTCTATCTATCTTTTAAGCTGCCTTTCTTTCTATCTATCTATCTATCTAGACTGAGGTATTTATCTATCTATCTATTTAGACTGAGGTATTTATCTATCTATCTATTTAGACTAAGGTATTTATCTATCTATTTAGACTAAGGTATTTATCTATCTATCTATTTAGACTAAGGTATTTCTATCTATCTATTTAGACTGAGGTATCTATCTATCTATTTAGACTGAGGTATCTATCTATCTATTTAGACTGAGGTATCTATGTATCTATTTAGACTGAGGTATCTATCTATCTATCTAGGTTTCTTTTTTTTCTACCTAACTTTTGATGTTTCTATCTATCTTTTAAGCTTCCTTTCTTTCTATCTATCTTTTAAGCGTTCTTTCTTTCTATCTTTTAAGGTTTCTTTCTTTCTATCTATTGAGGTATCTATTGAAGTATCTATCTATCTATCTATTGAGGTATCTATCTATCGAGGTATCTATTGTGGTATCTATCTATTGAGGTATCTATCTATCTATTGAGGTATCTATCTATCTATTGGGGTATCTATTTAGGTTGGTGCAAAAATAATATCGTTTTTTGACGTATTTTTTAACGTCAAAAAACGATATCATTTTTGCACCAACCTAATATCTATCTATCGAGATCTCTTTTTTTATACCTAACTTTCGAGGTTTCTTTCTATCTTTTTTTGAGCTTTCTTTTTTTTTTTTACACTTCCGTTTCTATCTTTCTATTTTTTGAGGATTCTTTCTTTTTTTTTTTTTTTGAGGATTCTTTCTTTTTTTATTTTTTGATGTTCATTTCTTTCTATTTTTCAGAGGTCCCTTTCCATTTTTTTACATTTATTTTTAGATTCCTTTCTATCGTTCTTTCTATATTTTTTTTTATTTCTATTTTACGTTCTTTCTTTATTTTATGGTTTCTGTCTTTTTTTAAAGTTTCTTTCAATGTGTTTTCCCTGTATTTTTTTTCTTTCTGTATCTCTTTCGATCTACTGCCCATGTTTCTTACACTTTTCACAAAGCAGTTGCATTGTCAAACAAAACCCCATAGGAAATTTACTAAAAGTAATCGGTAAAAATAAAATTCAGTCCCTAATGGACAGACATTAGACTGTTTTCTCATTTTTACTATGTAAACAATTTCAAAATGAAGTAAAACAAAAAACAAAGGAAAAAAGCAAAAAACATTATTGATACGAGAGACTTGATGATGGCTGAAATGACAGTCTGAATTGTCGCTTTTAAAATCAGGCAAAAACTCTATGGAACAATTTTAAAAGAATCTCAAGAGGATAAAACCTTAATTCTGATTTAACTTCTCATGCCTGACGTTAATTTTTTTTAATTTGTTTTTCTTTTAACTTTATATACACTTTTTTTCTTTCCTTGCTTTATGCATACATCGCTTTTTTCTTTAAATCTCTTAATTAGTTTTTTCTACCATTATTTTTTTCTTTTTTATTTCCTAACATTTCTCATCATTCAATCTTTGATTTATTTATTTTCAATGATATTTCTCTTTTCTTCTCTTTTATATATATATATATATATATATATATATATATATATAATTCCACCTTTGACCTTAGATAATTTATCCTTTTGTCGTCCTCCATTTTTCCTGCTTTTTCTTATTTTCATTCATGATATGCTCCCTTTATCTTAACACATACTTTTCTCTATTGTTGTTTTGCTTGCCACAATTTCATAATTTCTTTTTCTCTCATCTCTCACACAATTCTTTAATTCACTCCATTTTTAAAACCATACAAAATGAGAAATACCACAATACCTGCAAACACAAGAAACAAAACTTTTCTCTACATATATCCCATAATATGCTAATATAATTACACTCCATCACCTCTTTGCCAAATTTTTATGGTTTATACAACAAGCAAATGAGTTTCCCTTTGGCAAAGGCAACATTTTGAACAAATATTTCTTTCAAAAGCTACCAATAAAAAAAAAAAAAAAAAAAAAGATCTTAGTAAAACAAAGCAGATTAAGTCCCTAAAGCACTAGAAGAGTTCTCCAAACGCATTTAATTGTATAAAGCCAGGATTTGATTTGAAGACATGAAACAGAAAAATCCAAGTGTGTGGAGAATAAAACAATGTAGAAAGGCATTTACAAAGCTTTGAAGTGGAAAACAAAAGTAAAATGGAGATTGAGTTAATAAGTTAAAATTTCTGCTGCTTGTAAACATTTTAAACTTTGCTAAACTTTAATGAAAATAAAAGTGGATGGTGTGATTTTTGCTAGCAAAATGATCAACTCAAAAAAGCAATTTGGGAAAAAAATTCGGAAAAATTTTAAACATTTTCTAAATAGAAGTTGAGGTTTTCCTATCTTATCATTGAAGTGTACCAGCATCATTTAAGGAAATCAAGTACTCAGTGATCTATGGCCTTGTGCAAGATTAAATAAATATACAAAGCTGTTACAATGTGCATACATAAATATTAGTAGACTTTTTAGAACACAATACATAACCAGTGCAGGAAAACAGTTAATAGATATGGGGAAAATGATTCACAGAAAAAAAAAAAGCTACAACAGTTTACTTTTTATCACTTTAAACATTAATTTTAGTGGATACTTGTATCTGAGTAGGCAGTCGGTGTATTTATTAAACAGTATATCAATTTATTTTAATCTACCGGCCTGAATGTTCGAGAAATTTTATTAAAGAAAAATTGGTGCTGTCTGACAGGAATTGAACTTGTGTCCTTCAGGTAGCTCCCTCTGACCAGGTTTGAGTCCTGCCAGAGAGCAAAAACTTTTCTTTAATAAGAAATAAAGAAAAAAAAAAAAGAAGTACCTCCCTCACAATTACATTTTTATTTCCATTACCTATATATATATATATATATATATAGATAGATAGATAGATAGATAAACCTAGTGAGCCAGACAAACCTACCCAGGTTTCACCCAAAACGGATCGTCAGGGAAAGAATTCGAGGGTTTTTCGAGACGAGTCTAGTTGTCTATATATATATATATATATATATATATATATATATATATATATATATACACACAAGTAGGTGTAAAACATTTTTTAATGTAAGGTAATACATTATTCTATATATAAATAAGGAAAAAAAAATTATAATTCACAATTTCTTTTTGAAAGGCCCTGACTCAAGTACAATAGTTTATTTGCTGGTCACACAAATTATTGAGAGTAATTTTTTTACTGAAGATCTAATTATTGTAAAATTATCCAAATCCAATTCTCAATGATTCCAAGTTTTTGCATATCTCTATGTTTATAACAGTTAAAATGATATCTGACAGCAAAGATTTCTTTATGCAATACCATTAAAATGCTCTAATTTAAAATAGTTTCTAGTCCAAATGGTTCACCACTTCTATCTTTTCAGTAATTTATAATTAAATTATAAATTGACAAAATGTCTAACCAAGGGAGATAATTTCTTGCTTATTAACTGTTACTTACAGATTCATTGCTCTGAGTTTTCTTAATGAGAAAATAAGAGGAACAAATGCAGAAAACTCCTTGATCTCTCTGCACTCTTCACTGACAGCCGTAATGGTATACCAATGATGATAATTTAAGGATAATCAATAATAATATATTATGCTTAGGGATAAGTAAAATTTGCAAATAATTCTAATATAAATTCTAGAAACAGAAAGTGGCCTAAAGTACATTTAAGCAAGTATCTATAACAATTTAATTTTAAAGCTTAAAGTTGTCCATCCAATCTTGAGCAAGGTTTTCATATCTTTACCCTAAGGCATCAATGTCTATTAAAAACAAGAATTTCAATAAGCAGTTTGGCCAAAGGTTGTATTCCAGTATAAAGCAAGACACACGATGCCTGCAAAATCACATGGCTATTTTGTTAGTTCTCTTGAAAGACATATTTTACAAAATTTGTAGATTAAAAGACAGTCTTAAATCTAAATATAAGCAGCCATTTTAACCATAAAATGTACTTGATTTCTTAAAGATAAGAGCATTACATTGGTGTATTTTTTTTAATGTAAAAGGTGTACCATAAATTAGACATGAATCTCAGGCAATCAGTAAACATGGAAAAAGAACTTCTTTACAAGTGAAATCAAGATGTTCAACTCTGGAAACCTTTATAATAAAATTCTTATGCTGAAAGTTGATAATAATTAAAGAAAAAAAAAATCAACAACAAATTCTGTTTCAAGATCAAAGTTTGGACTGAAAAATCAATGGAATTTTAATTGACCTGAACTTTCCAGGGAGACTTGCCAATAACAAATTACTTTAGATAAACAAAAACCATACTTAAAATGCTGCTACAACAGTAATGCATTTTGTACTGAAGGGATGCAA
This sequence comes from Acanthosepion lycidas, assembly GCA_963932145.1. Classification (NCBI taxonomy): domain Eukaryota; kingdom Metazoa; phylum Mollusca; class Cephalopoda; order Sepiida; family Sepiidae; genus Acanthosepion; species Acanthosepion lycidas. Next base: position 55,497,216 of record OZ010602.1, on the reverse strand, counting down.
AGAGGAAATTTTTGCCAAGAACTAATGCAAATATCTATAATTAAAAACATGGATTTAACAGTGATTTGCACAGATGTAATTGACCTGAGAATAAAAAATAATGCATCATTTGAAAAAGGTGTAATGGCGAGAGTTTTTGCATGTTTTTTTTTTTTTTTTATCAAGTTTTTCAGCTCCTATTTAATTTCAATTTAACCACAGGTTTTGAAATTTACACACACTTGAGTCCAAACAGAAACATGTTTTTTTCTCAAAATCTGAAGTATACAGTATAATTTACAAGGCTAAAAATAGAATCAAGAGGAAATGCAGATACATATCTATTTATTTTTGCATATTTACATTACATTGCCCTTAGTTAATAAATATTTTTAACTTACTGATTTGAATATTTTGTTTCTTATGTATTACTTTTCCCTAGATAAGATAAACCTTTTGATTTTCTTGTTAATGTTTGTGATATTGGTCAAGATGCTTAAGTGACGTTTAGTCATGGTTGAAGCAAGGATCATCTAGGGAAAAGTAAAATTTTAATGGCATAAGATATCATTTGGTCTTTCAAATCAAGTGAGATCAAAGAGTTGAATTTTTTTCAATTGATTTAAGAGACCAAATGATGTCTTATGCCATTAAAATTTTACTTTGCTATGCAATTTTCAAAAGAAACTGTGCAATTTCTAAAGAAGGGGATTCATTTTTAATTCCAACAGATTTTATTACTTAAACATTATTTTTGATGGATACTCATATTTGAGTAGATGCTCCATTCATTTATTAAACAGTCTAGTCATTATTTTCATCTACTAGACTGAATAGAGTGCATATTTTTTTCTAATAAAATTTCTTGAATATTCAGGCCAGTAGACGAAAATAAATACATACACTGTTTAATAAATGAACAAAGCATCTACTCAAATATGGATATCCACTAAAAATGATGTTTGAGTGATAAAAACTGTATTAGATGTTATGTATTATATGTTAACATATAAACATATGTATTATATGTTAGCATATAAACATGAATCTTACAAGTGTTATGCATATCCAGGAAAAAGTTATTAACAATGGCTAGAAAAGTCATATATGATTGAAAAGATGTTGATTTAATAATCCCCTCCCAGCCAAAAAATGAGACAGATTAATCATAATTATCTTTTTATATGGTTGGATTATGGTTGACATTCAACTTGCACTTGATATTTAAATGACACTTGGCATCAATATTTAAAAAATATATATTTTTAAAAATATAAATACAGTGACAGTGTAAAAAGTCTATCAAGTTGTACAAAAGGCAAAAAGTATTAAGTTAAATAATCTGTCCTGTTAAATATCACTTCTTTTGGTTTATAAACAGTAATTTTAAAAATATCATTTCTGAATCTATATATGAGGGTGCACTGAAAATGTTTTGGCTAAACACATTTTTGAAAATTTGAAAAACTGACAAAACACTAAAATTTTATATTATTTTTACTGGGCTGAGATCTGCACCTCCAAGAAGTAAGTTAATCAACACTTTTCTAGATTTTAAACTGATATTGTCAACATTGACCATTCTTGATAATGACTGGCAATTGTTGAAAGTATGAGAACAAAAAAGCATTACGAACTTTGAACAGAACAATTCAGATCACTAGAAAAGTGAAAAGAAAAACCTTATTAGTCACATTTAATAAAACATACACACATACATATATAGCTTAAAATTTGATACATTTATATCATTTATGCCGAATATCGAGTTCAAATTCTAGTCAAATCCATTACATTCACTTACGTGCTAATACCCTTGGGAAAGGTATGGATCCTCTTCTTCTCCCCTGAGATATGGGTAAATAGCAAGACAGACCAGGTTCTATGGCCTTGGATGGCAACTGGTCTACAGCAGAAAGAAATGGCAACCTACTGCAGGAAAAAATCTGCCTCATCAGTCATGTATCGAAAGATATATGATCGCCTATCACGCATTGAACTGACTGACTGATCAGAGAGAGTCTATGTAGTTATAAATAGTGTGGTCATAGAAATCAACACTGCATGATGACTATCAGTCTCACATCTTAAGCAGTCATCCCCATTTTTATTATCATTATATAAATGTAAAAGACAATAAGAAAACTTTAATAGTTGCTGACGCGTTTCGTCTGATGTGGACTTTTTTCAAGGCAAAAACGAAATGAATTTATTAAACAAAATAATTAAAAATAATATAATATAAAAAAAATAATATAATATTATATATATATGGATGAAGAAATATGGTTTTAAGTTGCGCTATATTTATGGGATAAAGTGCTCAATATCAGAGATAGAGCATATGTAAATATAAATATAAAAGTGAATATTGAAGTCAACACTCAGAGGTGACGATTGCGTCCAGCATTAAACAGCCTGTCACCTCCGAGTCTTGACTTCAATATTCCCTTTTATATTTACATACACTCTATCTCTGATATTGAGCACTTTATCCCATAAATATAGCGCAACTTAAAACCATATTTCTTCATTCATATATAAGACAACTTTGAAAAGTCTTAAGGTGACATGTTATGCTGATGAATGGAGTTTATCATAAAAAGCATAAAAATAGTTTTAATTCTGTAAAATTCAAATTAGTATAGCTTAAAATAAGGTAAGAAAGTTTTGACAATAAACTTTTTAATTACAGAATAGAGGTCACTTTTGTAGTCATCGCCAAATATTTAAAGCAACAGATTCTAATTAAAACACTTATAGTAAGAGATTAAGTGAAAAGTAAGTGAATGTTTAATGTTATTTAAAATAGTTTTTGAACAAAGTTATAGTGGTTATTATAAAACACTTAAAAATACTTATCTTTTATTAACCAGAATAAAGCTCAATAAAAAGGAAATATGATATAAATAAAAACTAAAACATAAATAATTTACTTACAATAACACATGACAAAAGTTTTCAGGAGTTGAATTTGAATATCAAAAATAAATAAATAAATAAATAATTGAAAGGTTAAATAAATATATAACCAATTAAATTTGTTCTGACCAAGATAATTAGTTTTATTGGATTCAATGCTGCAAGATTTATAGCAAATATTAATCCAGAATTTTCAGGTTGTTCATCATTATCCAAATATCCATTTTAAACTGCATTTAGATTCTCTTATTCTCATCACCATTATCTGTGAAAGTAAAATTTTGTGCCAAAAGGATGGTTCTTCTCTTGACACCACTATTATTTTAACTACCTTTACTCCTCTGCAATGTTTATTGCTTTAAAAAGTGATGATAACAATTTTAATAAAACCTAAAGATATGAAAGCGAATTTATACATTTTCTTTGTTCTTGAGGAAAAAATAATAAGCACTGTTTATTTAGTAGATTGTTTATTGGAATGGTTGGCAAAACATTGGCTAATTGCCAATTGATGCAAACGTTATCAAATAGTAAATAAAGATTTCCTTATAGCTGGTTCACATATTTTTATAATTTAGTAAAGTTTTATAAATTTATGAATAAAAAAAAACATTTTCATATTTATTTCTTTGTAAATTGGTAAATGATAAATATTACATTGTATCAGTTTTAATATGATTGTATTAGTTTGTTTATTAGTATTAGTTTATGTTTTAATATGATTGTATTAGTTTTTAGAATGTTTGTGGTAATAACACGCACAACTCATCTCCCCTGTTGCTTGTAACCATCCATCACAATAAAATAAACTTTTTTCAGTACTAAAGCTGGATTAGTCAAATAAAGCTTCAGCTTCTACTTAGTGTTGTTACTATGTTACAATGTTGTAAATATAAAATTATTCTTGTAACTAAACAATCTAATAAATAAAGTGTTTAATACTGACCAATTACAAAAGAAATGGAAAAGAATGGTAAAATAATACCAAAAGAATAAACTGTCTTTCAGAATGTCACAAGAAGAGACTAGAGAAAAATGAAAATGGTAATAATCAAGAAAAATGTATTGATTAGCAAAAAAATATTTGATGAAACTGATGTAATGGAATAACCTGTCACCCCCATGAGTGACTACACTATAGGTAGTAACTACCTCTAAGTATCTGCAAGTCAACAGACTACAGACTCTTGCTGGGATCTGTTCCAGCTAAACATTCGAACTCTCTGCCTTTGGGCAGAGAGGAACCTGGATGAGGCTCCGCCGAAGGGCAGAGTCTCATTTGGGGAGGTTGACTGCCCCTGAACCCGTTTATATGGGTTCAAAAGGGAATATTTTTGGCCAAGCCTACGGGCTTGGAGAATCCACATTAAACCGGCCTTGTGCCACATGCAAACTTCGTAGGGGGGTAGCTAAATATACTTGCTGGGATCTGTTGAGTACGACTCAGACTTACGCAAGAACTACTGACCTTCAAATAGTAGCACTCACTACTGGATTGACTTGCGATGACATTGTGCATAACTGTTACCTTTATTCTTGTATTGGTTTTTACAGTAAACAATTACTTATTTTATCCACCATGTTTTTTCAAGTATATATTCCTATTAGCATGGAATATAACATAAACAAAGAGAAAAGATGCTGAATATTAAGAACACTGGCTAAAGTGACGAAAGCAACTAAGCTACCATCTTTTAAATAAACATCATAAAGAGAAACATGTAAGTTGGGTGAAGGGGTACATGAAAACTGATTTCTTAGTAGTAATTTTTAGTGATGAATATAGAGCTACATTAGATGAGCTAGAGGTTGCGACCTTCATAGAAACGGTCAATAAAAACAACTTAGAGGACAATGTTGGGTGGGGAGATGTACCTTTTGAAGCTATGATTGTAGGTATTTTCAAAGATGATGACAGAATAATTCTCTGTATTTATCTTGATACTAAATTCTTGGATAAGACTTTTTTTTTAATAGTACAAGTCAAAAACCATGAAGGTGTAAGCTAAAGAATATATTCATATACATGTCTGCTAGTCACCTGAATATCATGACAGCATGAAACTTGAGTAGAGACTCAAGTTATCTTTTGTTGAGTGTTGATGTTGTGAAGTGTTTTTTGCTCTGTCCAAATAATCTGGACATTAAGCACTTTAATTTACTGTGTAGTTAGGTGTTTGATTTTTGGTCCTTTTTCTTTTCTTGTTTGTGAATTTTTTTCTTGTTTAAGGTATTAGGTCTTTTGGCAAATTCTTTTTTTGTCTCACCAACATTGTTGTTTTGTGTGTGTGTGTGTGTGTGTGTGTATATATATATATATATATATAAAAGTGAACACTGAAGTCAACACTTAGAGGCGACAGTCTGTTTCATGCTAGACGCAATCGTCAGGCCACAAGCACTTTTATATTTACACACGCTCTATCTCTGATATTGAGCACATTATCCCATAAATATAGCACATCTTAAGACTATATATATATATATATATATATATATATATATATAAATAAAAAGAAAGAACAGTAAGATATATAATCCGGTGTTCTTATAGATATTTTTACAAAATAGTGCTCAATGTAAATTTACAGAGCATTGATATTATAAATTAATTGTGGTAATAATTAATATTATAAATTAATTGTCCAAAATTCGCTTGAGGATGACATGGAACTAATGTCTTTAATTTAATTACAAAATTAAATTCGGAGCTTTTAGCTTCCATTTTTGAAACATGGTTACAACTGTGTAGCGAAAAAAAACATATTTTAAATCAATTAATATATATATATATATATATATATGTATGTATATATATATATATATATATATATATATATATATATATATATATATGTGTGTATATATGTGTGTGTGCATAAAGAGAGAGAATGTTTAATTGAATTGCTGGGAAATCATGCATTATTATACTTGACATATCATTTTAAGTAAATGCTATAAACCTTGCTATGATGGAATGGTTATATTGTACTTTGTACTGTCACAAGTAGAAAATTTACAGTGAAAAGTAACAGTGATACTAGCCAAATAATATTACAAGCGGATAGCAAAAAAGACTTAACTAAGTGTAGTAATTCATTTAATAAAAGCCAGCTTACATAATTAAAATAACCTTAAACATAAAATCATTGATGAGGCCTATTAGAAAATTTAACAAAAAATGCAAACAAATATGAAAAAAGAGGTTAATTTTAAGGTTAATTCATTACATATAATCTGACCTTAATTTTATCAATTGAATGAAATGGTTGACTGCTCAAGCATTGTAAACAGATGTACTAGTTTACCCATGTTATAAAAAAAAGGAAAGCGTGCTTTGTTAAGTTTTCATTATTATTAGATTTTTGAGTATGAATTTTTAACTATTTTTTTCCAGTTATAGTTGCTCAATCTCTGAGACATTTTTTTTGTTCCAAGTCATTTATAGATTTCAAAAAAATAATCCTTCCTGAGTATTATTTATTTGAACAATCTGCCATCTGGTTATCTCCCTTGTACTGGCAAAATTAAAAGTTACAGACATTACAGACAAAAAATATACTTTGTGTGCGATATAGTAAGATGAACAGTGTGACTTTTCTACCCCAAACATCTGTTACTAAAGTAAATATAGATATATTAAATTAACATGTGAATACTATCTTGATTTGAACATCTAACCTGGAGGTAAGTAAGTGACATATCTATTAGGCCAGTATTTCGCTGTTCGAACAGCAAGGTAAAATTAACTCTTAGTTGGGCTAAGCAAATAGATGACATTCCTGGATAAAAAAAATGTGCCAAGCCCCAAATTGCAAAACATTAAGCCTTTAATGGTCTCAAAGACAAGTGATTGGTTAAGAAATAAGCAAGAATTAAACAAATAGATAAAGTATAAACACATGAAAAGATAAAGTATGAGAAACATTTCTTTGATTTCTTGAAACATTTCTTTGATTTCTTGAAACATTTCTTTGATTTCTTGAAACATTTCTTTGATTTCTTGAAACATTTCTTTGATTTCTTGAAACATTTCTTTCATTTCTTGAAATGCTTAAGCCTTGTGGTTAAATGTGTGGATAGCTTTTATTAGGTTGGTGCAAAAATAATGACGTAATAATGTCGTTTTTTGACGTTAAAAAATACGTCAAAAAACAACATTATTATGTCATTATTTTTGCACCAACCTAATAACAGAAAAACCAAATATTCTATTCAGGCTTCAAATTTGGACTGACTAGGCCCAAACATGAACCTGATTGCACTTATTTCCAGAATACTTTCTGGTGAACATTTTTTTTTTTTTTGTGGGGGGGTAGGAGCATTGTCTTTTTGAAAAATAACATCTGATCATTCTTCTTTGGTTACATCTGGTCTGGTGCTTCTACTATGCATTTAGAGATACAAATATATAGAGATATAAAATTCAAAGAATCTGCAATGTTATTGGTTCTGACCTGGCATCTTACCTTCAGTCACTTTCCCACTGGTGTAATGTAGATTCCCGGTGCCTTTTCTATAAATAATTTCATTGTAATTGTTTTGATGAACTTTCCTCTAATTTTTTTCATTGTAAATATTCATTGGATTTTTATTTTTAAATGATGTTAATTTTATCACCCCCAACACCTACCGCCTCCACCATGAACAAATTGTATATATTGAAACTAGTTAAGACTACATAGAGACTGAGATATTATGGTGGCTGTAATGGTAAGTAAGAATGTGTTGTTTTGCTGTAAGGAATACTGTGGTATGTAATCATGGCTAGCTAATTTTCAAGATGGCAGATTGAATACCAGCCTTCCTCTATCCCTCCTTTAGGTCTTGTGCCACATTTTAGTATTATTCAAAATAAATATTACTTTCCTCTATGGTATGTAGACTTTAAGAATTTAAGTGCAGCACTAGATTGCAAAGTCTTATTTTACAGTCGAAAAGGCTAGATAGTTATGGGAGAATGGTTTGTTTAAATGCTTACTCATCCCTCTCATTTCTATTCAAATACAGTGGCAGGTTAGAGATGAAAGGTTTATCAAGATATCTGACAATGGGACAGAACATAAGTGGAGATGAGTATACGCCTGTCCCAAAAGCATTGGTTTAAAGTGAATATAAACAGTCTTAATGTAATATCCAAATCAAAATATTCATATATAAATAGTCGAATAAATCCAATTTAAAAACTGAACTTCTTGAATAGTTTTTTCTAAGTTAGTGTTTAGTTGCTGAAATAAATGAATGACTTAAATATTCTTTTAAAGAAAATATATATTTTATTTATATGCCAGTTAGAAGAAAGAACATATTACAATTAATATATAATAGCATCTCAACTTAAAGAACAAGTTAACTGAACCACAGTAAAGAAAATAATATGATATATATCATTAAAAAAAAAGATGGAAGTTGAATATCCGTCTGAAATATATTTCAATAAAAGTTTTTAAACATTCTTTCAAATATCAAACAATAAAAAAAATTTTCCAACATATATCATTTCATGAAATATTATTTCATTAAATAAGGGTGGTGGGGAAGGAGTTTTTGAAATTTTAAATTATCCTCTGGAAAACAATTTCAGAAAGTGTTTCTTTTTCATTTCAAATTGTTGCAATTCAATTTTCTTTACCTCCATTTTGTGAAGAGTCTTTATCAGCATTACCTTCCTTATTAAATATATAATCACTTTTATCTAAAAAGCTTTTTTTTTTCATCTTCTACCCAACAATGGCTGATATGACTTGACTATAAAGGAATAAGCATGCATAGATGTAAAATTACTAACTTATTTAATGTGCATATGATTTGTTGTTATTTATACTATTTACATTGTTTGGACTGTTGTCCTTATCTTTATTATCATATTCACAACATTTTGGCCGACTTTCTTCAGGTGATATACAATGGAATTTTGAACTGAAATAGATTCAAAGTTTGTAAGATTATTTTTCTGTATATGTGAGATTTATATTCTTATTTATATATATATATATATATATATATATATATATATATATATATATACATAAGTCTGTGTATGAGGGCTGTTGCATATTTTTAGTGGAGGTATCTTCTATGCTGATTTTCAAGGAAAACCAGTATTACTCATTTTATAAAATGATACTATACGATACCAATATTGGAGATAGAGTATTTTTAGATATAGACAGTGTGGACATAGGAATCAACAGGGCATGGTAACTGAAAGTTTTAACACTACAGGTGATCTCGGTCTGAAACTGAGATTCACAATATGTTCACACTGTCTATATCTGTATATATCTATCTAGCCATACACCAGGTGGGTTCTGAGTGCTGAAAAGTTCTCAGCTTGACCTATTTTCGCAAAGGAGTGGTTTTGGGAAGTGGATCAGGCTAAGAACTTATCAGCACCTCTGTGCATGTGTATGTATTGAGCTCTTGGTGAGGAAGTGGTGATTTTATAAACAGCGGCTGCTGCTTCTAATGCAATGCTCTTCTACTTGAAACAAGCTCACCAAGCTACTGTTGTCTTTTGCATAGTAAAAATCTTAAAATTTCCCTTCTGCTCTTCCGTGCAATGGTAACTTGTGTGTGATGCCAAATCAGTTGGGTTTTGATACCAGCTTGAAGCAATTGGATGTCTAGACACACTGATGAGCTGTGATACAGTGAAATAGTGTGTCTGTGGATGGCTATATTATATATATATATATATATATATATAAAATTTATGCTTTTCAGTTTGTTGACAAGATCTCCAGAATTTTTTAGGTGTGAAGGGCTGATTGTTCCTAAAAGAGGCGTTAAAATTTTAGCTCCAGCTTTTGCTAATTTGTAAGTAGAAATGCTGATACCAAAGGTAATAGGTCACAATGGAGTGTTTAGATTGTGTGTTTTTGACACACACAGACTTTCTCTATTATATCCTTTCCACATAGATTAACACATATTCCCATGCAGGAAACTTAGATAATTTAGCATGATGATGCTTATAATAACAAAAGAATATATATATGTATGTATAATTATGCATGTATGTGTATATATATATATTATGGGGGGTGCTGAATATAACATCAGTCAGCTAAGTGACAACTTTTATATTTGTATTAATCCTATATGTGTGTGTGTGTGTGTGTTTTCTTGGTTGTTTCATTTTCTAGGGCTTATCAACCATTCACAGGTTATTTAAAACCCAGAAATATCTTTAAATTATAAGTATTATTCTTTTGCAGATAATGATGATTTAATGATACAAGTCTTACTAATTAATTATCCATTACATCATCTGCACATCCAGGTTTAGAGCACCTGGTATTCCCAAGTGGTCACCCATCTAGGTACTGACCAGGCTCGACATTGTTTAACATCAGTGATAGCATGGGAATTGGTGTTTCAATATGATATGGCCATAACCCCATGTGTGTGTGTGTGTGTGTGTGTGTGTGTGTGTGTGTGCGCGTGTATGTAAGTGTTTTTATAAAACCTATCAGTTTTGCTTTGTAAAGTTTAAAAGGCACAGTCGAGTAGCGGATAGCAGCTTGGATTGAGGAATCGGAGAGCCAAGTTTGAATTCCAATCGAATCCATTACATTCACTTACATGCTAATACCCTTAGGAAAGGTATGAATCCTCTTCTCCCCCCAGCTATAGATAAATAGCAGGACAGACCAGGTCCTATAGCCTTGTATGGCAACTGGTCTACTGCAGAAAGAAATGGCAACCTACTGTGGGGAAAAAAAAAATCTGCCTCATCAAACATGTATCGAAAGATTCATGATCGCCTAAGCATGTATCACACATGGCACATAAGTGACTAAAATTTAAAATTGGTGGAAAGAATAAATACTGGCAAATACTAAGTTGAAATAGTCTGATAATAAAATCCCGCCAGAATTACATTCTAAAGTTATAATGATAGTAATTTTTCTGTTTGTATATGTGAGGATCCATAGCAGCCAATATGAGGAAGAATTATATTTATTTATTGACAATGCAACAACACCAGTGAGACATGTATGACAATATATCATGATAGATATATATTTATGTGATTCTTTTTTTAAGGAATTACTTTTTATGCTACAGCTAAGGAGTAAAATATGTTAGAAATCTCAAATATAATAAAGAAAATCAGAATAGAGATATATTGTTTTATTCATATAGGTACAGTATCTTTATCCATGCATGCAATATACTGTTCTTCTGGATATATATATTAGGTTGGTGCAAAAATAATGACGTAATAATGTCGTTTTTTGACGTTAAAAAATACGTCAAAAAACGACATTATTACGTCATTATTTTTGCACCAACCTAATATATATATATACACTGTGTGCGATGGATAAATAATCATCTAATTTACCCATCTTTTTATTTCCACCATCTTTGTTATTAAATATCCCACATTGTGATAACAGAAGATTTGCCAAGAATGGTGAAACGTAAGAACCTGGACGACACAAATTTACTGTGGATGAACTTGTGATTAAAGCAGTTTGTAAACATTTTCATTTTAGTAAATTGTTTTTTCTTTATTGGAGTAGCATTTTTTATATCAAAATTGTGGTCAGTTTCATTATGGTGAGCAATTAATGTGTCTGTGTTGTTTTTTTTAAAATGTCTCATTTGTGTTCCTATAATCTCTTATTTAGACTTGTTGAGGTCTCTCCAATATATTCTTTCCAGCAATCCTTACAAGTGATAAAATAAATTCCTCCTTCAAGTTTTGGCTTGTTTTGTATTGATTAAGTCTTATTGTTTTAAATGTAATTATGACAAATTTTATGTTAAGTCTAGATAAATTCTATTCAATTGTAGTTGTGATAGAGTTGGTGGGGAGAACAATATATTTTTGGATTCATTGGGTTTGTCATGAGTGGTGGGCTTTTCCATTTTGGAATATTTTATGAGCCTTTTGTTTTGCATTGAATATAAAATAGTTAGGGTATTGGAGGGTCTTGAAAGTGCTTTCAATGTATTTCTCCGCAATATATATATGAAAACTCAAGTCATGTTCTTAAATAGCTTTGTCAGATCAAGACTTTTATGTGAATATCAGGTATGCCACCAAAGCCATTCAGAAATATCTAAAATGACAGCTGTATCCACAGCTGGTTTCTATGTTCAATAATTAAAACTGGCTTTGAGTGAGCAAAGACCATACTTCAAGCCTTGTGGACTGGTGCTACAGAATCACAAACAAAGTATTGTACCAGATAATAGAAACCATATCACTTGAGTACTTTCAGCAGCAGCAACAACTAAAATGGATAGCACATGTAAATGAATGAGAAAATAATGATACAATCAAGATGCTGATATACCACTCTAGTTCAAATAAAAGGTTAGGAAGGAAACCCCCATCAATACTGAAAGAATGATAACAGCTGGTGGACTTGAGAAACATATTTTTATGAAAAATTCTTTTAAGAGAAAGATCTGATAAATTTCAACTGAAAGTTGTACTGATTGCTTGGTCAATGAATACCAAATTTTTCCTTATAAGGAAATGGTTAATATTACCGTTTTATATATATATATATATATATATATATATATATATATATATATATATATATATATATATATATAAGTATGTATATATATGTGTGCGTGTGTTCAAGCAAAAAATTAAATATACTAGCCATTTTGTATATTTATATAGTTGCACATGTTCTTTGCATAGGTACATAAGTTTCCTTTCAGTCATACACACATACTAATGTGCATGTGAGTGTGCCCTCAACACACTCAGATTAACAATATAGTGTAAATATCTTAAAACACATACACACTTACTTATTTACTCTATATGCGAGATACTGGAGACTAATGAAGACAGAGGATCAGGAATATTCAAGTCAATTTTCAACGATGTCTAGTGGCAGGGGAAGGAAGGAAAGGCAGGAGGCAAGGAAGTTCAGGAGGGAAGGTGGTGTAGGTTCCACATCATTAAATTACAAAAGCACTTCATTAGTGACTTACATACATGAATATATCCAGTAGGTATTTCACAAGGAGATTCACTGTAGCATTTTGCAATGTGACAATGTTAAATAGCAACGCCTACCTTTTTGTGTGTGTGTTATATATATATAGATATGTATGTGTGTGTATGTATGTATGTGTATGTATGTATGTGGAGTTTGAATTATTGAATTTTTGTTTTCCCTTGCAAAACACATATTGGTCAAAGTTGAAACCAGATTTATTTCCTATCAGCTTGATTATTTCAGTAATATAAGTTAGAAAAAAAGATATTATAAAAGAACACTACATATAGTTATGTATTGATTAATTTGCTTTTTATGGCTTATTAACATCTTGCAGGTTATTTAAAGTCAGAAAATATTTTTAGATTGTAAGACGTTTTCAGAGATAATAATGATTTACTGATACAAGTCCTACTAATTAACCCATAGCTGGGAGGGAAAGTGGTGGATTCATGCCTTTCCCAAGGGTATTTGTGCATAAATGAATACAATGAACCTGACTGAAATTAGAACTCAGCTCTCTAATTTCCAATTCTGAGTCATTAACCTCACCTGCACATCCAAGCTTAGAGCAACTAATATTCTCAACCAGTCGCCCATCTACATACTGACCAGTCTCGATGTTGGTTAACCAGTGCTTCAATATGGCCATAAGACATGTAGTCAGTTTGACCAAGAGATTAAATCTGTATCTACCAAAGCACAACTGATCGATAAGTTGGCTGATTCTGTCATAATCAGAAATACTGCTTATTTAAGAATTCTATTAATGCATTAACATGCAGCATTGCATCTTTTAAAAGAAATTTTTTGGAGTAAAATCCTTAAATTTATATGAAGAGTTGCTGAAAAGTTCTCTGTTCAACCAAGAAGTCTTTCCCTGAAAAAATTCTGTTGTTTGGTTATAATTTGGAAAGTAGGTCAGACCAAGAATTTTTCAACACCCTGTCATATATAAGATAAATTATGAATAAAAATAGAAACATGAAAAATTAGTTACATGAATCCATATGGTGCAGGATTATGTTCATAACAATTTTATCTTGTAGTCTACTCGTAGTATAACGAATATCAGTGTTGCAAGCAGAATTGGTGAACTAAGTTAAAATTCTGGACTCATCTGCTGTGTACACTTTTGTTTAAATACTCTTTGGAAATTCATGAATCCATTTTTACCACCCCAGCTAGGGGTTAAATAACATCATAAACTGGGATCTCAAGTTTTGAGTGGCATTGAACCTAAGAGAAGGAAAACTCTGAATTCCAAATTGTGAAGAAGGCAATAGGAAAACACTCCACTATCTTTCTCAAGAAAGAAATTCACAGATAATAATGAAATCTGGGGAGAGTTATGATCGCTTACATCCTGAAGGCACATGCCATTAAAGATAAAAAAAAAAACAAACAAATACAATAAATATAACAGTGAAAACTCAGCTGCACAAAAATAATGTCTTATTTGGAAAATAATTGTGAAACATACAAAATGGATGGGTGAAATTTTCTGAATTTCTTTTTTTCACTTATTAACTAAGTATAAATGCCATTAGAAGATGAATGATTAAAAACAAAAAATATATCAATGAAAATTTTTTAACATTGAAACATTTAAAGCTTGAAATATTTTCTTTCGTTTAAATATTGTCATTTTGTCACAAAGTGAAGATTTAAACAATAACCCCCCACCACCAACAAAAAAAAAAAAAAATCTATGAAAGATTAAATTGAAATAATTTTTTTCAAATTTTAGTTTTTTAAGTTTTGAATAAATTATACAAATCTTCATAACTTTCTTAAAAATAATCTTTCAGAAATTGCTGATTTTCTTTAAATGGACAATATGCAAATCCCGCACAAAATTTGGCAGATATGGTTTGGGTATCTAAAAGATAAATGATACCATATTTTCAAAATACCTCCTTCATAGAATCATGACATTTAATGAAAAAAATTACTGCACAATTTTAAAGCATTGTATATTAAAGGCATTCAGAAAAGCATGCCTTTAAAAATAAACATACATAAATATCTGTCAGGAAGTTTGGGAGCCATTTTGAATATCTTGGAAACCTGTTGTGATTTAATTTTGTAACCAATCAGAAGGGATATTACTGTGGGTTTACTTTGTAGACAGTGAGATGGCATTGAATGAGTTTACACACTGAGTGACTCTCATGATTTAACCTAAGCTATTGTTAATATCTCAGGCAGGATTTTGGGGAAAACAAAAATCACATAACCCGGGTCTGTCGGCTGCTTTAAAGACTAGATTTATCTCAGTGAAAATTTTAGCTTTTCCTAAAGCTAGATTTACAATTTGTCACATTAGTATTCTGGTGGCTATCTGTGGCCAGATTATGAATTTGTGTTGAAGTTTGTAAAGAGGCTAATTTATAGTTATACAATATTGATTGAGATAAGCTGACTTTTTTTTTTTTTTTTCATTCAGCATTAGCCTTTTATAATTGCTTATTGAGAATAATTTGCATCACGTCACTTTCAATATAGATTCAACAGTAAAGAATATAATATAATAGACAATACTTTTTATTTTAAAGAATTATTTACATGAAGTTCTATCCCAAAGTCCAGGGAATTTGATCAGAGTGAAAAAAAATAAAAATAAAAAAAATAAAACTTTGCCACTAGTCCATATGAGGCAATGTGCAAACTAAAGGCAAAGGAAGTGAATTGAAAGTAAAAATGATAGTAACATTTTGTATATAAAACAAATGCTTCTGTTTAAATACTGAAAACAAACGAAATATTAAAAAAAAATTTTTACCTTGAATAATATTTCATAAAAAGTGATTGGTCAATTTTTGACCTTTTTTTTTATATTAAAAGGTGTGTAGAAAATGATATGTATTTATACATGCATATATATTCTGTGTATTTAGGCAGTAAATGTTCTTAAATTCATAAACATATGCACAAACATTCCAGTAGATAAGTCCCTATATAAAAGCCACCTATAAGTAATAATAAAAATCTAATTTAAATATTTCTAGTAAATCATTAGAGAATAAAAAAACAATTTAAAATTTAGGAATAGATCAATTTTATGAATATTTTATAAAAGCATCTTTGTTTTCATAAGGTTATTTCCTTTTTTTCCTCTAAAAGAAGAAATGTTGAATTTATTTACTAGATGCTTATCCACGATCTTTGCAACTAATAATATAAACAGTCATCTACAGAAAAAAAATAAATGGAAGAACAGTGCTTTTTCTCTGATTTAAAAACAAGAACTCAAAACAATGATTTTGTTGATCCTTAACAAAAGCTGTTCTGGTAATCTCTTAAAGATAATGTCAGTCTTAATACAATCTGCTTTTATTTTGAAAGTAAGAAACTAAATGGTCCCTTTCTAAAGAGCATTAGTAAAGTGCTCACAGACTAAGAAAGAAAAAGAAAACAATTCTTTAATGAAATTTTTAATATTATAATGTAACATTTTAAGAACTATTTTTAAATGGAAAATGTTTTCTTTTTAAAAAGCAGTGTATTTTTTTCTGGATTGATCTTTATTTTGTAAGGTTTTTTTATGTCAAGAAAAAAAAAATTAATTATTATTTCACGATAAAAAGGATTTATATTTTGTAATCATGTCTGCTATTGAAAAACTGTCAATAAAATAGATAACTATTGGATTCTTAAATATAACCATTCTGCTTCAAATAATACATATGATAAAAGTAAAACTATATATATATATATATATATATATATATATATATAGGCTGATAGATGAAATAAACACTGTTTAAAAAACTGATATTCTACTCAAATACATGGGTATTTACTAAAAATAACATTTGAATATTGGATTAAAAATAAAAATCCATTAACTCTTACTTTCTGATGAGTGGATGGAGTGGTTGCTGGAGGGTCCATCTATGAAACTCTGCACTAGGGATGCTGAAGGTAACATCAATCAGCTAAGTGACAAACATTATTTTTGTATTAATTCTCTTTCTCTCTCTCTCTATATATATATATAGATACATACACACACACAAGAGAGTGGCTGCTGAAATGTCCTTGTGATTAAAATTTTTTTTTCATTTGGTCAAATTTTGCAAACTGAGTTCAATATAACTTTTCGACACTCCTTGTGTGTGTGTGTGTGTGTGTATATATATATATAAATTGAAATAAGACTAAAAGCACCCCTTCTTGTTGAAACACCCAAATTCCTTAAATAAAGGAGAAGACAGGGTACTGTAAGCATAGCAGAGGTCATGATAGGATTTGAGCATTAAGTCTTACCATCAAACTACTCAAAATCATATGCAGCACAGGCAGATTCCAATTATCTTGACTGCTTTGTTGTCATATGTCAAGAGTCGAATTGCATTGCGTGACTATAAACAATTGCACAGGTACCATCAAGTTTCCCAGAAATTGGAGAAGGAACTCCTTCATCCAACTATAACCTGTTGGTGGCCATCCTTGTAAAATGTGTGGGAAGCCATCAATCAATATTATATACATATATATATATATATATATATATGAGAGAGAGAAAAAGAGAGTGAGAGAGAAAAAGAGAGTGAGAGAGAAAAAGAGAGTGAGAGACAGAAAGAGAGTGAGAGACAGAAAGAGAGTGAGAGAGAAAAAGAGAGTGAGAGACAGAAAGAGAGAGAAAGAAAGACAGAGAGAAAGAAAGAGAGAGAGAAAGAAAGAGAGAGAGAAAGAAAGAGAGAGAAAGAAAGAAAGAGAGAGAGAAAGAAAGAAAGAAAGAAAGAGAGAAAGAGAGAGAGAGAGAGAAAGAAAGAGAGAGAGAGAGAAAGAAAGAGAGAAAGAGAGAGAGAGAAAGAGACAGAGAGAAAGAGACAGAGAGAAAGAGAGAGACAGAGAGAAACAGAAAGAAAGAGAGAGAGAGACAGAAAGAAAGACAGGCAGAAAGAAAGAGAGAGAGAAAGAAAGAGAGAGAGACAGAAAGAAAGAGAGAGAGACAGAAAGAGAGAGAGAGAGAAAGAGAGAGAGAGAGAGAGACAGAAAGAGAGAGAGAGAGAATAAGAGAAAAGTGATTCTTGAAATATTTTTCTGTTATATTATCTTAGTTATGATCATGTTAAAGATAAGTAAGTTTACCGGGTTTATAATCATTCTAATTTTAAGGGAAAAAAAATGACAAAGTCAAAAATTTTTTTACTTGAAATTTTTCTTGATATTTAAAAATTTATAGTTCTTTCTAGTAATTCTAAAATAATATTTTGCCTGAATAAAGACACAAAGCCATAATGTGAATTCATTAATAAAAGCCTGCAACAGAAGTGTTAGTAGCAAAATTTATTAACATAATATGAATGTTCTCTCAGAGTTTTTCTATACTTCCAAAGGGATTCTCTGGAAATAATGTAAAAGGTGTAAATCAATGTAAGCCAGTAAAATTGACTAACTTTTTAATCCACATATTACCATATATGGACATAATATTTTGTTGAAAATTTTTTTTGTTTTCCCTTAGTCAATTCTGAAAATATAAATATTTCTTTTCTAATATAAATAATTATCCAATACGTTCACATTGAATGATCCTGCTTTTAACAACTTCTGCATACTGCTAGTCAAAGTGTTAAAAAGTAAATAAATAAAAAATTTTTTAAAAATAATGTGGGGATGGAAGACATGGAGGCTTAATATTGATGGAAATAATTAAGTCTAATCATAAGCAAAATTGTTTTAAAAATAGGTCAAAATAGTTACGTCTTTCCTTTTGGTACAAGTTGTCAGAGTTTCATACTTTGTAGAAAAATTATCTTTCAGAATGGTTTTATTATTTAAATCCTGCATAATGCTTGCAAAATTTTATTAAATGTTTTTTAAAATATATACCAGGAAAAATAATTTAATTTTTTTTTTTTTTTTTCAATAGTCCTTTTAATGCTTAAGAAAATAAATCTCATGTAAAAACAAGTTTAATGAAGTTAGAAATAGAAATATATTATGGCCATATGTTGAATACACCAATTCTCATCTAGTTACTAAAATTAAATAACAAAGTTTGGTTAGTACTTAAATGAGTGATTGCTTGAGAATACCAGGTGCCATGAGTTTAAAATCTAAGAAGTTTAAAATTTAAAAGAATGTGCAGGTAGTCTGTAATAAGATATGGAAGAGTGCTGTAGCTCAGAAGGTTTTATTTAGAGAATAATCTGTTACAAGAATGGATACTATTTATAATACTTTGGCTTAAGAGTGTTCTTTAGTCAAGGGAGATAATCTCCAGTAAAGGAAGAAAACTATGTAGTTACATGCCATATAGTGTAATGTTTAAAAGTTTGGAATGTGGAATCAGTGAGCTGAATTCAAATTCCAGGTTAGTCTGTTGCATTCACTTTCAGGGTTTGTCAAATGTCATACAAAATTTGATACAGGCACAGATTTGTGAGCCATTGCAAAGATTGCAGGGCCATTCTGACACAATGTTATAAAACCTTGTGTAATAATTGAATATATTATGAACAGATAATTTTTCCTTAGTTTGATAATTCATCTATTCTCACTCCCTCATGCCTTTGTTCCAAGTACTCCAACTATTATAGGTATGACCCTAACATTCATATTCCACGTTTTTCTCAGCACATGAATAAGGTCGGAATATTTTTCCAATGTTTTGTTTCCTTTTATTTTCACCCATTAGTCCACTAGTGGGTGTGTGGATAGCATAATGGATATTGGTATGGAAAAGTAGAATTAATGAGATGAGTTCAAATTCTGGGATAGTCTGTTGCATTCACTTTCATACTAATCCTTTTCGAAAAGGTATGAACATGTCCCTTTTCTATCCAGGTATGGGTTAAATAGCAGAACAGTCTGGGTTCTCTAATCTTAGGTGGCAACCAGTCTAAGAGAAGGAAAACTGAATTTCAAACTGTGGAGAGAGCATTGTGAAACCATGCCACTAAATTTACAAAGAAAGACCATGGCAATTTACAGATAATAAAGAAAAGGAATCTGTGGAAAGTCATGATTATCTACATTCTGAAGGAGCATGACATTAAAAAAAAAAAAATCAAAAACAAACAAAAAATCATTATTCAGTTATCACTCAGATTGTTTGTTTTTTTGTTTAATTAAACAGAAAGTATATTAATAATAAGGAAAAGAAGTTTTAGTGCCATGGTATTATATGTCATTTTGTTGTGAAGAATTTTTAAAGATTAATCTATAATTTTTTTAAGTTTTTTTTTTTTTTTTTTTTTTTTTTTTTGGGCATTCTTTTTTTTATTCAAGACTGTTAAATTCTTTTAAAAATAGTATATCCTGAATACAAAAATTGATCACAAAACGTTAAAAACTTTTCAACATTGTTTTCAGCAATCTTGGGAAGAATATTAATCTTATAGAGAAAACTAAAGAACAAAAAAATGTTTTAAAAACAAAAATGTTTTAAAAACAAAAATCATTCCATGTTTAAAAACAGTTCATTTTCTACAACTTAGAAAAGACTATTAATCTTCAAACAAAATGAAAAGAAAAACAAAAGTAGTCTCTTCAAAACAGGAGATCAGTTAAAAAGAAAAGAACAAAAAAGAAGAAATTCTCCAAGATGGTATCATATCCACCATATATAAATATTTTTCATCTAAAAACAATTTTTCATTACCATAAATCTGTGCAATATTTTAAGAACTTATTTGTACATTACAATGCATCTACCACTGTCTTGATAAAAGAAAAGAAAGAAAAAGATTAATACAGATAATTATCTTGGGCTGCAGGTGTCACGTAGGACTTGTGATATATAGCTTAAAAGAATGAAAGAAATGAAGGTGGATCAATATGTCCATAGCCAGACATGTAGTTATGAGCTGCATCCCGATCAAAGATTTTTGCTATATAATATTTGATCTACTATTAAAACTTTCACTGTATAATATATATCTTCTACTATTAACCACTGAATGAAGTGAACTGATAAAGAAGGAAGTTATGTTGACAAATAAATTCTTTTTTTCATCATTAGGCTGTGGACTTATTTAAATACCTAAGTCAATCCTTCCCACAAAGTAAACTGACAAACTATTATTAGCAAGTTTTATCAGTGGGTACTTCACGATGTGGTAAAAGTTAGCCTAGTCTGATAAATATTTATAATAATAAACAAAAAAGAAAGCAAAACAAAAGAAAGCAAAACAAAAGAAAGCAAAACAAAAGAAAGCAAAACAAAAAATAGAAAAGAAAGCAAAACAAAAAATAGAAAACAAAAAACAAAACAAAAACAAAACAAAACAAAACAAAACAAAACAAAAACAAAACAAAACAAAACAAAAAACAAAACACAAAACATGCCAAAATTCCTGTGGCATATAATATTTGTTTCCAATGCAGCTTTTATTTATATTTATACATACCAGGTGTAATCACAAAACTGTCCAATTGTTAGATTAAGCTCTGAACTGTTGTATCTTAGAAATGATTAAAGATATCTTACTGGAATTCTCCAAGGTTTTTATAACACTATTGGACTCTACTAAGAATATATAATTACTCTCTAAGCTTAACAGAAGAATTTTGATGAAACTGATCATAAACAAAAATGACATGTTCATCATTAATTAATCATAGCTAAGGATCAAAAATATATATATTATTCCAGGATCATTTTCCAACTTATTCAAGATGATCTTTGCCCTCTCTAACTTTATGTCCTGGAGTAACAAGATGCCTCACAGATTTCAGGTACGATTTCATTTTCAAGTCTTTTTTCACTGCTCTGGACTGCCATAGCTAAAACTCCATTCTCACGTGTCAAATGTCGTATGAATTGAGCTTGATCTTTTCTAATTGATCTCTTTAGCTCTAAGTTGAAATAATAATCCCTCTTTCTATTGTGATCGAGTTTCCCCTCTCTACTGTTCCCTCTTTTTTTAAACTTATTCACCTTTTTCCATAGTTCTTGAATGGACTTTGAAGATGGAAAAGTATGAATGTTAGTACTATTACTGAAGGCCTGAATGATCTTTTTCCTATCACCATTGCTCAGTTTGGAAGACAGTGGGTCTAACACAAAACAGTTTTCCCCTGCTCTCTTTTTAGCTGAATAATTCAAAGGGTTTTTCAGTGATTCTTACAAAAAAATGGTGTCAAATGTCTTTTCTGAAAACCTGGAAAAAGGAAACTCAATTAGTTTAATGATTTTTTTTTTTTTTTTCTAGATATTAAACATTTTGTGGATTGGATAATTATGCTGTAACATGATTTGGACAATTTTGCTGTTACACCCGGTGTGTGTGTGTGTTTGTGTGAGTAAGAGATAGATAGAGAAACAACTAGAACAAGGACATTTTTTTTTTCTGTTACTAGCAAATGGTAGCAAATCATTTGTTTGCTACCATATTCTATCAAGAATCAAAATGATTCCTCTTTCTTTCTTTTTTTTGAATACTTGAAAAAGTCAGTAGAATGGATTTGACAAAATGGGAAAACGTCAAAAAGAATGCGATCAATTATCTGAACAAATCTTGAAATAATATTGACTCATTTGAAAATTGCAGAAGGTATCCTTTAAATATTTCTTATTAAGAAAAAAAAGTTTCACAAATGTTTATACAATCCACCAATTTATTTTTGTCTTTCTCAAAATCTTTACAAGACTGGAGTAAGTCTTTGAGATATCTTATATAAAATTAAGAGTCAAACTTTTCTTTCATAATTTCTAACTCAGCCATACTGAATTGATTAAAAGAATAACCCAGAAATTATTCAAACAATGAAAGGGTTAATAATGAATAAAACTATATTTATAAAAGTATATTTATAATATAAAAGCACAAAACTTGAGAAGGACAACCAACAGTTCTTCCCACAGAGATACTTGTAACGTCTATAGAAATTATAAGTGTTTTTGGAGAGTAACAGAGTTCTCAAATAAAGTAAAATGATAACCTTTAACTCAAAGGAAAAGGTTTTTTTTTTGCCTTTTAAACAAAAACTATTAAAAAAATAAACAAAATAGTTTTTGTGGATTTTGAGACCTTCACTTATTAAGAACCACATTTTTTTTTTTTAAATTTCAATTTTTTTTAATATAGTGATTCTCAGATTGTGAAATTAAACTTGATCACTTTTAGAGGTCATAAGTTTTTCAGTGAGTGGAGTTCTTTACATAAAAAAAAGAAGAGAGAAAGAAAAGAGAGGGTGGTGATGTTTTTCCATTTTTCACTGTCAAAATGCCTTTTTAAAATTTTTGATGACTAAAAAACAGATGTAGGTTGTAAAAGTACTGACATGTAAATTTTATTTTATCGGATTGAAATTTTCGAAAGATCTTTGTTGCTTTTATATCATACCTTCCAAACTTTTAATTAAGACTTCCAATTATCCTTATGAAAAAGAAAAGAAAGTTCAATAATTAATTTGCTGTTATTTGGATATTTCTGATTTTATATAAACAAGACTAGTGGTTTGAAAAAAGCTACAATCTACCCTGCTATTTAACAGTTTAGATTCTTATGGGCATTAGGGTGAAAGTGAATGCATCAGACTAAACTGAAAATTGAACTTAACTCACCAACTTTACTTTTTGCACCAATTACTTACTAGACTTGCAGATTCAACATAAAGTGTGCAAATCGGTTTTCTATTGTTATTAAGTAAAACTGATAACCCTGGCCTGAATTACTACACATTAATATGATAATTGGAAAAGTATATTTAAAGATTTGAATGTAAAAACTTTAAGAGAAAGGGCATAATAATATATACTATTATTTATGATAGCATGGAAAAACTAGTATTAAAAAAAAAAAAAGATTCTACTGGACATAAAGTGGGGGGATTGGTTTTCCATCATTTTTAAGTAATAGACTGATACCCTAAGCCTGAATTACGACATTGATAGTTGGAAACGTATATTTAAAGACTCACATGTAAAAACCTTATAATAGTAAAGAGAAAACCTCATTTATTTTTATTTTTTTGCAGCAGCAGCAGCATTGGTCAACTAGTAAGGAAACTGTGATGAAACGGCTCATGGTTAAGTGTAATTGACAAAAATGCTTAATAAACGGAACTGACAAATTTTTCGATAAACAACAAGGAAGATAAAAAAACAGGGCAAAATAATACCCAGCAATCAATATATATGCAAGTCAAAACAACAGTCATGAGGCAAAAAAGTTCACAAAGTAAGAATGGTGTTCACACACAAAAGGGACACAGTTGAGTGATTTTAATGTTCTGACTTCAAGACAAAAAAGAACAAAAATATGGCAAATGAGACTGATAAGTGGTTTATTTTTATTGGTTTGGAAGAAATCCCAGCATTCAACTATAAAGTTAGGAAGGGTGATGTTTTTGCAGTCATTCCTACAGCAATTGGAACAAACTTTTTAAGTATGATACAAAAAAAGAAAAAAAAAATACTGAAATTTTTTTTTTTTTAAATTAATTTAAAGAATATTACCTAATCGTGTAATTCTAAAAGATGCAACTCCAAAATTTAGGGAATTTGAAAATAGATTGAGAAATTCATCTATCAAATTACTCAGCATCTAACATTTCACAAATGTCTTTCAATCACTCCACTAGAAATATAGAACTTCATTTTCTCCTCAAAGTATTATTAATAGTAGTATTATTTGTAGTAGTAACAGTAATATTAGTAGCAATATTATCGTCATTATTATTAATAGCAGCAGTAGTAGTAATATCATTATTATTATTAGTTGTAACAGTAATATTATTATTAGTAGAAGTAGCAGCAGTATTATTATTAGTAGTAGTATCATTATTATTATTAGTAGTAGTAGTACTATCATTACTATTAGTAGTAGTACTATCACTATTATTATTATTATTATTATTATAATATTTCCTTTGATTTCTGTTGTATACTCCTTTCCTCATTATTAGTAATAGTAATAATAATCACATAATTAGGTGTAGTTATAAGATTGCTGCACAGCTGAACACCTGATCAGCTCCCACTATATGTTTCTGTAGGTATTTATTTATATGTATCATCTTCGGCAAGAAGACCATTTCCTATTAATTTTTCCTGTTTCTTTGAGGAAGTCATTTTGTATCTTAAGATCTTTGAAAATTTGGTCACACCTCGTATATACATTTGTGCAAAGAATTGGGGTGGGGAATCTAAATGGGTATTACATTTGAATAAATTCGACAGACATCTGGCTAACAGAGGAAGAATTCATTTTTACACCTGGCCAGGCTGCTCTATTCCCACAATACATCTTACATCTAGAACCTGCCTCTCGTCCAGCACTTTTTCCTCATCAGCAATTCAGTGCTCAGGACAACAGCAAGCAAAGATCAGATGAGGGCAGTAATGGCTGAGCAAAAATAACAGCTTAGAAATGAGTTAAGATCATTTGGGAGTTTTTCCATGTGTTCATTTCACTCAATTTCCTGCCTTAACAACTTTCCTCAAAACGTTTGTCTCTTTTTAGGTAACTCTTCTCTCCCCCCCCCCCAGCACATTGATCCAATAGTGTGGGTTAATGCAAAGGGTAAAGAGTTGCTCATGACTGGAAAGGAAAATACAGGAAATATTCAAGCCAAAAGCTTGTCAAATGGCAGATGTTTTTATTTTGTCTTTCGGAATTGCGGTACATAGATATTTATATTGTTCCTATTGTAACATTTTCAAGAGTGATCATAGTGAACGCCAAGTCTCAAAGATATGCCTCAATCAAATTCTTACAGACTGCAACTCATTTATGATGTACTGTTATGGCAGTAAATGCTGGACAAGAGATAAAGAAGAGACTTGAAGCAATAGAAATGTAACGTTAATATTAACCATTTCATTATAAGGAACCATTTGGTATTCATTGACTGAGCAGTCAGTACTACTTACATTTGAAATTTATAAAATCTTTCTCTTAAAACAATTCTTCTGGAAAATAGCTTTCTCAAGTTTTGCTTGAAAACACTTTCTCATTGAATATCCACAATTTAAAGCATATGATCAGTTAAATTCTTCTGTGCCATGTCTCTTCAGGGCGCTGGTGATCATGGCTCTCCACAATTTCCTGTCCTTTGTAGCTCTTAATAAATTTTGTCATCTCTCTCTTAATCCTTGTCCTGCCATTCATTTACTCAAGCTAGCTAGGTAGGTTATACATTGTTTTCCTCTGTCCATTTTGCTTTCAATCTATCCTATGAGTATCAAATTTTCCAAGCCCTTTTTCCTCATTATATGTCCTAGAAATTTCAACTGTTTGTTCCTGATGTTAAGTAAAAGTGTCTTTTTGTTTCCATTTTCTTTAAAACTTTGTCATTGCTCGCATGTTTAGTACATCGTATTCTCAGCATCCTTCTGTAGAACCACATTTCTGTTGCTTCAAGTTTTTTCATTTATAAGGAGATTGTCTAGCATTCACTAGCATATTGGAGGACTCATATTGTATATCAGTTCAGTACTCTTTTCTTTGATTGTAATGAAATTTTTGTTTCTTAATACTCTGCTTAGCTTTCACTAGGTATCTTTCACTATCCAAATACACCTTTGGATTTCAGTATCACAGTTTCTGTCCTCTGTTAAAACACTTCCCAGATATTTCAATTGTTGGACTTGTTTGATTTTGGTATCTCCAATTTGTAATCTGCATTTTGGGCTCATCCTTTCAGTAACAGCCATGCATTCAGTCTTCTTCCTGTTAATGTTTAATCCTTTCTTCTTGCTTTCCTTTACTATCTTTTGTAGGAGTTTTCATAGTTACCTTTCTGTGAGATCAACACTGTGTCACCTGCATGTCTTATGTTAAGATTGTGATTGCTACTAATGAATTTTGGTAGGACTTCCAAAATATATCATAGTTATTTTTCTATAACGCATGTATCCAACATTTTGGAACTACAGCTAGCTCTCATAATTTCAAGGTTAATTACAGATTGTGACAGCTATTAAGGAGATGTGATTAAATATACTTTAATGTTTAAAAAGATTTCTTCAGTATTATTATTGTTTAGGTGATAAGCATTATAACATAGCCAAATAGCTATATATATATATATATATATATATATTACGAAATGAACAAAGTCCAACAATTATTTTTAAGACATTTTTATGTTTATACATTTATAGATACAAATATTTAAGTAAATGCTCTGTTTTTATAATAAACAGTATTAAACAATATTTACCGGCCTGAATGTCCAAGAAATTTTCATAGAAAATTTTTGTCCTCTGACAGGAATCGAACCTGTATCCTATACTGAACTGTCATATAGCCTGATGTGCCTTTAACCATTTTAGCCATAGTTTCTCTGTGGCCAAAACGGTTAAAGGCACGTCAGGCTACATGACAGCTCCGTATAGGATACAGGTTCAATTCCTGTTGGAGGACAAAAATTTACTCGGACATTCAGGCTGGTAAATATTGTTTAATACTGTTTATTATAAAAACAGAGCATTTACTTAAATATTTGTATCTATAAAAAGAATGTATAAACATAAAAATGTCTTAAAACATATTTATATGTATTTATGGTTATTTTTTAATTTCTAATATCCTTTTAGCATCCCATGGAAAAGGCCTGATATGAAAGAGATAATATCACATGAGGCAATATTTGAAATACGCTCTTTTGTTAGAGATAGGAGATTATTAAAAACAAGGACTGTCATGAAGAATGATATGTTTTTTTCTTCTAAGTCATGGCTATCTTAATTTTGTTGAAAATAATGAAAAAGATTTTAAAGCAAACTTAAGAACTACAAAAGTGATTCTGACTCTTCTGATTTTATTAATTAATAAATTTAAAATTATACATTAATTACTAATATTTTTAATTAATAACTATTTGTGCTCAGTTGTTGACCTTAATAGCTATCTGCTGATGTATTAAAATTTTGGAATAATGCAATAATAAAAATTTAAATTTCATCTCTGATAGACATCACAATCTGTTAATATTAAAACTAAATAACTGACAAAATACTAATCTGATTGGTAGTGTCAGATTTTATTGGGCAAGTCAGTCTTTTCATAATACAATTGGTATTAACCAACTGGTGTTGTGGTAACAACAAGTGCTACACCAAGAATGAGTTAAATAGTCTGACTAATGGAAAACATTAAATTCATAGCCTGACATGTAGATGAATTTATTGAAATGTGAATAAGACATTTTTACAAGACAATATTTTCACAATAAAATTAGGCTTAGCACTACATCACATTGAAACACAGGTTCCCGTACAATCACCAAAGTTAAGCAGCATCTAGCGTGGTCAGTACCTAGAAGGGTTTTGTGACATACAGTGGTCATTAATAATTAAGTATAACTCAAGACTTCCATGTTAAAATAAAACAGTATTTAATTACAACTGCAAATAAATACTTAACAAGAACAAAGAAGTAAAAGTCAACCAAAGATAATTAACCATTTCAGTGAATACCTCGTTAGTAGCGTGGCTTGGCTTGACGTCCGATAAATCCTTAATCAAAACTTTAAATCATCGTTGCACAATAATTCACACTAATTCAACTGGATATTTCCTCTCAATAGTCACTCAATAATCATCCCAGTCAGTAGTCTGACACCACTATTTATATACCTGGTGGAAAACATTCATAAATCCAGAGTGTCACACTTGAACCTTGCTGTCGGTAGTTACTTTTTCTTCCTGTATGACTAATGGGTGACTGCTTGGGAATACTGGGTACTGTAAACTTGGATGTGCAAGTGGTGTAATACGTAATGGTTCAGAATTGTTAATCAGAAAGCAGAGTTCCAATTTCATTTGAGTTTGTTGTATTCACCTACATGTGAAAAGCCTCGGGGTAAGATATAAATCAGCTCTTCTCTCCCAGCTATGAGGAAAATTAGTAACACTTATATCACTAAACTATTATTATCTCCAAAAAAGAATTCTTACAATCCAAAAAATATTTCCTAGCTTTAAATAATCTGAAAAGAGTTGATAAGCTGTAAAAAATGAATCGATAAAAAACAAACTAAAAAAAAATAAAAAAGAAAAAAAAATTAGTATTAAACAATTGATGTTGGTAAAATCTTCAGGATATATTTATATAAATATACTATGTGAATTTCTACTTGCATTTTTATTTTAATCATTTACTGTAAAATTATTGTAAATATTTGGAGCCTGAGATTTTATTATGTTCATCATAGTGCAAATTGATGAGCTACTTTCACTGGTTCCCAAACTGAATGAATTTAAGTGTGCTACTAGGTTGGCATCTCAGTCCCACCCTTTCACTCCAATAGCTTCATGCCTCTCACTTCTCGTCTGTGGAAATCCCTTCCTCTTACTTGCTTCCCTTGTAGCTATAACCTTCAATTATTCAAATGCAATGTCAATCGACATCTTCAGATGCCTTGATCTAATTCCCCATCCTTTCCTCTATCACGCCTCTTTACTCTTGCTCCCACTCTTTGTAACTCCTTGTGTGCTAGTGGCAATCCTACCTTGCTTGGGATGAAATGCTTAAAAAAAAAATAAAAAAAATAAATATAATATATATATATATATATATATATATATAAAATAGTATATGTTGGATCTGATAAGTCACTTGAACTTTTAATTTATTGAATAATAGTACAGTATTTGATATTTATTATTTTAACTTCAGGTATATAAACATTGCCATAGGTTGTAAGAAACTTCAAAAGAGAAAAAGAATATTGTAAAGTTATTGCACAGTAGGAATTTAAAATTCAAAATCTTGAGTAGAGATCTGAGAAAAATCAAAAAATAAATAAACTTGAAAAAGATAAAGTTGAGAAGAAATAAGTTTAAACATGTCACAAAAAGAAATTTGAGAAAAATTTAGATCATAATAAGCAAGAACAGAGAATTGACAAGCAAGAAAATATTTCAAGAAGTTTATGTTTCCAATGTAAATAAGAGTAAAAAAAAAATAAAATAAAATGCAGAATATTAAGAACATCGACTAAAGACATAAAAGCGACCAAACTACCAACTTTAAGTAAACATCACAAAGAGAAATAAATTTGGCTTTGTGCCGCATCTGGTCACATGGGGTGTGGCTAGTGAATATTTCACAAAGAAATACGTGAGGTAAGCAAAGAATTTATACAAAAACTGATTTCTCAACAGAAATTTTTAGTGATGAATATAGAGCTACATTGGATGGATGGCTAAGCTAGAGGTTGTATCCTTCATGGAAATAGTCAGTCAACACAGCTTTGAAAAAAGCAGGTGGTAGGTCGAATAATCTTTTGGGCTAGTAACATAGGCAGTAAAATTATAGGTATTTTCAAAGTTGATATTTAGTTTTTAATTGTCAGTATGTAATGATTGTCATGGATTATATTGTTTGCGAAAAAAATATATTGTAAAGATATTGAGTGGCAAGAATGTAATGTTGGCAATTGCAAGAAAATAGGTGAACAGAGATCTGAGAACAGTCAAGGCAAGAACAAGAAAAAAAAATAGCTTTAAGAATTTCACAAAAAAGCTTTGGGAAAAAATTAAAAGAATAATAAGCTAGGAAAGTGGATTAACCAGCAAGAAAATATTTCAATAAGCTGATGTTTCCAATGTAAATAAAAGCAAAAAAATAATGCAGAATATTACGAACATTGGCTAAAGCAACCAAACCATCACCTTTAAGTAAACATCACAAAGAGAAATATGTAAGGTAAGCAAAGAATTATATGAAAAGTGATTTCTCAACAGAAAATTATAGTGATGAATATGGAGATACATTGGATGGGCCTGGTGGCTGTTTATTGAAACAGTCAATGAGATAGTAGTCAAACTTTGGGGCTGGTATTGTAGAGAGTAAAATTATATTCTCCCTTCAAAGTTGATGATGTAATCAAGATAAATGCAAAGAGTTTTTGGAAAAGTTTTTTTTTTCTTTTTTGAGTGATACAGATCACAACTAAGAGGCTTTAAGCTAAAGTGTACATTCATTTATATTCTGTAAAGTTAATAATTGCCCACCTTGCCAAAAAAGGCTTCAAAGACACTAAATTAATGGACACTAGCTTCTCCAGATATTAATCCAATAGCAAACTTGGGAAGACAACTCTCTCCTAACAAATCATTGACTTTTCATGGAAAAAGGGTAGTAACAGACAACAACATAGCTGTTGGACAATACACCACCTGTAGACAGTGAAATGTTTATCCAACCCAATCCTGCTGTATCCTGGTCAGTGAGAATAAAAACGAATATTGTTGTGTTTTAAAATATATTTAACTGTGTTTTGTTATATTTTGTTGTTCCTAATATTTTGGGTTACAACATGGGCCATCATTAAAAGAGATGCATATGAGAATGGAAAAGGATATTCAAGCTAAGAAAACCTTTGCGATAAGTATCCAGGCAAATACAAGGACCTTGAGATGGAAATTGGTAAAATGAGGCATTTCAAGACAACAACATTATCTGATGTTATTGGGGCTCTGGGAATTATATCAAATGGAGCAAGCAAGTATGCCGATCAAATTACTGGCAGCCCTAAAATATGTATAATAATAATAATAAAAAAAAATATCATACTCATGGGTACTTCTCACTTCTTGCTCAAATTTCTCATTATGTAATTTTAGAAATTATATTTTTCCCCTTGATTTTACAAAACCTCATCTGTTTGCATTTTCTAATGCAAAAAAAAAAATAAAAAAAAAAAAAAAAAATAAACCCTGTCTCTTGAAGTCTCTGGTTGAGACTTGGAGACAACTTGTATGCACAAAATAATAAGGCTGCTCCTGCTAATAATAATAAGAATAAAATCAACATGGATACTGTGAAGAGTGCATGAATACTGAGTAGACTTAATTTCCAGTGAAAGCCAACCTGTTCCTATATTATGGAGCAATTGCAATGTCATGAAGAGGTTAGAAGAACTAGAAATCTGAGGAAGAATTATAACCATCCAAATGAAAGCATCAGCTACAATACTGAAGAGTTTAGGTGTTGATGTAATGGAATAACCTCTCACCCCCATGAGTGACTACACTATAGGTAGTAACTACCTATAAGTATCTCTAAGGCAATGGACTACAGGAGTTTAACTGGGATCTGCTGAGTACGACTCAGACTTACACAAGAACTACTGACCTTCCAATAGCAGCACTCATTATTGGATCGATTTGCAATAATTGTGTACATAACTGTTACCTTTATTCTTATTGTACTGATTTTTTACAATAAACCTTATTTACTTTATCCACTGTGTTTGTCAAGTATATATTCCTATTAGCATGGAATATAACAAGTGTACTATGAAGACTTGCTGTTACTAAATCCTTGGTGAAAACCATCATTTACTACTTGTGTGAAAATCCAATGAATACTATAATAATAATAATGCCCCTTGGTATTTTTTAATAAAATCTTTATACAAATATAGAGAAAGATAGTGGAAGATATAGGCCCCGACTTCAAGCAATAATCAGGAAGCTGATGTTTTAATTTTTGCACAGATGAAGCTGAAGGGAGAATGCTAGGGCAAATAATTCTTGGTAGCAATGATCCCAAAGAGATGTATTATTCAAGGTAGCAGACTGGAGAGTAAGGTTTTTTAGTGACATAGTTGTATAGAAATATCTTCTGTTAACATTGTTTCTCATACAATTAGCAAAGTTCAGCAAAGTTGAGCCTGGTCAGTATCTAGACAAGTGATCACTTGTGATCAATCTCAAATGTCAATGACACATGACGCAGGGGATAAAACGCATTGGTTAGATCTAGTAACTAGACCCAAACAGTTATGAGTTCAATACCAGGCTACAGCATTGGTGAACCAAAAATTGGAGAGTTGAGTTAAAGGAAAATAACAGACATCTTAAAGAGGCATAGCATGTGGAACAAGAACAATCTATCCCAGTGGATGAAATAAAAGTTTCGGTTTGAAATTCCAATCACTTGAAGAAGGCCAGAGCGCACAACAGCTGAAACGTGAATATAGCAATGGAGATGAGGATAACAGTCCAAATAACGTAAATAATGTAAGTAATCATAATACCCCATCTCAGAGATATAGACAGACTTTGTAAAGATAGAAAAGCTAACCTTGTTTAGGAGCCAACTGAGCTAAATAAGCTTAAGATGTCAGAAGTTGGCCACCACCTAAACAAGAGTAATTAATACATGTTATACCAATAACATGTATTAATTCCTACCAGTAACCATGATTATGTATATTTTCTTTGCCTTTAGTTTATCTTTTGGATACAAGGTTGTCTTTCTGTGATCAAGCAAGAGCAGAAATTCATTAGATTACATACATCAATATAGATCCACAAATATCTACAACAATATCATAAGCAATCAGATGTGAACTAAATCCCAAGTATCTGTCTATATAATAAACAATGTGAATGTTTGTTTTGTTTTCCATTTCTCTATAACTTTTGCCATACTTCAAACAGATGCTGAAAAAAAAAAAAAAAAAAAGAAAAAAATTAACATATAAATCCTGTCATGATTCAAATACTTGAGGTAAACAGATAAGAGATATATCCACTATGTTAGCATTCAGTTACTTGAAGAATAGAGTAAAATACAATACAGGTAAATACTAAGCTAGTGTGTAGACACACACATATACTATACTGACTCTAGCTAAATGACAATAGAGTGATACTAATCCAAGGCAGGGCATACAGATGATACTCTGATTCTAAGCAGAAGTACAGATCTAAATGTTTTCAATATACTTATGTTAGTTTACAAATAAATTTTGGTTTTGTAAAGTGTGTTTTGGGTGAATTTTTGTACTCTTTACTGAAAACTGATGTGGGTGGACACAAAACCCAAAATATTCCATGATAAGTGGCTAGTCAGAAAAAGTGAAACATTTTAGAATTACACCAAACACCAAAATTAAAAGGCCTTTTATTAAATATACATAAATATGAATTATTTTATATATAAATGAAATGCATAACCATGGGTTAGATAAAATAGTGTCAACACCTGGCTTAAACATTTACTTATTGACTAATAAAGTGTTAAACCTCCATTAGCTTCTAAAACTGCTTTGGTTCTATGTGGAATGGAATCAAGTTTTGAATTGTTTCCAGTGGAATTTTATCCCATTCTTCAATCAAAATCTCGGAAAGTTGCTTCAGTGATGATGGGGAAGAAAATCTGCTTCTCACTCTCTGATCTAAAATTCCCTATAATGGTTCAATTATGTTGAGATCAGGTGATTGTGCTGACCATGGAAGATGTTTAATTATGTTATGATGCTCATAGAGTATTGCTGCCATATATGGTCTGGTGCCCCTTCTGTTTGCCTCAGGGTTCTTGATAGGCTCCAGAGGCGGATATACAATATAATTGGCTCTGCTCTGGCATCTCATCTACAGTCACTTTCTCACAGACACGCCGTCGCCTCTCTCAGTCTGTTCTACAAATACTTTCATGGTAATTGCTCTGAGGAGCTGCATTCGCTGGTTCCTAGACTTCATGAGTTCAAGCGCCCTACGAGGCTGGCATCCTGCTCTCACCCCTTCACTGTCGAAACTCCTAAATGTAGCCGTCTCTTCTACTCTAATAGCTTCATGTCTCGCACCTCTCGCCTGTGGAACTCCCTTCCCTATTCCAGTTTCCCTGAGATCTATAATCTCCAGCTATTCAAGTGTAATGTCAATCGACATCTCCAGTTGCCTTGATCTATCCACTACCCTCATCCTTTCTTCTATCCCTCCTATCTGATCTTGCTCTAAATTTTTTGTAACCCTCTGCGTCCTAGTGGCTTCCCACCTTGCTTGGGGTGAAATGCTTAAAAAAAAAAAAAAAAAAAAAATACCATGACTACTTTTTTTGCAGTGCCTATGGGTGCTCCACCTGATGATGATAATGATGGGTACATTACCATCTTGGAATATGGCACTTTCTGGAAAAAATTTGGTAGCCATTGTAAGGATATTGTCATTGAGAATGCTGAGATGTTTATCTGCAGTAATACTACTATTGAGAGTGAAGATAGGACAAAAAGAATACCAGGAAATTGCCATCCAAATCAGTACTGAGCCACCCCTCCATGTTTGACCGTCAGGACTATGCAATCCAGATCATAGGCTTTACGCATTGTTTTCCATACATAAATACTCCTGATTATAGGAAATAACATGAAAGAAAACTCATTGAACCAAATAACGTTTTTCCATTCCTCGAGTGTCCAATTTTAATGATCATCACACCATTTTTTTTGCAACTTGGCATTTGACTTTGTGAACAGAGGTTTAGCAATCGCAGCCCTTCCATGGATACCAGCTTTGTGGAGCTCCTGACATACTGTGCGTCTAGAAACTGTATTGGTTAGATAAGTAATGAGTTCTGATGTCACCTTTGATGCAATAGTTTTATGATTTTTTGCCACAATTCATTTTAAAGTTTGTCGGTCTCTTTCAGTCAACTTTGGTTTTCCATACACTTTTGCTCTTTGCTAATTATATTTTAACTTGTTTTGTGTAAGCTGTCATAACCGTGGTCACTACAGCTCATGACACATTCAATAATTTAGTGACATTTTGGTCACAGATGCACCTGCACCAAATATTTGTCCTCTTTGAAAATCCGACAAGTCGTGCATTTTAGTATGTAAATTTTTTTCCTGAAGATAAATAACGACTTAATTAAGTGGAAAAACAAGGTAAAGGATAAAAGTGCTGAGCAGTTTACCTTTTATGCCAGTTTGATGTTTACAAATACCCGAAAATGCCGGAACTAAAAAATATTTGCTATTTTTGCAAGCTGTTCACATTATTTTGTCTAACCTGTGTGTGTGTGTGTAGCACTTTCATTTAAATGCCAACAAGAATGCTGAAAATCCAAGCTAAAATACATTTTTAGAATAAATTCACATATTCTAGGTTTAAATAGGAATTTATGCATACTCAATGAATAGTTTCCACAAAAAGCCATCGACAAACCACCTACAATCCTAATTGTGGCAAACTAGCCCAAAACTACACGATTCCATCATTAATATAACACGTGCAAAAAAAAAGAAAAAAAAAAAAAGACCCCACATCCTTTTCTCGTAGACATAGGACACAGGTTTGTCCAAAACTTCCAATTTCTAACAATCCTTTCTCATCATTGCTTTTATTTGGTCTAAAGTCCAACTAATATAAAATAAATATTATTATTTTTTTAGCTCTAGAATTTCTTTTAATAGCCGACTATATCTACATTTTACAAGAAGCATATGTAAACAATCTTTCTTTACTATCAGTTCAGTTATGTGCCATGTGTGATACATGCTTAGGTGATCATGTATCTTTCAATAGATGACTGACAAGGCAGATTTTTTTCCTCATAGTAGGTTGCCATTTTTTCCTGTGGTAGATCAGTTGCCATCCAAAGCTACAGAACCCATCTGTTCTGCTATTTACTAATAGGTGGAGGGTGGGGAGAAGAAGAGGTTTCATACTTTTCACAAGGGTATTAGCACATAAGTGAATGTAATGGATTCAACTGGAATTCAAACTCGGCTCTCCAATTCCTCAAGCCGAGCCACTCTCCATTACTCCACCATGCCTTCTTTATTATATAGAATCATAATATTTTTTGAATATTGCCTTCTCAAAGTGTTTTTTTTTTTAAAATATCATCACACACGTCTAGTTCACCTTAGACTTAAAATAGACTTTGCACTCAATCAGAAAAGACAGGTACATCCGCAGGTTGACCTGAGAATTGTCATCCTATGTATGGTGCGAATCCATGCTTTTACTAGATATCAGTAACTGCCCCATCATATAATAAACATGTTGCTGATCCAGCTGCACCTAAAATGTACATATGTCGGACAAACTGGATGACAAGTAGATATATAAGCACCCACCTAAAGAAGAGAGTATCTCACGCATCCTCATGAGAGTATAGGTTCAGAGAAATCCCCAAAGTATACACTTACTTGCTGACAGTTATTGACAATATTCAGAGTTGAATAAATAATAATGCTACATATGAAAGATTTAATTTTGGGTTCTTATTGGTCTGCATATAATAACATTACACATATATCACCATGTATTGCATACACGCTTACTCGTGTACAAATATGCACATATAATGTGCATTCCAGAAGTTTTGAGACATTTTTAGGCGAGATAGTTATAAGTGTTCTAGATTATTGTAATCTTAGTATATCATTCTCTAATAAGTTGATCTGCCAACTTTTGTTATTCCAGATTGAAGGAGATGGCTTTGAACATGCACGTCTTGTTACAGCTGACTTGTTTGCAGAATGTAGTTGGGACATGAAGACAATTTGGAAACTCGTTATGCAATAAAGTTTTGAATTGACAGAGATAGGTATTAAAACTGTCCCTCACCCTCACTACAGTCCAGAGCTTGCTCCCTGTGACTTTTGGTTGTTCCTCAAGTTGAAGGAGAACTTCAGGGGCAGTTGTTTTGAAAACAGTGAGAACATGAAGGAGGCTATGACAAAGGTGATGTGGGGCCAAAGTCGGGACCACAGAAGTAAAACATGAAACACAGATTAGATGTAAGAAAGATATATTAACAACAGGTTACAGAGATAGTGTAAGCGTAGCTTACTATATGTTAGTGTCCAATACTGGTAGTCGTACGCGGCTCTCTCTGTCTCTCTGTAGAGTGTTGTGTCGCATACTTAATATAGACCTGGAAGAGTCTATTGTGTATGTTGTTCTGGTCTCACAATAAAAGGTCCTGGAGATCTTCACTTTGGATGACTTCCATGGAGCCTTGACGAAGTGGCTATAGTGTTACAACAAGGGCAGTGAAGTCAGAGGATCCTACTTTTGAAAGTGATTAGAGTTTTGTTTGTACTTCTTTGACATAAATAAATATCTCTACGGAAAAGTCAAAACATCTGGAATGCACCTCACACACACAAAATCCTTTCACTCCAAGGAAAAGCAACAAAACCACTAAGATGCAAGGGTTTACTGAGTGTTAGAGAGTATGAGAAAAGAAGAAACCTACTATTAAGAAGAGAGAACAATAAACAAACAAGAATTAAAAAAAAAAAGATGATGATAGACATTACATTAAAATTTCTGAAGATCAAAGTTGACTGGAAAACATGGAGTCAGAAGAAAAGCAAGAAATGAGATAGAAGAAAATTTTAGAACTTACAGTTGCATCTTGCTATTTCAACTGTAAAATGATGAGACCTTGCCGCCAATCTAGTACTGCACTTAAATTCATAAAATCTGAGTACTAGGGGAATGTTCATCAGAGTAATTAACATGAAAGTATTTATAGAAAGGAATCGGAGAGCCGAGTTCAAATTCCAGTTGAATCTATTACATTCACTTACGTGCTAATACCTCTTGGGAAAGGTATGAATCCTCTTCTTCTCTCCCATCCTACCAGCTAGGGGTAAATAGCAGGACAGAGCAGATTCTATAGCCTTGGATGGCAACTAGTCTACTGCAGAAAGAAATGGCAACCTACTGTGGGAAAAAAATCTGCCTCGTCAGTAATGTATCGAAAGATACATGATCACCTAACCGTGTATCACGCATGGCACATAACTGACTGACTGATTTATAGAAAAGACATAGTGAACTACATTACAAAAGTGGGAAAGTGACTGAAGACAAGATGCCAGGTCAGGACCAATAACATTGCAGATTCTTCAGATTTTATCAAAATTCTCTAAATGTATATCAGGAGCACCAGACTAGATGTGGCGTCAATATTCAATGCATGGATGAATAAAAAATTTAAAAAATAATAAAAAAATAAAGTAGAATAAATGTTGTTTTAAGACCGATCCTATGTACATCTCAACACCCAAGTCATAGACTGTTCCTCTTCCGATAAACTCTGCAGAAATGTCGGAATATTTTGTGCATATTATTTATTGGCCAAATGCAGTTAACCTTCCTCATATTCTATTTGATATTTACCAGAGATGAATTACCAGAATTTCTTCTTTTTATTATCTTTATTTTCTAATTAACAACTTTGGAAAATATAAACTTGCAGATGTTTGGCAAGGTGGAGTTTACTTGGCAAATAGATAACAGTGGCACCTTTCCTGATAAGAAGTATTTTTCAATTCAATATTTCTTAATGATAAAAGGAGAAAGAATAATATTACTCATGCCATTTCATATACTTACAGACACACACACACGAAAAAAAATATATATACATATATATATTTATTAAACATACACATGCGCGCACGCACACACACACATATATGTGTGTGTGTGTGTGTGTGTGTGTGTTCATGTGTATATAGTTATGAATATGCATACTGATTAGTCATTACATATACATATTGGCATATATACATGATACATATGCACACAGACATGTTTTTATTGTCATTCTTGCCTCCTTATTGAAATCATGCCACCATATTTGACTTACATAGCTTATTCTGAGCTTTTCAAATTTTGTACTTGTTTGTTTAAAAGAGAGGATATTTCTAATTTAGATTTGATGAATATATATGAAAATATTTCAGATATATATTTTTTCTTTCGAATGTTTTTGATATTTTTATATTTCTAGTTATGAGTAGATAAGTACGTATACACACACATTTATTTAATATTTTCATATATTCAAGAGTTACATAAGCATATATAAATACATGCATACACCCACACTTCTATCATGAGACACACATACAGAGTCTGTCTGAAGTTATGCAAATCACAAACCTCAACATCTAAAATTTACTTTGACAAATTTTCCTCAAATTCTGAACAATTAATTTAATTTAGATGCCAAAACAAAATTTGAGTTAAACACTGCCATTGAAAAAGGTGGTGACTATGTTGATAAGTAGGGATGTGAACCTGTGATGTATAGTGTTGTAACCTAGGGAAGGTTACTGAATAGAATAATCACACAAAGGTTGGTAATGAACGATAATACTTAGGACAAGAACAATGCATATAGGATTCACCAGTGGTACGTAGAAGTAGTCAACTGCTAGAAGTGAGTCAAGTGAATCCCACACTGAATTTCAAACTGCAGACCAACATACAGTATCTACTACTGTATTTATGTGAATGGAGACATACCCAATATTGTTTGTAGGTATGCTACAACATATAGCTCAATCTTGATGCATATGTTTGATTGTGTTCCTTATTTCTTACATAATAAAATAAATTCTGATTCCCCTTGTATAATGCGTAAATTTCAATTTTATACATATAAAAACAGTTAATAGCAATTTTTTTTAGATTTTGTTGGTATTTTAAAATATTCAGCAACATGGCTTAATAAAATTACGAGTCATATTACATTCCAGCAAATGTCATTGACAAATGTATTGACTGATGGCAATACAGGTAAACTCATCAGGTTACTGAAAGACATATCATAATGCACCCATTCAAGAAAACAACATCCACATTGTAGGAAGCACTTGTTGGATGTTTTCCTCTTGTCAATGCTTTAAAAAATACAGGTGGAGGTGCTACAATCACTTTGCTGAATGTGGTCAGACAAAATGTGATAAGTTCTTGTTCCTTGATTGAATCAGACAATTACACAAAAAAGGAGTTCATCCTTTGTTCATATTCTCAGTTCTTTTGTATTGCATTATAAGTTAAAATAAATGGAAATCTCTTAACACCATTTACATTTGGAGTAAATTTAGAGAGAGACTCTAATCATAGCTAAAGCAAACTGAATTGTATTTTCTATATTCTACTGCAAAATAAAATCATTAGAGAAAAGAAAATAATTCATAAACACCAAATATTGTATATGCAACTTTTTTTTTTCAGTAATTTCAACAGTTATTTTGTGCTTCCTTGATTAAAATGCAAAACTGAATACAAATGTCATCTTTTAGCAACAGCTGTAATTTCAGTATTTTAGCATGCATTTTACTTATTGATCACAGCTGTCCATTCCCAGATCTGAACTAGTCATACATACTTAGATCAACAATAATTTACCGACCACTGCCTTTACCAGTTGAGCCACTACTATCAAAACATTTTCACTGTGCCAATTCAATCAATCATCAGAATTTTAAGACAAAGATCAATCATCTTATACTTGTATGATTCCACATTGGATCCATATGCTATCCAATCCTGTTATATCAGGATAGAGACAT
This sequence comes from Acanthosepion lycidas, assembly GCA_963932145.1. NCBI lineage: Eukaryota > Metazoa > Mollusca > Cephalopoda > Sepiida > Sepiidae > Acanthosepion > Acanthosepion lycidas. Next base: position 55,456,297 of record OZ010602.1, on the reverse strand, counting down.
CACTCTTCTCCTCTGGTTTCTCTTAATACAAAAGAAAAAAAAAATTTTTTCTTTTTTGTTTTGCTACTGCTGCACTTTACACACAACCAAAAGAGTGAGTGAGTCACTAGAAATAGGCACTAAAAAGAAATCAGACTTTAAGAACAATATTAAGAAACGGATCAAAAGTCTTCTTTTTGTGAAGAATAAGAATTATAGAATTTTAGGATTTGGTAGGAAGAGAAAAAAAATAAAGATATAAAATCCAAAATAGGTCTGTAGAAATGAAAACAAAAGAAGCCAATAAAATATTGCTAAATCTTGTCACAAATAAAAATCAAAATGGAATGAAGCAAAAAGATAATAATAATGATAATGATGATAATAATAATAATCATGTGAAGTAATAAGAAAAATAATCAAGTAGAAATTCAAGAGAAAATAGAATAAAAAAAAAAGTAAAAATACTTTATTTTCTTTAGAAAACATAAAAAAAAGAAAAATGAAATTCAAAATTATTTTGAATATAAAATTGAAAATCAAGGAATAAATGACAAAAGAAAAAATTAAATAATAAAACAAAGAAAATTAAAAATATCGAGATGAAAATAAGAAAACATGCTAAAATATAAAAAGAAATGAAAGGAAATAAAATGACTGAAAATAAAAGAGGAAGATTTTTTTTTTTAAATTGTTATAAAAAAAGAAAAAAGATATCAAAATATCAAATAAAATTGAATAAAAGGATGATATAAAATAAAAACAATAGAAAACAAAGGAAAATGGCATGAAACAGATTTTGAAATATGAAAAATTTTCAAATGAAGCAAAGAAATAAAAGTAAAAAAGAAAAACCCCAAAACATTCAGATTTGATAATGAAAAATAATCAATAATTCTTGGAATGCAGAGAGTAAATGAAAGAGATAGAATGTATGAGAAAGAAATAAGAGAAAGAAAAAATTAAAAATAAGAGAACAAAAGTCAAGTAAAGAGAGACAGAAAGAGAGAGGGGGACGGAAAGCGAGAGGAGACAGAAAGAAGAGACTGAAAGAGAGACAGAAAGGCTGAAAGAGAGAAAGGACTGAAAGAAAGAAACGACTGAAAGAAAGAAACGACTGAAAGAAAGAAACGACTGAGAGTGACAGAAAGTCTGAAAGAGAGAATGGAAGAAAAAGAGAGAATAAAAGAAAAAGAGAGAATAAAAGAAAAAGAGAGAATAAAAGAAAAAGAGAGAATAAAAGAAAAAGAGAGAATAAAAGAAAAAGAGAGAATAAAAGAAAAAGAGAGAATAAAAGAAAAAGAGAGAATAAAAGAAAAAGAGAGAATAAAAGAAAAAGAGAGAATAAAAGAAAAAGAGAGAATAAAAGAACAGCCGAGTAAGTATGGTTAGTGAGAAAATTGTAGCGAATACATAACAGAATGAATCAATCTCTCTTAAAATAACAAACAATAATGAGTAGTACAGAAAGAGAAAGAGATGGGAAAAGGGACAGAGAATTGAGTAAAGAGTAATAGAATAAAAGTAAGAAAGATAGAGGGGATAAGATGGAAAGAGATTGAAAAATGAGAAAGAAATTAAAAAAGGAAAATGTAAGAAGCAGTGTGGAAAAGAATAAAGTGGTGAATAAATGTTAAGAATACTTGGTAACAAGTTCAGTCTAAATTCTGTCTGAATTCCTGGCATGAGGCAATATCATAAATTTACACTATTCAATTATGCACTACTGTCCTCATCATTGTTGTTGTTATCACAGTGTTTTGATGTAAGAATGCCGACCGAGAGCACAATGGCTGAAATGTTGTGATAATAACAAACATGTCCACATGTAAATAAGTTGAGTTTAGTTGTACAGATGTTTTTGTCTCTTATAAATTTCACTGAATCTCAAATACAATAGACTGACATTAAAAAACGTATTTCTTAATAAACCTTCCTTGTTATATTTTAACGATCTAGGTACATGATCTGGTAACATGTAACCTCGCACAAAGTGCCGCATGAACACTAGCTTTTCTGCTGATGAGGAGGGTGGCATGTCACCCTGAAGAATGAAAAACAAGACCTGTCAAAGGGTGGATGAGCTTCTTATAGAATCCAACATGCTCTGTGTGTGTGTGTGTGTGAGTGTATGGGGGTGCGAGAATGTATGGCAAAGTGGGAAAAAGTTTTTGTGTGATGACTTTCATCCTTTATGATGTCTTCAAACTAAATTTGATATGTTGGTGAGACTATATATTCGCATGAACAAGTGATGATGAAAATTTTAAATTTAAATTCATTTTTTTTTTTATTTTGTATATAATCTAGTCAGTTTTATTTAGTTTCTTTTTCTTTCTATCACTTTTGTTATTAGATATCCCACACTGTGATATATATATATATATATATATATATAAGGCTAGGATGGGGGTCTCAAGCCTTGAATGGCAACCTCCCTAGAGATGGTTCCTCAATAAAAAAAACTTAATATACTTGCACTAATGTTAGTGCCCAAGTTGGGTAACAGGAAGAACATGTGGCCTTGTAAGATACTGCCTCAAATCATTATTCCCTATCAGGCAGGCCTCACCTTGCTTTATTGTGAGATTAATCCCACTTGTGCTTCAATGAAAAAAAATATGGCTATGTATGTATGAAGTCTCCTTCCTGACAAATCAACCATGGTAAGATTCAAACCCAAATTGACTTTGGTGAGATTTGGGTTTGAATTGAATTTTCCAGGACTGATTTATCAGGATGGCAACTTCTTGATTTTAAAGGCCTGGGGAGGTGATCCTACTGTGCAGCACCTTTGGAAAGTGCCTGAAAACCACAGCATGGGTTGACCTAAGCCTTGTGAATGAAATTGGGTAGACAGAACTATTTAGGAGCTATTGATGGCTATGCTAGTATGAAGTCACAAATCATCATGACTGTACAAGTCAAATGACTTACCTTCTAAATGGCTGTCTCGTTGTAAAGGCAGGCCAGCTAATCTACCTCATTTATAAGATAGTACCTAATACAGTAAGTGGGTTAGTCCACTTTACTAGAATGGACCTGCCCAACACATTTGCATGAGTGGACTCTATTCATCCATATCTCTCTCCATTAAATCACTCCGTGTTGTTTTTCCAACTTGAAGTGACTACACCAGTCTACTTGTGTGTCAGACCACTTGCAAGTTAACCAATATTCTACAGTGACCAAGAATTTGAGTGTACTGGCCCTGTTCAGACCGTTAATCACACTAGATAATGCGCTCTCTCCCAGAAACATTAGCTAAGGTCTGCTCAGCATAGCTGAAGTATAAACCACAAGTGGGCCTTGTAGGTGTTGAACAAACATAAATGTGACTGAGCAGGCTTCTGCTACAGGGATTGTCCATGTTTCTCTTGGGGTTTAACTGAATGAATTTATCTATATCTTTTTTCACTATTTTCTGTCACCCTATCATCAAATTCATTATTCTTATCTGTTCTTTTATTTTTACTCTCTCTATTTTTTTTAACAAAATCGACTATCAACAGAAATGTTCCTCAATTCTATCCATAACTTTTAGAGAGAAAAAAAATGTGTGGTTGACACCCCACCTGTTTACATAGCATTTCAAAGTGGGGTTTAGTTATCAATACATATTTCAGTGTTTTGAGTTTATATTTTCTACTGCTTTCCAGGTTCCAATATTTCTCCAAGTTTCAAAAATAAAATCTAAGATTATTTTCTTATTCTTTTTTTTTTTTTTCCTAGCATTTCCTTTTTTTCACACTTTCTCCTCACTAGTCATTTTTCCAAACCTCTTTCTCTTGAAACCCTTCATTTATCTTTTTTCTAAATATATTTTCCTATTTTTATGCCCTCTGTCCATCTCTCTCCATCTTTTTCCCCAAAATTTGACTTCAGGTTTCAGAATTGCCATTCTTTCTACTTACTATAATAAACATACTTTCTCATACGGTCTCTATTTTCCTTGCCTTTATTCTCATTCTGTTTTCCTTACTATTTTCTTCCCTGTGTCTTCTTACCTCTATCACCTTAACATTGAATATGATAAAAATTTCATCAGAGAATTTAAAAAGGACATTTTAACTCATTTAACAAATATAAAATTTCCATTCCAATGAATGCATTTGTGAAAATACTTTTTTTTTAGCAGCATCTCATAATGAAAAGTCCAAACATTCTGCAAGTTTGCATATATTATTGCCAGGACTTGCAATGTAACACACTTGAAATTATTAGTTATTCCTTTGAAAACAGTTTTTGAAAATTCCCCAAATGTCTTTTCATTTGAGAGAAAATCCAGGTGAAATAAGAACTATTGTTAAAAAATGGAAAGGAAAAAGAAAAGAAAAAGGGAAAGGAAAAAGAAAAGAAAAAGGAAAAAGAAAAAGGGAAAGGAAAAAGAAAAAGGGAAAGGAAAAGAAAAAGGGAAAGGAAAAAAATGAGAGAAAGAACGAAAACAGAATGAGAAACAAGAAAAGAAAATAATATTAAAAGTAAACAATATTAAAAAAGAAAAGAAAAATATCTTATTTTTACATTTTTTAGAACAAAATCTTCTCTTCCTTCATATTAAATTCTATGGCTTAAAAAGAAAAAAAAATCCTCCATTTTTTTAAAAATTTTCAATAAAAAAAGCTCAAATGAAAAAAATGGGGAAAAAAATAGTAACAAATTAGAGAAAGAAGAAAAATAAAAGTTAATGAATGAGAAATTAAATATAAAAGAAAGGAAAGTTAAATTCTGAAAGATTATTTCAAGTTTTTAAGTGTTTTTAAAAAGAAAAAGAAAATAATTATAAGATATTTTTTTCCTGTAAAACATTAACAAGATTATTAGAAATGATGATGAACTAAAGTACAAATGAAAATTACAAAAAAATGTATGCATATTTAAAATTATATGCATGGCTTTATTTTCACAGTTTTCATAAAGAATTGTGTGTCCATTTATGGAGAGATTTCAATGCTACTACGAACTGGCAGGAGATGTTTTATCTGTATGGTTAAAATATAAAGGACACATTTTGGTTAAATTTAGATTTCAATGAACTTAATTACTATATACTCGTTTACTCTCTCCCTCTCTATATATATAGTATACACACACTAATAATACAAGTAATTTTTACTCCTCACCATTCATGCACAATGCAATAATCAGGTGCTGATGGAAAATTCACTGTATTATATTTGGAAATATATATTAGATGTGCATATTTGTATTTAGATTATATTTGTTTGTATTTGGGTGTACATAAGTATATATAATCTTCCTAGTAGAGGTATGCTGGAATAATGGATTGTGGCTCAGATTGAGGAATCAGTGAGTTGATCTCAAATTCCAGTCAAATTCATTACATTCACTTATATGATAATGCCCTTTGGAAACGTGCGAATCTATCTCCTTTCCCCCCAGCAATGGGTAAATTGCAGGATGGACTAAGTTCTATAGTCTTGGGTGGCAACTGGAAAAGGAGAAGGAAAACACTGAATTCAAAATTTGTGGAGGGTTGTTTGGGGACCTTGTGATGTACTGTGCACCAGTTCTCTGTATTTGGTTCTTCCAAAGAGTGTGGTTGGATCTGCACAAGCCTTGAACACTATAATCAAATGATATATGCAGGTTGTCTGCCTGTTGGTTCTAAGAACTGAGTTGCTCAATCCTCATATATTGAAAATGACGGGAGAGTCCAGTGTATATATATATATATATATATATATGTGTGTGTGTGTGTATATGTATAACTAGAGATGCAACCTGATGAACTAGGAAAAATATATTTTCTGGGGAAATAAATTATCGTCATGGAACCTTAAGGTTGTCTCTTTCTTAATTATTTCATAAATATTTGCTCTGGTGTTACATTGAGCTCTCTGGATTACATCCTCTTCGGAATTATCCATACGGATTACCAAACTCTTCATTAACTTACTATATATATATATATATATATATATGTATATATATATATATATATGTGTGTGTGTGTGTGTGTAAGCTATTATTTTGCAATTATATATGTAATTTTTTCAAAAATAAATTGAGTGCTCTACTATCATAAAAGTACAGGATAAATATCAGTATTTAAATTTTGCAACAGTCAGTTTTCACTCAGTAACTGACATTTGTATTATACATGAAACTTGGAGTTGAGTCTTTCTTTCTTGCCTTTTTTCTTTTCTTTCCTTTTTTTTTTTTACACATGAAAAAAGGTTGTATGTGATTGAATTCCTAATAAATTGTACTAATCAGTCATTTACTAATGCCTGATGAGATGTGTTGATACACATTGACACATGAGTGCTTTTATGTAGCATTTTTTTACACGTTTGAATATAATATCCTATAATATATATATATATATATATATATATATATATATATATATATATATATATATAGATATATGTTAATTTAATTAGAAAACAGACAACCTTAAGGGTCCATTGATTATATTATATTTCCCCAAGAAGCTGTCTTTTTTTCTGGTTCCTCAGGTCACATTTACAAGCAATTAATATTTGCACTGGTTTGACATTGAGCTCTCTGGATTACATCCTCCTTGGGATTATCCATACGGATTACCAAACTTTTCATTATATATATATATATATATATATATATAATGAAAAGTTTGGTAATCCATATTTGATAAATAGCTATTAGTCAATGGAATTTTCTTTAATTTTTACTGTGTAATGTTCGATCTATATGTTTAATACTCATTGAATTAAGTGCATTAACAAGAAATCACACATGCACACACACATATATATATATATATATATATATATATATCAACGAGTATTAATCATATAGATTGAACATTACACAATAAAAATTAAAGAAAATTCCATTGACTAATAACTATTTATCAAACTATAATAATTCCCCTAACTCTCTGTATTTAAGGACGCACATACCTTTTTCCTATTTATTTTAGAGAAAACTGTTTTTGAATTTTTCGCTAGTGTTTCTGGTTTGATTATACAATTGTAATTATACTACTGAGCCATATGGAAATCTCTTTACAGAAAGCATAAAAAAAGGAGACAAAAAATTCAAAGAAATTAATTGCTTTGCTTTAAAAAGGAAACAAAAAAAAAAAAATCTTTTTTTTCCTTTATTGTAAAATTAAAAAAAAAATATCTAGAAAAAAAACAAACTAGCAAGAAATAAAATCCCAATTGCAGTGCATTAATAATAAATTACGTTTATCCAAGTTTTAAAATTTCATTGTTTAATAACTTTTTCATTATATATGTTGTATTTCACAGCTTATAAGACGCTCCAATACATTAGACATCCCAAATGAATTTTGAAGGAAGGAATTGGAAAAAAAAAAGTTTTTTCTTTTACTTCAAAGCCCTCCTCATTATCTCCAATTTTACCAACTGAATAACATTTCAACATAAAAACTGACTAATCATGACTAATTCATCACATATCAAGAAGACGTACCAAATTTATTGTAACTATTTAGAATGTAATAATTAGAAGAGAAGTTAGAGTGAATAATACCAGTGAAAACTAACCTTATTACAACCTGAAATCCTCACTAATTGTTCACCCTATACAACAAACTTAACTCGTCATTTACCTGCGGAATATATGATGTAAGGTGGTTTTTGGAGATATTTTATAGAAAAAAAAAAAAAAAAAATGGGTATAAACAGCAAAATATGGTTGTATATTTCCTGACATTGTAGAGGTGGGGGGATGCCTCGGCTTCAAAGATTCACTCAAAAACAATAAGCAGTTAAATAAAATGTAATTTTCAGCTTGCAGGATGCAGAGTAATGATTATTACTTCAGGCAGGGGCGGGGGGGGGGAGGATGGAAAAAGGTAATTTGGAAAATAAGATAAATTCCTTGGGTAAACGTGAAAGAGATTTCACAAGTAAAGGATTAGATTGCAAACAGTAAATTCCAATTTCATCTTCACATGAATTTATAATTTTTTTTTTTTTTAATTTTTCAGAGCTATTAGGTTGGTGCAAAAATAATGTCGTTTTCTCACATAGTAACATATGTGAGAAAACGACATTATTTTTGCACCAACCTAATATTATACTTCCCAAACCAGATACAAATATGTTTGACATGTGAATTTGCACACACATTTCAATGGCTACCAACATGGGAATCAGAATCTGTTAACTGTATTCAAATTTTGGCAGTGGCATTTTATAATCACTTCAAACTAATACCCTAAAGGCATGAATCCACTCCTCCTTGCATTCTATCCTATCAACAAATACACTGACAAAAGAGATGAGAGTAGATTTAACAACAGTCCTTTACTGGAAAGGACAGACCTTTAATTAGTTGTCATTGGCCTTTATTAAATTTGGAAGGTAAAAAACAATGTCATTTTCAATTATCTTGTGTATCCATAGGAAATAAATTTTAAATTACCATATATATATATATATATATATATATATATATTTGAGTAGTTTTTATTATAACATCACAGAGTTTGTAACCCTAGAAGAGAGCATGTGAACATCAAGGCAAATTGTTCTCCCTCTCCCATAACCAGCTTCCACACCCAGGCACCAGCAAAAACTCAATTTGACCATGACAAGTGAATAAGAATACATATATATATATATATATATATATATATGGTGGACTCTCCTGTTGTATTCAACGTATGAGGGTCAAGCAGCTCAGTTCCTAGGAACCAACAGCCCAGACACCAACACATATGATTTGATCCTAGTAGTGAAGGTTTTGTGCAGAACCAACCACGCTTTGTGAAAGGCTGAATACAGAGACCTGGTGCACTACGTGCCACAAGGTCCTCAAACAACCTTCTGCAGGTATTGAATTCAGAGTTGTTCTTCTCCTAGACCAGTTGCCATATCCAAGGCTATAGAACCCAGTCTGTCCTGCTATTTACCCATAGCTGGCTGGCAGAAGAAGAGGAGGATTAAAATCTTTCCTAAGGGTATTAGCACATAAATGAATGTAATGGATTCAAATGGAATTCAAAATCACCTACCTAATTCCTCTTTCTGAGCCACTATCCATTACTCCACTGTGCCTCATATATATATTAGATTTATTTTACATTCAACGTCATCACTTGATAAGACACCGAGGGTGTTGAAACAAAATGGCTATTTTTGTAGTGATTTTATAACATATTTATGTTTTAAGTTTTTTTTTAAATAAATAATTATATATATATATATATATGTGTATATATATATATATATATATGTGTGTGTGTGTGTAAAACAGATAAAAGTTTGGTTTGAAAGACAAAATATATCTAACAACACATTTTTAATTTTAGGAAAAAGACATTTTGTTATTATTAGGTTGGTGCAAAAATTATTTTTGGACCAACCTAATAGTTATATTTTATATTAAAAAACTTGCAACAAAAAGATTTCCTTTTTGTACATGTGTATGTCAGGGTCATGCCTATTAACCTCCATTAAAATGTTTAACCAAATGACATATACCTTGACACCAATTGAAAAATGTAATAATTTGAAAAATATATTTTAAAGAAATAAATGAAATGTTTCAGTCTCAAGAAAAAAAAAAAAAAATTGAAACCAAAAATTGAGATAAGCTTAACGTTGGTAAACAAAATTAAAACCCTTTATTTTATATTTTTTTAATGTATTTTTTTTTCCTTTTAATCTTCTATTTCAGAGTGGTCTGAAAGAATTCACAACCAGAGGAGAAACAGAACTCTGCATACCTATCTCTCCATTACCCGCCTGCCCCACTCCCCGTCTCAAAAAATGCAGCAAGAAAATTAAAGATGGATTATGCTAAACGGATACGACAATCAATATTTGTACAATCAGAAATGGTTTTGGTGGGCGGGTTTGGTTTTGCCTTTCTTGGATTTAAAAAAAAGAAAAAAAAAAAAAAAAAAATTTTGTTGAATTTTTTCTTTTGGTTTGCTGTCCTTTTCAGCTCACCACCCATCCTTGCTTTATTTTTTTTAGTTCATGTCTTTTTGACATTTCAGTTAAGAGAAAAGAACAATATATATATATATATATATATATATGGGGGTATAGTAGATAGTGGCTCTGAGAAAACGGGGAGCTGGGGTCGTATTCCAGTTGAGTTTGTTATATTTGCTTAAGTGCAAATACCCTTAGGAAAGTATGAATCTATCTCCTCTCCTCCCACCTATGGGTGAGCAGCAAAACACTCTGAAGCCTGTAGCCTTGATTGGCAACATGTGTAGGAGAAGAAATAATCTGAATTCACAACCTGAGGAGGAAAATTTGGAAACTTCGTGGCATATTATGTACAATAATTCTCTGTATACAGTTCTTCCAAACTGAACAAACCTTTACCAATATAATCAAATTATATGTGCAGGTAGTCTGGCTGTTCAGTTCTCAGAACTGAGCTACTGGATCCTCATGCATTGAAAATGACAGTAATATAAATATATATATATATATATATATATATATATATATATATATATATATATATATATGATGGTCAGTCACTACAACAGTTTCATACACATCCTGTGTGCAATCATCGCCATTTTATATATTTAATTTTGTGTATGTGCATTGTTTGTTTTTGATTTTGTCAACTGCACAGTATAGTAGGGTCAGTTGGTCACTGTCAGCAAGAAAAAGAGCACCATGATGCAATTCACTCCACTAGAAATTTGGAAACGCTGTATTGCTTGGTTTTTGTGCTGGAAGCTCCAATACTAACATTTCAGAGTATTTGGGTGTCAATCTGAGGACAGTGCAGAGGATTTGAAAAGAGTTGGATGAGTCTAATGGTGATTATAAAGATACAGAAGCTCAGAAAAGAAAATAAGAAAAAAACTCCTGAATTTGTTGGTGAGGACTTGAGGAGGTAGTGCTGCTCTGGGTCAAGAGAGTGGCTGTTAGAAGACACTATGTCTGGCAACAGGACTCTGCACCATGCCACACAAGCAGGAGAACCCAGTCATAGCTGTCAGACAATTTCTTTGACAATATTACTCCTTATATCTGGCTGCATAACTCCCCAGACTGCAACCCGCTTGATTATTATGTGTGGAGTGCAGTTGGACAAGAGCTAAACAAAACTCCTTGTAACACCAAAGACGAATTAAAGGCAAGTATTATACTAGCATTCACCAACTTAAACAAGGAGATTGTGCAGAAGCATTGCAGGAAATCCCAACGTCGTCAGGAGGCCATGGTTGAAGCCAATGGCGGTTTTATTGAATGAATTTACTCTTTAGTATTTCAAGATATTATTGTGTAATTTTGGTAAATATTTCTGTTAAAATGTGATGTCAGTGTTATTTTCACTTACGCATAATTTAGACGACAATTTATCCATCGCACTCGATATATATATATATATATATATATATATATATATATATATATATATATATATATATATACACACACACACATATATGTATGTATATATATTTAAATTCCTACATATCTGTACATATAGTATGGGCATAAATAATGTACATATAAATATCTATATGCTATGTGGGTATGTGTGCCTAGTTTTTTAATTTTCTCAAAAAAAAAAAATAAAAAAATAAATAAAATGAAATAAAAAATAAAAAACAAAAAAAAAAATAAAAAAATATCAACTTTTCTTTAATTTTTCTTCTTTCCTTTCATTACTTCCCCTCCACCATGTTTTCTCATTTTCTCTTCCTTCCATATTTGTCACTGTTCTTTTTTTTTTTTTTTTTTTTTTTTTTTTTAATATTTTCCTTTGTACATTTGCTTGCTCCATTTTCTTACCATTTTTCCTTTTTCTGTCTTTTCCTTTTGCCTTTTCTTTCCTCACATCCCCCCTATCTTCTTTTGATTTTTCTTCTATCCTTCACCTTTTTTCTCTTTGTCCTTCTCTCTCATCCTTTAAGATCATCTTTGTACGTTAGATGCGGATGGTTTTGCTTCAGTGAGTTAGAAAAATCTAATGACTTTTTTCTTGCGGAATAAAGGAAGTCAAGTGTTAGCATATATTTCAATATCAATATAGATTTATGTACATGCATATGCATACACACAGAAACCTATATGCATGTGTACATTTGACAGTATTGCATATTATTAAAATATAAAAAAATACATATACCCACAAAAAAAAGAAGTAACATATCCACTTATTTTATGTAAGAACATGCAAGAGTGACTGCA
>OZ010602.1:55431660-55439160 GCA_963932145.1 Acanthosepion lycidas | reverse complement strand
ATTTTTTTTACTAAAAATATTTTTTGTCTATTGTTTTTGGGGTTAAAATGGAAGAATGTTCTCTTCTCCAATGAAATGAAAGTTGAGCTAAATTCAAAGTATAAGTGATCTAAAATCCGAAGAAGCTTTGAAAGCTCTTTGAATTTAGCAGTAAGTACTATCAAGCATCCGTTCAGTATAATGTTCTGGGGATGCTTTTCTTTTCATGGAACTGATTTCTGAAAACCTATTGAAAAGACCTTCAGGAACGAGCAGTACAAGAGAATTTTAGAGACTTGTCTGCTCCCTCCTGCTGAAAGAGTGCAAATCGACCCCATCAAGCTCATTTTTATGCAGGATAATGCTCCCTGTCACAAATCAAAATTGATGAAGGAATACTTTGATGAGAAGCAGGTGAGTGTTATGACATGGCCGCCCCAATCTCCTGACCTCTACCCCATAGAAAACTTATGGAGCATTATAAAGTACAGGCTGTTGAGAAAGCAGTTGAGCAACAAAGAGCATTTGATTGTGAATTTCATATCCGAATGGAATTCAATGCTTGGAGATGAAATTTGCCAGAACCTAATCAAGTCAATGCCAAAAAGGGTTGAAAAGGTTATTCAAAATAAAGGAGGACCCATAGATTATTAAATATTTCGAACTATATTACCTATTATAAATAAATTATACCTCTATTATTCTTTATTTAAAGCTTTTTGGTTATGTTTCTATTGATTACTAGTTGCAGGAAATAAGTGAATCACTTTTTTTGTACAGTGTCTTTCCCTAAATCTCATTTATATCCAAAATTATAATTATCAATAGAATACCTTAGGGTGAGTAAACTTTTTTACTAGGTGATCGGGGAGGGGTCTTTATATTAGTAAGATTAAAAATTAGTTTGACCGCAAAAACAATAGGTGAATAAATTTTTTAAGTAAAAAAAAAAAAACAAGTGAGTCAGTTTTATCGAACAGCACTATATCAACACTAAAAGAAATGGAGTAATAGTAATGTATTTGTATGGAGGAATGCATATGGCAAAAAGAAGGATGGATCAAAAAGGAAAAAGCACTGCTGAGAGCAAGAAAAGAGATAAAGCTATAGCGAGCCATGATCGAACACATCCTGAAGGTACAAGGCTCACAGAGGGAGATTCAGAGATAAGAATATTTGTACAAATTAAGAAATGATAAAATTTAGTTAGAATTATATTTTTTTAAATGTAGCCACTCACTAACAAATACAGAATGTTACAAATAATAATACAAAATACTATCCATATCACTGTGAAATATATATATATATATATATATATTAATTGATTCATCGAGTCTGATAGAAACCTCAGGAAGCACTGGACGGCCGTTTCGTCCTATATTTGGGACTCATCAGCAGTGCGCATCCACTACTCTCGGTGAGAGTAGTCGTGGCTCCAGGAGGCTCAGTCCTATGGTCAGAGAGAATTTCAGTTGAGTTCCACCATGGAATGTGAGAGTGAGCGGCGCTTCTTAGAGTCTGATTTGCAATCTCTTTGTCACCAGCAGTTGGTATAGTGTTCGCTTGCCAACCTAACTGTCGGGGTTTCGATTCCCTCGGTAGTGGATGCGCACTGCTGATGAGTCCCAAATATAGGACGAAACGGCCGTCCAGTGCTTCCTGAGGTTTCTATCAGACTCGATGAATCAATTAATATAATTATCAAATCCTCCTCATTACTATATATATATATATATATATATATATATCCTTTTCCTAACTTGGAATATGTATTTAGCAATAATAATTCAAGCAACACATAAATTGGTTATACTATCACTACTTTATCATGCTGATTAACATGTCATTTTGTTGATAATAATTTGATTAAATCATATATCACCCAGATTATATGAAGAAATCATTTTTTGTATATTTTATTTAGTTGACATGTAGGAGCACAAAGATTTCAAGAATTAAATTTTTAACTGTTCTTGTAACTTTCCTCAGTATTATATTTTTGTGCTGGTGAGACGGAAAAGTACTAGGAAGAGGAAAAAAGTCAAACAGTTATGTCCTGACCCCAAAAAGAAGAGGTATTGAGCAAAATTTAATGGGAAAATTATCTCAGAGGAGGTGTTGTAATGGAATGTCCCACATTTGCTATTGCCTATGTGAACTGACTATATCAGTAGATATATAAAGTAAGCTCAGGATATACCAGGGACTCGTTTCAGGAATTACTATTTTGTGAACGGATTCCCTGTCTTTCAGTAGTGTATCCTCTTTTACAATAAATCTCTCTTTCTTTCATCTATGCCTGTGTTGCTGTTCCTTTCACTTGAGTACTACCTTTGTCTGTTTGTAGCCTTCTTTAAGGATACAACATATTATATATATATATATATATATATATATATATTGAACAATAAAAAATATTAAAAAAAATAAAATCTTCAGACACACTGGGTTGTATATTAAAATTCCTTTGTTTTTATTTTTATTTCATTTAGATTCCTCGACTAGTTTCGGCCAACATGGCCATCATCAGGAGAAGAAATATTTCTGCTTGCTGGTATCAGTGAACTACAGAAATGAATGTCTTGATGGAGAAAATGAACTTTTGTCTGTAGTTTTCATTTGATTTTTGATTTTTTTACCATGAATTTTGGTCAGTCTTTGTGTTGGTCAAACAGTCACTTTTAAGTTGTTATTTGAGATAAGAGCTGGATGGATTCATGCTGCTCTGAATTTCCTTGGTCATTTTGACAGTTTTATTGGTTCCTGGTAAGGGGATGTGTCTCTGTTAAGTGTGTGTGTGTTATTTGGTTCTTAGGGAGTGAGTGAGTATGATGTGTACGTGTGTGTATTTATGTATGCATGTAAGTGCTTTATGTTGAAATTATAAGTCTACCATGCTAACTTTACCAAAGGTTATTGCTAGAAGCCAATTAAAATCTATTAATTATGTTTCTAAATTTTTATCCTCTGATTTGGGGGATTATGCCAATTTAAGATAAAACTTATTGTTATGTTAAAAAAAAAAAAAAAAAAAAAAGAAGCAAAAAACCCCCCTGCAAAAAAACATTTGTTATTACCCTATTTGATGATATGATATTCTTCACCTTTTGTATGAACTAGTCAATTTCAGTTACAAAAAAAATTTTCATTTTCTGTGAAGATAAGAAAAAACATTAAATTTGTAATATTCATGCCTAATTTTAATGGATAAAAAGGGGAAAACATAAGTTTGATAATGTCAATTGTCCGTAGTTACTGAAACTGATCAACTCAAGCTTCTGTGATACTGTTAAATTCACCATTTTTTCCATTTCTACTCTTCCTCCAGAGGACATGATCATAGAAAATGATGAATGTAAAACCACTTAAACACAGAGGCATATAAAAAAAAAAAAAAAAAAAGAAAAAAAAAAGGGGGGGAAACCCATGGAACAAAAAAATCTACACGTGCGGTTACACTGTTGTAAACACAGTGAAGGCCCGCCAACTAGTAGTCAGTTTACAAAGTAGTGGCTTCTATCCAGTGTTGTCACAACTCTGTCCGTAGCCTGTGGAACTTATAAACTGAGTTGCCTGCTTCAGGTTTTGTCCATTGCTCCCGATATCCATTAAAGGGAGATCCATAATACTGAAGTACAAGTGTACTTTAATATAAATCAATGAATTCTACATGGACTGTACATATAAGATTCTTTTTAGACAGAAAAAAAAAAAAAATTTAATTCTTAACCCATTGTACCCAAAAGACTATAGGGTAGTATCAAGACAAAGAGTATGCTTAAGGATATCACTTGGTCTTATGCTTAAGGATATCTCTTGGTCTTATGCTTAAGGATATCTCTTGGTCTTTTCTAAAATGACATACAATGATTTCCAAGGGAGATAATTTAGTTTAATTAATGTTGTTAAAATTCTGATATTAACAATTGATGAATGTTTTGAATCAGTCTCCATTTTAGCGTTCAGTTTAAGTACAATTAGTTACAGAACACAAGGATTTGGGGCTTATTATGCAGACAAAGCAAAAAAAGAAAAAAAAAAAAAAAAGCCATAAGTAATTTCATCATAAGATTCTGCTAGCAATAAATAATTTCAATCTGAATCCAGAAACTCAATTTCTATATAAGTGAAAGGAAAAGAACAACAATCAATGTCATACAACAAGAGAAAGTGAAAGATAGAATGAAAACTAGAGAGAGAAAGAGGGAGGGAGATGGGATGGGACACAGAGGAGAGTGGGGATGATATGATTTATAACCAGAAATAAAGACCCCAGCAAACAGAGGCCAATGGATTTAGTATTGACTGCACAAAACTGATCAAGTTTAGTTTGCGAGGCGAACCCAGTTTTCATAAATACGAAACGGATCATATTAGCAGAATTTATGGCCAAGTTGCTATATTTAAGCAAGGGAGAAATGCAAAGTGGAAAGAATGAATGAGGAGGAAAAGGAGAGAAGAAGGGGTGGGTAAAGGGGACAGGTAGTGTGCAGTGCAAACGTCTCGACTAATTGCCGGCAATGTTCTTCGTCAAACTGATTATGGAGATTCATGGGTCAAAGCAGAAAGCATTGCTTCCTCTCTCAATAAAATGAAATTTGGGGAATCAAGTTGCATAGATCCACACATACAATATATATATATATATATATATATATATAAATAAAATGTATGCTCGTATATGCATATACTTTGATAATGAAGTTTTTGTGCATATATCCATATTTAAATACATTATACAAGTACATATGCATGCGTGTGCACACACGTACAGATAGATAAGTATATGGTCATTTGTTTAATTTATAAGCTATATACTATGCACCACTGTAAACATGTGCATACACCATTTTATGTGAATAGAATTTTTTTTGAAAATGAGGGAATGCTGAAAAGTTCTCAGCTTGACTCAAAAGAGATCCCAAAATAAATATTTTTGGTTATTGGTCTAATTTTGGAAAGTGGGTTGAGCTGAGAACTTTTAACCCCAACTTTGTATATGTTTTTTTTTTTTTTTTTTTATAAATATTTAGATATAAACATGTGCAACCTTCTATAAATTACTATATATATATATATATATATATATATATATATATATATATATTGATCTCATAAAGGTACAGGTTCACATTTATTTGCATAAATTTTACTTGAAAAATACAAACAACAGCCAACTCTATACATAAATGTATATGTATATGTATACGATTGTATTTAATCATGCTTATATTTATATGAAACACAATATATACTAATTAATATAAAGCATATATATAAGCAGACAGAGAAACAAAAGGAAAATATGAATTATGATTTCTAACTTCAATAATGTAAAAATCTTACTTTTACAGTGCAATTTTCCCCCAAATAAGGATGTTCTGTAATTCTTTTTTTAATATGGTGATATCCTACAGATATTAAAATTGTTATTCTCTACAATTTTTTTTTAAAGTAATAGTGTTGTTCTACAGTTTTTTAAATTGATTCAGATGTCCCAGTCTATTTTTTTTGTTTTTTTTTAACAAAAACACCCCATGGTTTTTTTTAAAGCAACTGTGATGCCCAGCAGTTTTTCAAGGTAATAATGATTTATAGTTTTTTCATATTAATAGAGATGCCCCTATTTTTGTCTTATGCCTTCAAAACTAGACAGTTTTGAAGGCATAAGACAAAAATAGGGGCATCTCTATTAAGTGATGAGAGGAGAGTTAAACAGTATCTCAAGAAGATGTATTTAATTGGTGAGACAAGTGTTGCATACTTCCTTCTTATTGAAATACTGCTCCAAAATGTATTTCCAAATTACTTTTTCATTGAACTGAAAACAATTCAAACTGTCTGATTCTACTTGTTTATTTGAAAGTTGTTATCCAAGAATCTAAGATAACTGAACATTTATTTGGTAATCCAGTCAAATCTGGTCAAACAAAATAAGAATAGGAATTCAATATAGTAACATAAAAGCTAATTTTTCAGTTTTTGTCTTGTCTAAAAATCAGAGATTAAATATTGTCATTATTGCTTGAATTAATCAAACTGTCTGTATTTCTGCCATTTTGATCCCAATATTTTGGCCAATGTGTTCTTTATCTTTCCTCAGTTATATATTGCATTATGAAATGCAATTCAATGATTCTAAAATACAACATACACTTAAAGAACACATGAGTCAATACAGAATCAAAATAAAGATTAAGATACTATTTTAAATAATTTATGGACTAATTCGTTTGATACATTTACAAGAAGGGATTCTTTAGAATACTTTTAAAAAGAACAATCTCTGTTTTTTTTTCAGTTCAATTAAAACAGTAATTTAACTGATTTGCTGAGTAGTTCTTTCACCAACAATTTTATTGTAAATGAATTGGTTTATTAACCACATTCAGCTAATGTTTGCTGCTTTTTGAAGTTAATAAATCAGGTTTTTAATAAAATGCATAAATGTATGCATTCTTCCAATACTATTTCTACTTAATATTTTATTCATGTTCAAGTTATAGTTGTGAATGTTGGCATAAAAAGTAACAGAAACTTATAGTGGAGGGGGTGGGTTATGCAATGGTTAGCAGCTCAGCATGAGAAATTGGCAAGTTGACTGAATTCCAGTCGAATTTGTTACATTCACTTTCATGCAAATAACATTGGGAATGATATCAGTCCATTTCTTCTCTTCCCAGTTATGGGTTAAATAGTAGGGCAGACTGGTCTCTTTAGCCTTGATTGGCAACAAATCAAATCTGAATTCAAAACCAGTTGGACATGGGGTTAGTAACCCCATCTGATGAAACCTAATTTCTCTGAAAACTGCAGCAGCAAAAACTAGTACGTTGAAGCTGTAAACCCATACTCTACAAATAGAGAGTATCAGCCTTATTATATATATATATATATATATAAAAAATCAAGAAGAAAACCTTAAAGATTCATTTCGGTTATAATTTATTTTGTGAATATCTCTATAACTTCATTCTGAAGAGTGGAATATAGAAATATTCACAAAATAAATTATAACCAAAATGAATCTTTAAAGTTTTTTCTTGGTCATTATTATTATTATGCTCTGTAGTTTACATTGAGCTCTCACTGGATTAATATCATACTTGTAATTATCCCCACCAGTCACAAATTGGTAATATATATATATATATATATATATATATATATATATATATGTGTGTAATTATGATAAAAAATAGGTTTATGGTTTGCTACATTTATGGATTAAATGTTCACTATCATGAACAGAGTATATGTAAATGGACATTAGCAGTCAACACTCAGTGGTAACAGTCTCTATCATGCTTAAATGCAATTTTCAGGTCTGAATATTACATTTAGGCATGAAACAGTCTATCACCATTGGGTGTTGACCTCAATGTCCACTTATATATAATTACACATACACAGAGACTAGTCCTGGGTAATGTTAAACAACAATCAGCAGCAAGGTCTCTGATTGGGGCATTAGAAGTGTTAAGAGGTGTGGAAACACCTTTTAATTGCTATTGTTCC
>OZ010602.1:55409160-55424160 GCA_963932145.1 Acanthosepion lycidas | reverse complement strand
TTCTTCTTTGGATCCCTAAATACAGAACAGAAGCACTAGACAAGATGTAGCAGCAATATTAAAAAAAAAAAAAAGATTCTTATTTGAATCAATTATGGATACAACTTTTACTATAGCAGGAAATTTTTTTCTATAATTACTTCATGAACATTAGTTAAAATGTACAATTATATTACCATGCGTGCAGAATTAAATTTTACAAGTTCTAGACTGAACATAAAGATAAAAGGTCATTTCTTGCATCAAACATCAATTTCCCTAAGTCATGATATAAATCCATATTATATGACAAAACTACACCTACAAGATAATTCAAAGATGTGTTGATTGGCTGAAATTGAAATACGATTGTTTTTTGTTTAGCAGCATATCAACTTCTATGGGTTATTTAATGCTGAAATCTAAATATTTTGTATGCAATTTTATCTTATTTTTGGAAATAATAATGATTTTAGCAATACATATCTTACTAATTAACCCATACCTGGAAAGAGAAGAAATGGATTCATACCTTTCCCAAGGGTATTTGTGTGTAAGTGACTATAACAAATGTGACTAGAATTGGAACTCGGCTCCCAGATTAACAATGCAGAGTCATTATCCATTACCCCACCTGCACATCCAAGCTTACAGAAGCTGGTATTCACAAGTGGTCACCCATCTGGGTACTGACCAGGATTGATGTTGCTTAACTTTGATGATTATATGGGAAAATGAACATATATTCATTTTTATATGTTAATAAGTATTACTTAACTAACAAATATATGGAGCTAAACACCTAGAGATTGATAGTTTTCTGCCAACCCACCAGCAAGTAACTTTAAAAAAATGTATGCAGAAGTAAAGTTGCATTTTATTCAGGTATTTCTAAGTGCATATGTATTCATTTTTATATAATATAGGACCATAAAGAAAATGCTTCCTCACAATACTAAATCTATAGTGCATACAAGTGTGCACATATATATAAAAAGGTGTGGTTTTGTGTGATGGTAAAAAAAAGGTGTGTAAACCAACTGGTACATGTTGTTGGTTACGTATAATAATAATAAAAAAGCTACTGATATGGATTAAATAATGATGAATTTCTGTCTTCCTTTCAGCATATTGATTCCAGTTGTGGGTTTGAGAAGGTGGAAGGAGAAGGAAAGTACTGTGGAGACGTTTGGGGTGGGGAAGTAGGTGAGGATGCATGTTCACTGTGGATGGATATTGATTGAATATAAGCGAAATTCAACTCTCCTTATTATTCTTTCAGGTGGAACATGCAAAAGATTGATATTACTGTGCTGTCTGACCTGAAAGAACTTCACACACAGTTATTCTTATATATCTCGTGTTACACATCCATCTCTCAAGTTACCTGTTTTCATTATAGTCATGGTTTTTTCATTTTTTCATTAAAGTTTTAATTATGCTTACATGACTATTATATGTCTACCTCTGAATTTATAAGTATCTCTGTTCCATTGTATTTCTCTGTGATTATTTACATATTCATTTGGATATAAATATTTAACTATAGAAATACATGGTTGTTTCTGCAATTATAATTGGATATTTCAAGGAAAAGGCATCCAGACTTATAAAGATGACTTACATAATTTCATAAGCTTTAAGTAAATCATTCATACCTTTCAAAGGAAATAATATAAGTCAAATACATTACTTAATTATATTTTACTTAATTTAGTAAATTAATAATTTTTAATGACTATTATTATTATTATTTATTTTCTTTGCTTTCTGGCGTTTACACAATTCTTTCCGGGTCCCACCCAGGGACCTAAGGTTAGAAATGGCATCATGACACTTTTCACTAACAAAAAAAAAAATAAATAAAAAAAAATAAAATAAAATAAAATAAAATAAAAAATAAAATAAAATAAAAAATAAAATAAAAAAATAAAATAAAAAATAAAATAAAAAAATAAAATAAAATAAAATAAAAAATAAAATAAAATAAAAAATAAAATAAAATAAAAAAATAAAATAAAAATTACATAGATAATAATAATAATAATAATATTCTAATTACCAATCTATTTATTGCATAAGTTGATAGCTATCTAATTATCTATCTGTATGAATAAATGTAATTTGATGAATCATTGTAAAATTGTTTCATATATATGTGTGTGTGTGTGTGTGTGTGTGTGTAAAATTAAAAAAAAAAAAAAAATATCTGTAAAAAGACAATATGAGTAAAGACAAATAGAAAACTTATCTTAGCCAACCTGTTTCATCCTCTAACTTAGATGGAAAATTCTTGAGAATGCTGCTATCAAACCTTGCCAAAACATAAACCTGTGCCCAAATATCTCCTTTCCTAAAAGAAATACTTCTTTCCCAAGCCAATGCATGTGACTATAAAATTTTTAGAGTTAAAAGAAAACAGTTAAATTCAAAATTATTATTTAAAATATATAATACATAAATTAATCTCAAATTAAAATAATATAAATAGTTCTATAAAACAAAATTCAACAATAACATTTACTTACTTTTGCTTATTACACATTAAATTACATCACTTAGCATCCTCCATATTTTACCTTGACTTTCAATTATTCCATTAGAAGTCGAAACGTGTTGGCTAAGATAAGTTTTCATTTGGTGAGCAAAACAAGAACTCACAAGTGATCTACTGTTCCAGACACCTAGCCATGGAGCAACATGGGTTAGTCACCCAGAAACCACCTACATTAACCAGCTATGTTATGACACAGAATGCCACCCTAATGATCTTGATGCAGGACTGTGATGGTTGGCATGGTAGACACATGAATCTCCAAGCTAACTTGACTGAATAAATAAATAAATATGATCCAGACACAGACATTAAGACCATGAAATGTAAACACATGAGATCTACCTGACCAATGAAAAACAGAGAATTTAAATATACCAGAACTTCTTCCACAACTCATTTCCAAAGATTTCTGACGAAGCTTAAATAAAAGCAAAACATGTTAAATTTATAAGCATTTTCTATTTGTTCTTTATTCTATCATTTTTCATCCATATTTGATTCCAGTTACTATATATATATATATATATATATATATATATATATATACATACACACACACAAGTTAAAGATTTGTCACTTAGCTCATTGATATTACCTTCAGCATCTTGATCCCATAGTTTTGTAGACAGACGCTCCAGGAATTACACCATATGGTCTTCACATGCATTGGTTGCAATTGAGACTGTCACTCCTGTTTGAGCCTGTACAGCCATAACAGTTTTTTTTTCTTTTTTTTTTTACTAATGTTCACTTAATACAAGTCCCAAGAGCCACACAAGGTAGAGGGTTACTGTGTGGAGATATTAGTGTTAAGAGTATAGAGCTTAAGTATATATATATATATATATATATATATATATATATATATATATATATATATATATAGAGAGAGAGAGAGAGAGAGAGAGAGATAGATAGATAGGGAGAAGTATAAATACCCAAATTTCTGCTCCCCTCACTTCTCCAAAATTTACCCTGCATTTTATATGCCAATGGTTGGATTATTAGTTCACAACTAACACCTAAATGATAGTCCTCTGGTGATCTAAGAATTATTATATATGAATAGAAATGATTAAATTATGATTATAAACCCAAGTAATGTTAAATATATATATATATATATATATATATAAAAAACAAACAATGGATACATATGAATGAATCATCAGTTGATATTACTTTCTTTTTTTCTAAATATTTCTCAGCAAATTATAGGTATATGTTATATGGCAGGAAATATGGTATATCAATATACAGACATGTGTACACACACACACACATATTCTAATCAATATAATGTTATACATATATTTAAATATTAATATATCGATATAAAGCTAAGAGATAACTAACTGTACAACTTTTGATCCATAAGATTGTATATCTATTGATCTGACAAACCACATACGTTTATCCCTCATTCATGTGTGCAAATGTGTTTATCTGACTATCGCTGTTATTTTTCTTTCATTTTGAAAACTGTCCTCTTGGGAGTCATCTATCTTGGTATGACACTTACCACAGACCATGCATACAACCCTCTTCGTGCATGCCATGAAGCTGAAGCTATAACTCAATCCCTAAAAATTGAATCATCTGTGCTTGCAACATGCTTATAATACTGTCCAATTTATTCCTGTTCTTTGGCAATGAACTTATTTTAATATACTTTGGTGGAAGAGCTGATTTTGCTTGTTGGTTGAGTAAAAGACAGGAGGCTGAACGTCACTAGATTTCATGCCAGATTGTGAGGGTTTGCAATTTCAAACTCCCCAAGGAGAAGAGATTGACTTTGAACTGGGGCAATGAGCCATTACACTCAAGAGTTAATCTTGTAATGATAAAATGAGCAATATCCAATTGCTATAAATAAATACTTAAATTTCTTCGCAAATGCTAACATACCACTCATCCGAAGTTACCGTTTATCTGGAAACTAAAATGGATGTACCGAATTTTGTCTTGTGGATAATCTAGTATTTCTTCCTGTTTACCATCATTCAATGAGTTTTTTTTTAACTACTGTATATGCTGGCATATAAGACAACACCCAAATTTTCAAGTTAATAAGTTGGTTTGGGGCTGCATTTGCCATACAAAACAATCTACCCACTCCCAATTGTTTTAAAAATGTATTGTATTTAATTTATTAAATAAATTCAGTAAACATATACTTTCTTTTGACTTAAATTCTAATGAAAAAATGGTAGGGAGATTTGTAAATCTAACACAATCTACAATACCTCCTGAGTGGGTGCTATGTTTGCAGTAGGCTATTATGGTAGCCTGAATTACTTTTCCCTACTAACCATCCATTTGTTCCACTTTTCTTGAATGCAAACTTGGACTCAGGTGGTTTTCAGAAAGAAAACCTGATTTACAACTGTGTGTATTCCATTCCATGCATTTAGGGCAAGGAATACAACAAAGAAACCCGATGCCCCCGAAAGGTTAGGATGGAAAATATTCAAAAGTTGTTATCTGAGGAGAGACATTGGTTTGGCTGATCATCTATGAATGAAAAGTGTGGTTATCAACCTGAGTGGAATGATGTCAAGATAACAGTATAGCATTGGATGATAAGACTAAAGGTATTATTTCTGTTTGAAATTTTTTTTGTGGGGGGTGGGGTGAGGAGCTGCATATAAGTACTGGTGGTCTATGGTTTCTCTGTCAATATTAGTCTACCCACTACCTCAACTTCACATATAAGACGCAGGAAGATAGATTTAGGTTTTGTAGAGAAAAAAGTAGACATCTTATCTGCCATGGAATCTACCTATTTAGGAGTGCCTGTTTCATTCTGTGTGTGTGTGTGTGTGTGTGTGTGTGTGTGTGTATAGATGTTCCATTCAGTGTGTGTGTGTGTGTGTGTGTGTGTGTGTGTGTGTGTGTGTAGATGTTCCATTCAGTGTGTGTGTGTGTGCGTGCACTTTATTTGATGCGTGTGTGCGTGTATGTAGAAATGTTTCATTCAATGTGTATGTGTGCATGCACGCAGATGTTTCATTTAGTGTGTGTGTGTGTGTGTGTGTGTGTGTGTGTGTGTGTGTGTGTGTATAAATGTTTCATTCAATGTATATGCGTGTGTGGTGATTATGTTAAAATTGAGTTTCCACAGTTCGAAAGTGCCTGCAAGGCACACTTGACATAAAGAATGAAGTTTGAGACCAGAAGAATAAAAGTTATATTCCCAAACGTTACGTAGGTTCGGCATATTAGTAGAAGCAGGTGAAGAAAGAGGTGTACAGTTAAACACACCTACGTCTAACAAGGTGAAACTTCACTGCATTCTGACATCATTCATTGCATTATAATAACATATTTATCCAAAGAAAGCTGAAGTAGCAGCAAGACACAAGTAGTTTTAAAGAAATGTTTTCAAGCATGAAAGATGAAGGACAAAGTGTCAGTATTATTCAAATAGTTTAACTAATAGATACATAAATATGAACAGACTGACAAAGATAGTTAGGTAAGGGCATGTGATGGTAAGTAAATTAGAAGATTATTAGAAAAATTTGCAACTTGACAGAGTAAGATGAAAAAATAGAACTATATAGCAGTAACAATGATTGCATTTTGCAAGACAAAAAAAAAAAAAAGAAAAGTTGTCAACCAGGGTATTTCTGGAAGATAGCGTTTATAAAGCAAACAGTCTTTGTAATTAGAGTGCACAATATCAAGCGACAGAGAAATAATAGAAATAAAACAGAATTAAATGTTCATGTGTTTCTACTTTGACTTACAGAGACTTTACAATCAAGTTTCCTATCAAGTGGATGTAATCTCCACAAAACTCAGTAAGGACAAAATAAGTGAAAATTTTTATATATATATATTATTAGTGGTAAATATACACATACATATGCAAAATATATAAATATATATACATAGGTGCATACACATACATGCATATTTTTTAACAATGATGAGGACAACAGTCCAAACAATGACTGATTGGAATTTAACCAAACTCTTTATTTCGTCCACAGGGGATTGACTGTTCCTGTCCCATATGCCATACCACATCTGGATATTACTTCAACCAACACTTTTTTATCCACTGGGCCATGTATCCTCAAGTGCCAGTGGATAAAAGCCTTCGTTGAAGTAATCCAGTGACTTGACCCAATGAGTTGTGAGTTCAATACCTGGCCACAGAAGAGGTGAACAAAAAAACTTGGAGAGTTGAGTTACTAAAAGGGAAATAACTGAAACTGAGATATACAGAAGAGGCATGGCACATGGAACTAGAACAATCTGCTTGAATAGCGCCCAATGGCTGAAACATTATGAATATGACAACAAAGATAAGGACAACAGTCCAAAGAATGTAAATAGCTACAATACCTCATCACAGAAATATAGACAGATATATATATATATATATATATATATATGTTTGTAAAGAATCAATGGAAATATTTGAATTTAACATTACTTCAAATGTTATTATAGTGAATACTCATATTTGAAATAGACATCATGTTTTTATTTTTACTTTTAAACAGTGTACATTACATCTATCAGCCTGAGGTTTGTTTCCTGCGAATGAGCACATTTTCTATATACACACACACACACAAACAGGTTAAATAATTTAGACATATCATGTCGATTAGTTTTCATTGTGATCCTTTCAAGTTTGCAGATTAATTTCTTGGTAGCCTTAGAAAACTGATTAAGAAAAATACCAAAATTGAAAGTACTTGGGAAAATAAAAACTATTTGTAAGAAAATTAAAAATTAAAATTAAAAATTAATCCGCATACTTGAAAGGATCACAACGAAAACTAATTGACATATGTGTAAATTATTTAACTAAACCAATTTGAATGAAAATATGCTGCCTACAATATATATATAATTATATATAATAATTGAACAAATCCTTTTACCTCATATGGCTATTTCAGCAGACGACAAGTAAGCCAAGTGTGGATGTTAGTACTATATGAAAAGCATTGCTTAGAAGAGATGAAGAACTGAACAGAGACAATAATCACTAAGATCTTTCACATATACAGTGTTCTAATATTAAGAAAGTCGTTAAGATTTCTAATTCAAACTACATAAAAGTAAGCATATTTGCTGACCTTCCCAAACTATTTAGTTAATTTTTTTCTTTGAGAAACAAAGGGATTTCTTGTACATCTTCAAAGACTCAGAACTGAATTGTTTTTAGATGATAACAGAATTTCATAAGGAAAAAAAGAAAAAAAAAGAAAATTAGATGAGATTCAAGAATTACCAGATGCGACATCCACTTGAAGATAACTAAGTACACATTAGCGGAGATATCTCAAAACTCACAAAGATTAGCCTATTAAAATGACTAATTTAATGATACTGTTAATGCATTATATTAGGGCGTCATTTAACAAAAATTACATACAGTATTTTCTTATGTATAATACGACTTGAATAGAATACGACTTCTGAAGCAATAACAGGGATTAAATTACAAACTCAAGTATAAGATGACTTCATAGTACAACCATCCCTATGTAAATTTCTTTGCAAAGTTGTATCATACCATCCATTAAAATCTAAAGGTCGGACATATATTTCACTAAAATATTTAAATTTTCCTGATATTAAAAAAAAAAAAAAATGAACTGGATGTCTAGTCATTGCATGTTTCTTCTAATTTCCATTTCAAAACTGATTTTCAAATTTCTGAGGAAAGTTGCTAATACCTGGTAATAGATTTTATGGGGTTACTTAATCTGTCATGCTTTTCTGTTTGATGAGATTTATTATATTTCTATATATTAATAAACTATGAAAATAAAATAAATATTGTCTTTGATTAAAAACAAAGAGAAAAATTTATAAAAAAAAAAACAATAAAATGAAGATCTGAGCACATGTGCAAGCTTGCTGTTTTGAAATAAGATTTTTAAGCTGAGTAAAACTTTCTCAAAATGTGTATTTGTGCCCCACATTTTACCTTTAATAATCCATCAAATTTTCTTGTATTATACACAAGAAAATATGCTAATGTTCCCTTTAAATGTATTATGTTTAGTGAAAAATATTTGGTCTACTGTGCACAAAAATGTAAATACTAAAGATATATAAATGAAAATTTGCATATGAGCACAGAGCAATTTCAGTAGCAATTATGGTTGTCATTGTAGCAGAATATGAATTGAAAAATCTTTGCAATACGTGAAGATGACAGTGACAACAAAGAGTAAAAGGACACAATGCCAAACCTTTCACCCACATTCAGCCCCCTAACCCCCCCACGTCTGCCACTATCAACCATTCCAGCACTGATTCCACTGTCCTCACTGGCACTGGCGCCAGCACTGCCAGAAATGCCTCCCAGAGTTACGTGATTTCTTGCCTTAATTTTAGATTAGTTTTAAGCACAAATCTGCGCGATATGAAAAGAGATGGAAATCAATGCTCACTTCTAGATTATAGGAACTTGGAAGGCTAGCTTGATTTATCTATAGAACATGGCTTTGTAGTGAGGATGATGATGATGATGATGATGATGATGGTGGTAGTGGTGATTACTGTCCCGCTCCCTTCTTGTCCATTATGAACATTGCTGCATCACTGATGTGTGCATGTGTGGAACTGGAGACAGGCAAAGGGTTAGTACAAAGAAGGAAATCCAGAGGAAACTGGTTATAAAAATAATAAAGGAGAACAAAAGAGAGAAAGTGCACTGGGAAAGAAGAAGAAGAAGAAGAAGAGGAGGAAGAAAAAGAAGAAGAATTAGAAGAAGAAGAATTAGAAGAAAAATTAATAAAGGAAAAAAAGAAATTAGACAAAAAAATTGGATCAATTCTTCTTTTTAGATTAGTGAAACTAAAAAAAAAAAAATTATAATTTGAATACAGCACAGGAATGAAACAAGATTTTTTTTTTTTTTTTTTTGCTTTTTTTTCATACGTGAATAATGAAAAATCATCAAGCAAACTCTCCTGTCAGAAGAGGTCCATTTAGTTGGGCACCCTTGCATAGCCTTGAGAATCCAAGTTTGCCTCAACTAATCAATTTATTTCTTTGGACAAGAAGATTGTTTTATTCTTTTGTTTGTTTTTTTACATTATTGATTTTTTTTTTTTTTAAGGATTTTTGGTCATTTATGTTTTTATTCTATTTTTCAATACTAATTCTTAATAGGAATGTCTTCTTTGAGAAGTAGTCCCTCTTTATGGGCAAGCCCCATAGCAAGATAAAAAAAATTCAAGTAAGAAAACATAAATAAGGCAAGATATATTTTCAGTGAAGGTGATTAAAAAACAATACCAAAATATATATATATATATATATATATTAAATTTTTTGTATGAAAGTGGAAAATACCCCACAGAAATAAGGAAAAAAAAAAAAAGTAAAAAACACACACACAAACACACCAAGTAGCAATTTGGTAATGTGGTGATTACATGATTCAACACAACATTTATCCCATTCAAAATATCAAGTTTTAAGCAGACATGTGAATATTGTAAAATCATTTGTTGGCATGTTTGTTATTAAATTTTACCCTTTTTATACAAGGAGGGGGTGCTAAAAAGTCCTCCGCTTAGCTCACTTTTCAAAATCCGACAAGAATATGAGTTTGTGTAAGCTTGAATGTCCAAGCGATGTAATGGATAACAGCTCAGAATTAGAAACTGGAAAGCCAAATTGCAACTCCAGTTGAATTCATTATATTGACTTATGCCAAAATTCACCTTTTCTCTCCCATTAACTATGGCTTAATTAGTAGGACTTGTATCAGTAAAATCATTATTATCTCCCAAAAAATTCTTACAATCTAAAAATATTTTCTGACTTTGAATAACTTGCAAAGAGTTGATAAGCTGTAATAAAACTAATCAATTAATCCAGTAACTGACCAATGATAAGATTTTATATTTTTTTTGGAATGGCTTCTTGGTTGGACTGTAATTTTTTCTACACTCCCCATCTACATTTGTTTTTAAACATCCTAACTTTTATCAACTTTCAAATCAGATATATCAGCAATATAAAGCATTGATTAAAAATAATCACTAAGCAAGATCAGTTTGCTGACTGATGTTGTACATCTGACTTGTTTACGTAATTCGTGACTCTCTTGCTTCCATTTTGTTAATGGCAATATTGTACAATTGAGGAAATTTCAAATGGCACCAACTGCAATAGTAGACTGAGTTTTCATATATTCAAAAGAAGAAACCTAAATGACTTAGAGAAGCACTGGCAAGCTGGAACATGTGATTATTGCATCAACAGGATTAATTAAATAAGTAAATATATATGGGGAAAGTATGGATAATTTCAATGTTTGAACATGGCAACTGCATGTTTAGATAGTAATTTTAAAATTGAACTATGATTATCATTAGAATTTTTTTATATCTCAGTGTCTTATATAATTCATTTATTTGAGCGTATAGGCATGTATTTATATTTGTACAATCATGAAATATGTAATTTTCTGCAAGTCTACTCAAGATATTTAGGATTTCTTTAGTGTATCTAAATGAAAATATATTTAATAGAACTTTAATTCTGTGTATGCATATGTACAAATGGATATATGTACATAAATCCCACACACATAATATATGTGGCTGACTTATTAGATAAGATCATTATATTTTGTGTAGTTTAAATTAGTTAATAGTTTTCATTCTTAGTCTCTGTTCATTTTGATTTTCTAGTCTTTCTTCTTCTCTTCCACTCTCCAATTGACTTTCTCAGCAATTGACCAACTGGCAAAAATCCTAAATAGGGTTAAAGCTGAGTGACAAAGGAGGCATGGTGAAGTAATGGATAGCTGCTGAGATTGAGGAATTGGAGAGCCGAGTTTGAATTCCAGCTGAATCCAGTACATTCACTTACATGCTAATAGCATTGGGAAAGGTATGAATCCTCTTCTCCCACCAGCTATGGATAAATAGCAGGACAGACCAGGTTCTATAGCCTTGGATGGTAACTTATCTACCACAGAAAGAAATGGCAACCTAAAGTGAGAAAAAAATCTGCCTTGTCAGTCATGTATCGAAAGATACATGATCGCCTAAGCGTGTATCACGCATGACACGTAACTGACTGAAACATATAAGAGTTCCCACTTTAGAGTAATAGTTAGCAAGTCAGTCTTGCTTATGTAGAGAGTGTTAAATTTTTTTATTGACCTTGCAAGGCACATCTAAGATCAGTAAATATATTCTGCTTCAGATTATTCTTTATACTTATCACCTATCACCTTTTATAGAACTCCACTAGGTGATCTTGTTCCAGTCAACAGTGGGTGGCATCATCTCCATTAAAAGCTAACGTCTCTAGCTGGTAAACTGAAGGTTGTGAGATCAATCACTACACTAGGCACTATATATATATATATATATATATATATATATATATATATATATATTTTGTATATTTGACTCTTCAGCCACATTTTGTCATTTTGTTTGATGTGCAAGCCTGAGCAAAATCAAGAATTTATAGTGCCAATTTTCACGACAGACAGGCACTCACTATTCAGAATATTGATGCAAAACAATCTCCCAATACAATTTCCATCCATTTCCAAAGCTAAGCTAAGCAAATATGGTAAACCTGAATCTTTGCATCCACAAAAAAATGGAATATCAAAAGGGCAGTTTTTCCCTTGACACCGCTATCATTTTAACTACCTTCACTCCTCAGCAATATTTACTGTTTTAAAAAGCAATGATTAGAATTGTAATAAAACCTAAACATATGCTGAAAGTGAATTTATACATTTTTTCTGTTTATGAGAATTTTTTTTTTTTTTTTTTTTTTTTTTTTTAAGCGTTTCACCCCAAGCAAAGCAAGAAGCCACTAGGACGCAAGGGGTTACAGAAGATTTGGAGCAAGATCAGATAGGAGTGATAGAGGAAAGGATGAGGAGAAGGATAGTGGATAGATCAAGGCAACTGAAGATACAGCAAAAATGTTAAACACTAGTACAGTTTTTATTTAGAAGAATATTTTTATATTTAGCACATTCTAAAAACTAATACAATTAAAACTAATGCAATGTAATATTTATCATTTACAAATTTGTAAAGGAATAAATGTGAAAACAATTTTTTATTCATAAATTTATAAAGATTTACTTATCAAAATGTGTGAACCAACTGAAAGGAAATCCTTATTTACCATTTTATAAAGTTTGAATCAATTGGCAATTTTTTCTCAACCATTCCAATGAACAATATTATAGTATTTATTATTTTTGTAATCAACTCTCAAGAGCAATGAAAATGTATAAATTAACTTTGATCATATGTTTAGGTTTTATTGCAAGTCTAATAATCACCTTTTAAAACAATAAACATTGCTGAGGAGTGAAGGTAGTTAAAATAATAAGTCAAGGGAAAAACCGCCTTTTTGACACTTTGTTTTCTTGTGAGCATGAAGGTCTAGGCTTGTTATAAATATTATATTTCAAGTTCAAATTATCCCATTGACTGCTTCATGGTATTTTTTAGGACAACAGGAATTATTTGATAATGTTCCTCCCCACTCTAAAGAACAGGTGACAGCTTTTATTGAAATGTAGTTCCACAGAAGGATGCTGAAAATACTAGAACATATACTGGCAGCAAACCACCTGCATGCAGAAAGAAAATGAATCCAGTAAATATACAAAATTACAAAGTGGTGTGAGACAAGGCTGTGTCTTCTCACCAGTCTTATTGAACATATACAGAGAGGCAATTCTGAAAGAATTAGAAGTCATACGAGTATTCATTATTGTTGGCCACAATCTTAACAAGATAAGATATGCAGATGACACAGTGTTGATAGCAGACACAGAAAGAAAACTATAAGAACTCCTCTAGAAGGTAACAAAGGAAAGCGAGAAGGGACTAAACATCAATTACAAGATAGAATACATTTTAATTGTTAGTAAAAAGATGAGCCTAACATACAAATTACAAATCCTAGACACCAAAATCAAACAAGTACAACAATTTAAACATCTGGGAAGTATTTTAATAGAGGACGAAAAGTGTGACACTGAAATCCAAAGGTGTATTGAAATAGCAAAAGATGTATTCCAAAAGCTAAGCAAGGTATTAAGAAATAGAAAAATTTATTGAGAAACAAAGAAAAGAGTACTGAACTATTATGTAATATCAGTCCTCCTATTATATATGCTAGTGAATACTGGACAATCTCCTCATACATGAAGAAGAAACTTGAAGCAACAGAAATGTGGTTCTACAGAAGGATGCTGAGCATGCCATGGACTAAACATGTGAGCAATAACAAAGTTTTAGAAAAAAAATGGACAATCTCCTCAAAGATGAAGAAGAGATTTGAAACAACAGAACTTCTCTTTATAAAATATATTCTCAAAAGCATACTATAATAGTTAAAGAACAAGGACAAAAACTCTCACCCTGTAGGTAAACCATACCAGGAGATTATATATATATATATATATATTGTCAATACTGTTTCTTATAAACAGAGCATTTACTTAAATATTTATATCTATAAAAATAATGTACAAACAGAAAATACCTTAAAATATTTTTGGACTTTGTCCATTTCATAGTGTGTGACATCATTAGTTTAAGTTTGGATACACTTCGAGTACAAATGATTGTTCAAGGGAAATTATAGAAAATTGTAGTTTAAAAACAGTAAAATCGACCTTGATAACCAGACGCTCCTCAGTAGTTAAATTAGTATAGCACATCAGGCTATATGAGGCTTCTGTGTAGGATACAGGTTTGATTACTGTCAGAGGGCACATGTTTTCTATGAAAATTTCTCGGACATTCAGGGCAGTAAATGTTAATACTATTTATTATAAACAGAGCATTTACTTAAATATTTGTATCTATAAAAATAACATATAAACAGAAAATACCTTTATATATATATATATATATATATATATATATGAAGAAATATAGTTTTAAGGTGTGCTATGGGATAAAGTGGTCAATATCAGAGATAGAGCGTATGTAAATATAAATATAAAAGTGAACATTGAAGTCAACACTCAGAGGCGACTGGACGCAATTGTCAAGATGTAATCGTCGACCTGATGATTGCGTCCAGCCTGAAACAGCCTGTAGCCTCTGAGTATTGACTTCAATATATGATGTCAGCTTTCTCAATTTAAAGTATAGTCACTGCTTCAAGCACTTCAGAATCAATTTCATCAGTGAGCAGCATGGATGTGACTTTTCAGGCTGGCAAAGGACCTACACTAATACAGGTGCTACATACACGACAGTCTCTAGCAACAGAGCTACTTGTTGTGCACTATGTATTTTCATATGTTGTTTCTGACCTCCAGTTGATCAGTAAATATTGCAGCATTTTGAATGTTGTTATGCCATATGTGGTATAATCCATGTCCACTCTCTGTGCATGGCTTCTTTTGTGACTTTTCAATCCCACTCTACTGAAGCAGATTCTCCCATATTTGCTGCACATCAACTAGA
>OZ010602.1:55401660-55404160 GCA_963932145.1 Acanthosepion lycidas | reverse complement strand
AAGAGGTGAATAAGTTGAAAGAAAAAAGGGGTGAATAAGTGGATAAAAGGGAGAATAATTTTGGAAAAAAGGGTGAAAAATTGGGGAAAAAAGGGTGAAAAATTGGGGAACAAAAGGGTGAAAAATTGGGGAACAAAAGGGTGAAAAATTGGGGAACAAAAGGGTGAAAAATTGGGGAACAAAAGGGTGAAAAATTGGGGAACAAAAGGGTGAAAAATTGGGGAACAAAAGGGTGAAAAATTGGGGAAAAAAGCATGAAAAATTGAGAAAAAGGGTGAAAACCTGGGGGAAAAGGAATGAAAATGTTGGGGAAAAAAAGTTAAAATCTGACAAGAGGAAAAGGTGTAAAAGGTACAAAAAATAGAATAAGAGAGAAAAGTTACAAGAGGATAATAGTAAAAAAAATGGTGTAAAAATTATAAAAAAAGGAAAGAAAATATATAAAAAAGGAACTAAAAAGAGAACATTAAATAGTAAATTGAATAAAAGAATTAAAATAACAAAAAAAGAAAACAACAAATTAAAAGAAAAATGAAAACAAAACAGAAAATCATAGGAAACTGAAAAAGCAAGAAAAACGCAAATGAAATCTAGCAAGAAAGCATAAAAAGAAAAAAAATGAATAAAAAGAAAGATAAAAAGAAAAAGCAAGAAACAATTTGAATGCAGTAGGTAGTCAAAGTGTCTACATGGAGACAAAGAGAAAGGATGCCACTCAAGAATGCAGCAAGACTAAAGATGGAACATTTGATAGACCTTGGTTCCTGGCTATTCAATAATGCAGCTTCCGTAACACCTTAGACAGGGATCTAACTTTTGGCTTCATCTATTAAAACAAATTCTCGGCAATGCTATTACGGAAAATGAAGCTGAAACAGACCTTGTCAGAGGATGGCTGAGGAGTAAGGAACTATTATTAAGAAGCTCAAGGTATTTAAAGCAGCAAGCCGAGACTTGCAGTCTAACAAAAGACTGAAAGATCTAAAGGAATCACCAAAGGTAAAGAATTTTTGTAAGAAATGTACTGAATGAAACAGAAACCATTCTTCTATGATGAAGATTTTATTATGTTTTTATATTGTGCAATTATATGATTGTATACATCAAGAAATATGTATTGTACATGTAACTGAAAGAAATAACTATCTGATCAATATAACTGAATAATACACACTAAGTGATAATCTTGATCCAGTAGCTATTGTGCAATATGGCAAGTGATAATATTGATCCAGTAGCTATTGTGCAATATGGCAAGTGATAATCTTGATCCAGTAGCTATTGTGCAATATGGCAAGTGATAATCTTGATCCAGTAGCTATTGTGCAATATGGCAAGTGATAATCTTGATCCAGTAGCTATTGTGCAATATGGCAAGTGATAATCTTGATCCAGTAGCTATTGTGCAATATGGCAAGTGATAATCTTGATCCAGTAGCTATTGTGCAATATGGCAAGTGATAATCTTGATCCAGTAGCTATTGTGCAATATGGAAAAGTGAACTACATAATATGAACAAAGTTTTTCTAATATATCCTCATATTCTACAATTATAATCAAAATCAAACAATATCTGGAGAATTACTTGTGCACACAATATTTCATCTTGACTTAATATGTCCCCTATGATATAAAAGTGAGGATTTATTAACTAAACACCTGATAACTTTAATCTATTCTAATTATTAGAGAGACAAGAATCATCATCAGTCTAATGTATGGATGCTGTACAGCTAACCAGTTCCTTCTACATATCTGGGTTCAAAGTCGCAGAGGTATTCAATTGTAGCAAGTCTCAGGTAAGTAGACCTAATGGAGTTTGTACTTCATCAGGTCAAACCACAGCTGATACCCTCCAACTTGAAAACTCACTTTAGTCATGCATGTGTCCGTCGATTCCATCAAGGAAAGCCTCTGCCCTGGCTGTTGTCTTCAGTCTAGGAAGCCCTCTGCCTACCAGGTCATCACCACACTGACTGCTTCCATAGATATGGAACCCATTCTACCCTATCGTGCTAAACAGCTGTTGTCTGTACAAGAAGCTTCATCCCCACCCCATCCCTTTAAAGCTCTTGTTTTTAATCCTACTAGGCGTCTAACTTGTCGACCCTACCATGCGGCAGTTAGTACTGAGTAACATGGTACCAATAACACTCAGAGAGATATGACCTGGAAAGATCTATCAGGATTATTTACATATAGATTGGCAATTCTATCTGGAATATGTGTGCTCTGCCTAATATCAAAATGTTGTTCCCTCAGCACTTCTGCCTATGATGATCAGTGTAGTATCTGCATTATGTGAAAGCACACACACATACAAATAGAGAAAGAAAATCATTGTGTTTCATACATTTGGATAGGAATGTAGAGCAAATAACTGTATTAGAAAAATGTATTGAGAATCAGGAAGATTTTTTTTTTTACAGTTTATCAACACTTTGTGAGTTATTTAAAACCAAAACATTTTGGATTGTAATATAATTTTTTTTTTGTAAG
>OZ010602.1:55331660-55396660 GCA_963932145.1 Acanthosepion lycidas | reverse complement strand
GCGTGCGTGTGTGTAGAATTTATAATCGTATCCAAAACAAAAGTAAAGATAATGAGACAAAGTGGAAAAGCTATGAAAGATACAATTTGCTAAGAATGTTAGTTCTGTTACTTTCACCTTCTGCTTGGAATGGGAGAAAAAAAAAAAAAAATGTGTAAGGAAAATGTGTTGGGATCACTTTCTGGTTTCTGATAAAGTAATTTAATTTATAGTTGCCTCTTATCCCAATACATTTTTCTTACACAGTTTTCGTCTCTCATTCTAACCTGAAGAAGCCAAAAGCAACAGATGTCCACAAAATATGTTTATAGCTTTTACACTTTGTCACATTATCTTCTTATATATATATATATATATATATATATATATATATATAACATTGCTCTCAAGTAATAATCACTTATACAAGAACAGAATGACCATTTTAAATTGTATTTTATTTTTTTATGCAAATCTGTTTGAAAGGAATGATTACTTAGAGGAATTAAAAATTATATTCCAATATATTCTGCTGATATGTAAACCATGTATGCCAATGAGGATGTATATGTTTGAAGATATAAGTATAAATTTATATACACAGATAAACACACAAATTATATATACCACACACACACACACACACACACACAGAAATAACAAGGTAGATAGGCAGGTCAGGTGTACTAAAGGTCTGACAGCAGAAAATCCTCTTTGTGTTGAAATGGGAGGCTTAGTTTTTAATGTGTAGAATATGGCTGTATTTTTCCTGCCCACTGGAGCAGAACTCGTCTACCAGTTATAATAGTAATTTCCTGAAGGTAAGTATTGTCTGTCTCAGTGCTCTTCACCTGAGTTTGCTTTTTTTGACAGGTGAGCATTTAGGAATTTTGTCTTACATTTGAAACGTCATTTCAAGTGTTGGCATTATAATTTCAGCCTATCACACCAGCATTCTTCAAACTACTTTTTTTGCTACCCATTTTTTTCTTCTTTTTTCTACTGTTTTCTGTAGTTTACAGTTTAAAAGAATGATGTCCATAATCAAAAAAATTGCCTTTTTCCATTAAGAGTTTTATGAGAAATACTGATTCATAATACAATAAACACTGTTATACTTTTGTGTTTGTGTGCATTCTCCTTTTGTTCAATTAAAACCATTCCAAACAGGGAATTCTACAATTTGAAATACATTTTGGCTTTAACTAAACCACAAAGTGTTGACAGGCAGTAACCCCCCCCCCAAGCCAAAAAAATAAACTCATCAGTCAATCAGACGTGGACCTTTAACAGGCTGGATTGTCATTTGGGAGGATTGTTGTACATGTTTATAAAATGTTGATGCATTGATATTTGCAACTATGGTCAAATGAACATTCCTACCATCCATAGACCAAGTTCGGAATGACCACATTCTCCTCCCTGCTCCTTTTACTTTTAGTTGGTTATTGCAAAAAATACAAA
This sequence comes from Acanthosepion lycidas, assembly GCA_963932145.1. Lineage (NCBI taxonomy): Eukaryota > Metazoa > Mollusca > Cephalopoda > Sepiida > Sepiidae > Acanthosepion > Acanthosepion lycidas. Next base: position 55,395,217 of record OZ010602.1, on the reverse strand, counting down.
GTAAAATGGGGTTATGGCAATGTAGTAGTAAAGTCTGTGTGTAGTAGCAAGTAAAAAAATAAAACCTTGCTTGTATCAATAAATAGAGATGTATTGTTTTATTAACCAATTTCTTGAATGCACAAATATTACAATCTGATCCTAAGCAGAAAGGCTGAAGAGTGATAGTTTGATCCAGGCTGAATACACAGATACTACGATCTGATAGTTTGATCCAGGCTGAATACACAGATACTACGATCTGATAGTTTGATCCAGGCTGAATACACAGATACTACGATCTGATAGTTTGATCCAGGCTGAATACACAGATACTACGATCTGATAGTTTGATCCAGGCTGAATACACAGATACTACGATCTGATAGTTTGATCCAGGCTGAATACACAGATACTACGATCTGATAGTTTGATCCAGGCTGAATACACAGATACTACGATCTGATAGTTTGATCCAGGCTGAATACACAGATACTACGATCTGATAGTTTGATCCAGGCTGAATACACAGATACTACGATCTGATAGTTTGATCCAGGCTGAATACACAGATACTACGATCTGATAGTTTGATCCAGGCTGAATACACAGATACTACGATCTGATAGTTTGATCCAGGCTGAATACACAGATACTACGATCTGATAGTTTGATCCAGGCTGAATACACAGATACTACGATCTGATAGTTTGATCCAGGCTGAATACACAGATACTACGATCTGATAGTTTGATCCAGGCTGAATACACAGATACTACGATCTGATAGTTTGATCCAGGCTGAATACACAGATACTACGATCTGATAGTTTGATCCAGGCTGAATACACAGATACTACGATCTGATAGTTTGATCCAGGCTGAATACACAGATACTACGATCTGATAGTTTGATCCAGGCTGAATACACAGATACTACGATCTGATAGTTTGATCCAGGCTGAATACACAGATACTACGATCTGATAGTTTGATCCAGGCTGAATACACAGATACTACGATCTGATAGTTTGATCCAGGCTGAATACACAGATACTACGATCTGATAGTTTGATCCAGGCTGAATACACAGATACTACGATCTGATAGTTTGATCCAGGCTGAATACACAGATACTACGATCTGATAGTTTGATCCAGGCTGAATACACAGATACTACGATCTGATAGTTTGATCCAGGCTGAATACACAGATACTACGATCTGATAGTTTGATCCAGGCTGAATACACAGATACTACGATCTGATAGTTTGATCCAGGCTGAATACACAGATACTACGATCTGATAGTTTGATCCAGGCTGAATACACAGATACTACGATCTGATAGTTTGATCCAGGCTGAATACACAGATACTACGATCTGATAGTTTGATCCAGGCTGAATACACAGATACTACGATCTGATAGTTTGATCCAGGCTGAATACACAGATACTACGATCTGATAGTTTGATCCAGGCTGAATACACAGATACTACGATCTGATAGTTTGATCCAGGCTGAATACACAGATACTACGATCTGATAGTTTGATCCAGGCTGAATACACAGATACTACGATCTGATAGTTTGATCCAGGCTGAATACACAGATACTACGATCTGATAGTTTGATCCAGGCTGAATACACAGATACTACGATCTGATAGTTTGATCCAGGCTGAATACACAGATACTACGATCTGATAGTTTGATCCAGGCTGAATACACAGATACTACGATCTGATAGTTTGATCCAGGCTGAATACACAGATACTACGATCTGATAGTTTGATCCAGGCTGAATACACAGATACTACGATCTGATAGTTTGATCCAGGCTGAATACACAGATACTACGATCTGATAGTTTGATCCAGGCTGAATACACAGATACTACGATCTGATAGTTTGATCCAGGCTGAATACACAGATACTACGATCTGATAGTTTGATCCAGGCTGAATACACAGATACTACGATCTGATAGTTTGATCCAGGCTGAATACACAGATACTACGATCTGATAGTTTGATCCAGGCTGAATACACAGATACTACGATCTGATAGTTTGATCCAGGCTGAATACACAGATACTACGATCTGATAGTTTGATCCAGACTGAATACACAGATACTCTGATCTGATAGCCCACCTGTGACAGTTTGATTCAGGTTGAATACAAAGATACTCTGATCTGATAGCCAAACTCTGACAATTTGATTCTGGTAGATAACAGATATTCTGATCTGAAGTAGACAGCCAAACTGTGACAGTTTGATCAAGGCTGAATACACATATACTCTGATTTTAGGAAGAAATAATGATTCATTTTTTAAAATTTTTTTTTTTTTTTTTTTTACTTGTCATACTATTGTATGATAAAAGCACACACCTCAGAGACATACATCCAGTGCAATAATCATCAAGTTACTTTTACCAATGATTCATACTAGAGAAAATTTCTTATTTTTTATCTAATTTTTTTGTGTTCTTTTGTTTAAATTTCAGATATTTTTTTTTTAACTCATGATGAAATTAATTTTTTTTTCTGTTAGTCTTGAACAGCTGCAGATCTCACCATGGAGCAATTAGCCAATACCTGCAATAGAAGCACCAGCACAGGGTCTGTGCATCTGTGCAAATGCAATCTGAAGAATAAAGGTATCTTTGATTACTATACCTGGTAGATTTACCAGAGAAGAAAACACACTGCTGTGCACAGCATGTGTGTTCCTTGTTTAAGTTGAATAAATATGAATTCTAAATGGAAAATAAATAAAACAAATGCTTCATACTATTAAACAGGAACATGATTACCAATTATATTATATTATCGAATATAATATTTGAGTGAGCTAAAATATTTTTTTTTATTAAAAAACAAATAACTTCAGCTACAATATAATTTTTTGCTCAAATACAAAATCTAACAGAAAAGTAATTATTGAAACAATACAGGCTTTGTGGTGTGTTATTTAAACTTTAACCTTCTATAAAAATGATAGAAACCCAAAAAAAAAGAAAAAAAAAAAACAGAAAAACAGTGGTTTGCCATAATCACACACACACATGTGCGTGTGAGTGTGTGTGTGTGTGTGTGCATGCATAGTTTTTGATTAATATAAATGTGATTAAAGACAAATAAACAAGGAATGTTTCTTTTGTGAGGTGTAGGGTGGGGGACAATATTTACATTCATCGGATCTAGACATTTTTTACTTTAAAAAAATTACCTTGTTTATCATCTTTAAGCAAACTTAAGTTATTGTGTGTAAAATATTAAGTTCACTTAATATCAACCTCTTTTAATAATTCTATTTTACGATAAACACGTGCATATAAGATGCTGGAAGCGAAAATCGCACCGCAGCTCATGACGTCACACATGACCATGCGAGAGTGAATTAAAGAAGTATTAAGTCTGTTACCAATTATAGACATTTAAGGATATTTGTGGAGATTTCATAATTTATTTTGTTTAGGTTAGGTTTCAACTGTTGATATATATTTAATATATAATGTTGTTGATATTTAATATATTTATATATTTAATCTTTTCAAATATGATATCTTCATTCATTCCTTTTATAATGAAATGGTATGAACATATCATACGAGCCAACAATGTTTCCACATCCATCCTACAAGATACTATCTTAGACAAAAAAAAAAAAAAAGAAGCCAGTCAAAGTTTTACTGAGTAAACTGGAGACTCAGACATTGGCCTGCAACTGAGACTTATGCAGGAAAATGATCAGGCGCTCAGCTGCACAGTAATCCTATGAGCACACCTGGTCACAGAACTGATGATAATGGGGATGAGGATACTGCTGCTTTTATGATCATATTCAAAGTAGGTAATCCCAAAGGATAAAGACTGAATATTGGTACAGTTTATCAACGGGTTTTATTTGAAATTCATAAGAGATTAAAACCTGAGGTAAAATTACAGTGGAAAATCTGTTTTAAAAAATATTTAAAAACATTCATTAATTTAATTATCTCCAAACAGAAACCAAAAACTACAAACTTTATCAAAAATTTGGCCTTGTGATGAATTGAAACTCAGTTTTCCAATCATGTCTCATTTTCGTTCAGGATTTTTTTTTTTAAATCTTTAATAAACTGTTGCCACACTTTTAAAAAAAAATACTATTTTCAAATAGCTTTAATTTTGCAAATCCTTAAATAAACTGTTAGGTCTATAATTGCTATAATATACAAAGATAAAGTTCATTTTGTTATATAACAATTCATTGATTTAGACAGTTATCTTAATAAGTTTTTGTTCACTATTTATTGTTTTCAGGGTCACATTTTATTTTAAAGTAACATTAATGAAGAAGAGCCTTGAGGCAACAGAAATGTGGTTCTACAGAAGGATGCTGAGAATACCATGAACTAACATGTGAACAACGACAAAGTTTTAAGGAAAATGGAAACAAAAAGGACACATACTTAGAATCAGAAAAAAGAATTAAAATTACTATGAGGAAAGACAGCTTGGAAAATTTCACAGGACATGTTGAAGGCAAGAGGGATAGAGGAAAACAGTGCATAACGTACCAAATGACCTTGTGTAAATGGATAACAGAACAGGGATTAGAGGAAATAGCAAAAAGACAAAAAATTTCTAAGAGTTACAAAGGATAGGAAGTTGTGGAGAATTATGATCACTAAGGTCCTGAAGAAGTATATTAATGTGAATGATAAAAGATTTATAAAAAAAAATAAATAAATAAAATATAAAAAAATCAATTGTAACACAAAATATGCCATGCTATGCTTTTGGCAATTTCACCCCTATGCAAGCTTAAGTATGGATGACTAAAAGTAATAAAACAAGTTTTATGATATTAGCTTTCCTTACTCACATGTGATGAAAGTTGTCTTTCTTTTATCTCTATCTTGTCCCCATTCTCTACATATATAAATACATTTTTTTCTTTCACCTGGTTTTCTTTTCATTTTACTCAACTATCTTTCCTCCTTTACACACTATATTTTTTCTTACAACGCAAACAGCATTTCCGTTCACAAATGTTCTGAAGATGATGTGAATAAACATTGCAATATAAATAAAATCAATCAAATGTCTCATTGATAATTATTTAGTTTAATATGACAAAGCTACAAACAAGTGTAGAGCACTCAACAAGAACTGAAGTTCAACAGTAATGGCTTGCACAACTCTTTCATAAGATGACTTTGTGTCTAGTCTGTTAATCAAAACATTGATTACCTACACTTTTCTTTTTTAATCAAATCACACCAAGAAAGGCAATAAAGCCACTAAGATGCAAGGAGTTACTGAGAGTGAAAGAAAATGAAAAAACATTAGTGAGAAAGGACAATAAAAGAACAAGTTCAAAAAGACAGAAGATGGTGTTTGACGTTGCATTTAAATTAAAATCATAGTTTACAGGAAAGTAAGAAATCAGAAGAGAGTTCTTCAAATAAAAAGTTCAAAGGCAGAAACTATTTGAATAAAAACGTCCAGTTGCATTTAGCCATTTCAACAGTAAAATGAGGAAACTGATCTTCCATTCTAATACTATACTTAAATTCACGAAGTCAGGATATCGAAGAGGAAAACTCTTCAGAACAATTGCCATGAAAATATTTATAGAAAAGGCACATGGAAGCTACATTATTGTGATGAAAGTGACTGAAGCCGAGATGCCAGGTTAGGAACAATAACATTGCCGATACTTCTTTGCCAAGAATCTGGAAATATATAGCAGGAGCACTAGACCGATTTAACAGCAATACTCACTGCATGGATGAATCAGTTAGTCATTTATGTGCCATGCGTGATACATGCTTAGGCGATCCTGTATCTTTTGATATATGACCGACGAGGCAGATTTTTTCCCCACAGTAGTTTGCCATTTCTTTCTGCAGTAGACCAATTGCCATCAAAGGTTATAGAACCATGTGTCCCTGCTATTTACCCATAGCAGGGAGGAGAAGAAGAGGATTCATACCTTTCCCAAGGGTATTAACATGTAAGTGAATTTGAACTCGGTTCTCCAATTCCTCAATCCGAGCCACTATTCATTACTCCAACATGCCTCCTGGATGAATGGTAAACTTATAAACATGCAATCTTTTAAAGTTACTTTCATCCTGTATTGCACAACAGTAAAGTCTGATCAGCCAATAAGATTCTTTGGTCATCTGAAAAATCAGTATTTAAATACTACTTATAAACCCAAAATGCAGCAAAGAGTAAAACATATTGAAAATAAACTATGCAATGGATTATCCTTAGTATAAGGATGACAATAATAAAGTATTTATAAGGTAATATTTTTTGGTATATTTGAGAATACAAAAATAAACAAATGACCATGAAGAGACAAAGACAGAGAGAGAGAGAGAGCAAGAGACAAAGACACAGAGAGAATGTTTTGAAATTATGTTTATAATATGATTTTTATATAATTTATGATAATGATATGATTTTTATATAATTTATGATAATGATATGATTTTTATATAATTTATGATAATGATATGATTTTATATAATTTATGATAATGATATGATTTTATATAATTTATGATAATGATAGGATAGCATGATTTATGATAATGATAGGATAGCATGATTTATGATAATGATAGGATAGCATGATTTATGATAATGATTTATGATGCTATTTAAAAAGATAAACCTTTATATAAAAACATAAATCTGAAAGTCCATATCAAACTAAACAAATTCAAGGATGAATGTACTAAATACAAAAATTATTTTCAAACTCAAAATGAATAGTAAAATAAAATTCACAAAAATCAACTGGGATACAACTAAATATTGAAAAGGATTGATTGATTTGTTTTTATGGCTTATCAACCCACTGTGATTTACTTAAAGCATATTTTGGATTGTAATAGTGATGCAATTTCGCAAGAAAATATTGCATTAAGAATTTTTTGAGAATAACTGATTTCATCCCAATACAACACATATTTAACCCATAGTTGGGGGGAGGAGATGGGTTCATATCTTTATCAAGCGTATTTCTGAATGTAATGGACCTAACTGGAATTTGAACATGGCACTCTGATTTCTCATTTTGAGTCACTATCCATTACACCATATGCACATCCTTATTGAAAAGGAAATACAAATCAATTGTGAAACTATTTAACAAAAAGTTGAAATTTTTTAAAATCATATATCCTTTCCAGCAAGTAATAAGATTTATTATAAATGTGAATAATAATAATGTTGCCCTTTTTTCTCTTTTTTTTCCCTTTGTGATATTTTTAGGTTGTCATGGAGCCCTCATTCTTTTCCAATAGTTCAATAGCAGTTGCCCCTAATATCCAATATAAAATGATGAGGAGACCTTTCCAGGACAGTTTGTATAAGCCAGAGCAAGCTTGTATCAACAAACTTGACCAACCAACCCTCTAAGACTAATGAAGCTTTTCTCTTCCCAGTCTTCTTCCTGGTTGGCTGATGCCTTGTCATGTGACTTGCTGTTATGCATTTTTGCACACCACCATTGATGCAAGTTCTAGAAAATAAGGATCAATATGTCTTTTTCAGAAAGAAAAAGGAAACAATTGAAGTAGAAGAGGAAAAGTAAACAGGCAAATAAATCGAGAAAGATACAAAGAGAAATGTAGAACAGGCAATTTATAAATGGAAAGACAAAGAGGGAAAGAGATATTATAAAAAGGGTAATATAGAAATATAATGAAAAAATAACAAAATAGAGATATAAGAAATTAATAAAAGTAAGTAAATAAAAATGAAAAGAAGTGATATGGGAATAATATTGAATATATCAAAATAAAGGCATTCAAACAAAAGTAAAGCAGAGATAAAAAAATGATTGACAAATATAGCGTGTTGAGAGTAAGATTAGAATAAAGACAGAATATAGGGTGAGGAAAAGGAAACAATAAAGAAGAAAGAAAAGAATTTGAGAAAGAGGCAAATATAAAGTGTTGAGAGTGAGAGAAAAGGTAAAGAACAGAGAATGAAAAAGAAAGGAAACAATACAAAAGTAAAGAAAGAGTGACAGAATAAAAGAAAAGAAGGGAATAAAAACAGGAGAGATAGACAAAGAAAATAGGAAAATATGAGAGAGAGAGAGAGAGCAAAAGAGAAAGAGAGAGCAAGAGACAAAGAGAAAGAGAGAGCAAGAGACAAAGAGCAAGAGAGAGCAAGAGACAAAGAGAAAGAGAGAGCAAGAGACAAAGAGAAAGAGAGAGCAAGAGACAAAGAGAAAGAGAGAGCAAGAGACAAAGAGAAAGAGAGAGCAAGAGACAAAGAGAAAGAGAGAGCAAGAGACAAAGAGAAAGAGAGATAGAGAGCAAGAGACAAAGAGAAAGAGAGATAGAGAGCAAGAGACAAAGAGAAAGAGAGATAGAGAGCAAGAGACAAAGAGAAAGAGAGAAAGAGAGGAGAGCAAGAGACAAAGAGAAGAAGAGGAGAGCAAGAGACAAAGAGAAAAAGAGAGAGAGGAGAGCAAGAGACAAAGAAAAGCAGAGAGAGAGAGAGAGAGAGAGCAAGAGACAAAGAAAAGCAGAGAGTGGGGGAGAGCAAGAGAAAAGCAGAGAAAGATAGAGCAAGAGACAAAGACAGAGCGAGAGAGAGAGAGCAAGAGACAAAGAAACAGAGAGATAGCACAATAGATAAAGAGAAAGGCAGAGAGAGTGAGAAAGACAGACTAAAGGAAGAGAGAAATGTTGAGAGTGTGTGTGAGTGAGTGAGTGAGTGAGTGAGAGAGAGAGAGAGAGATAGATTGTACAAGAAGGAGAGAGAGAGATTATTCTTTGTACATGTCTACAGTGACAAAGAAACTGAGGACTATTCAGGTTAGGCTGACTTGTCATTACATGATAATGAATGCGTAAGTGTGAACACATCTTTGAGTGCGCTCTGTACATATCTGTTGGTCTGTTTGAGGAACTCACAATTTGATTAAAGTCACTGGCTCGTTGTGGGTTCATTGGTTGGGCTGAATTTTAATTGGGGAATTGATTGCTACACACAAGTTGTATGTGGAAGAAAAGTGTACAAAATGGTGAAAAGAGAGAAGACTTAGTGAAATTATATCTGACAGTCATCTGCATGCAAATAGAGATGAAATTGAGTGAATGAAAGAAAGTTGGTATGGAGGGGATTGTGGAAAAACAATTATTAAAGAAACTGAAAGAGGACAGTGAATGAGAAAACCTGGAGATGAAAATGGAAGGCAAAGGATAATAAAATGTGAAAGCAAAATTGAGGAATCAAAAGAGGAAGAAAACAAAAAAGGAATGGAAAAAGAAAAGAAAAAAAATAAGTGGCAAAAGAAATGAAAGGAAGTAAAATGAAACAAATAAAAAAAAAAATGAAAATAATGATAATAAAAAAAAAAAAAAGAGAGAGAAAGAATAAAGACAAGAGAAAAGGAAGAACAAGCAAAAACAGAAGAATGAATGATAAAAAGAAAAGAAATAAAGAAAGAAAAGAAATAAAGAAAGAAAAGAAATAAAGAAAGAAAAGAAATAAAGAAAAGAAATAAAGAAAGAAAAGAAAGAAAAGAAAGAAAAGAAATAAAGAAAGAAAAGAAAGAAAAGAAATAAAGAAAGAAAAGAAAGAAAAGAAATAAATAAAGAAAAGAAAGAAAAGAAAAGAAATAAAGAAAGAAAAGAAAGAAAAGAAAAGAAATAAAGAAAGAAAAGAAATAAAGAAAGAAAAGAAATAAAGAAAGAAAAGAAAGAAAGAAAGAAAAGAAAGAAAAGAAAAGAAAAGAAAGAAAGAAAAGAAAGAAAAGAAAAGAAAAGAAAGAAAGAAAAGAAAAGAAATAAGCATTGGAAAAAGACAATGAAGAAACAAAAAAAGAAAAGAAAAAGGGACAAAAGTAAGCATTAAAAAAAAGGACAAAATGCCAAAATAAACAAAGAAAGAAAAAGAAGGAAAAAATGAACACTAAAGATTAAGAACACCCCCCTCTAAAAAAAAAAGTATTATATTTTAATAAATTGCTTAACCCATTAACTGCAGCAGAAATTTCTGTCATTTGCAGTTGAGCCATAAAACCAAAATGATGGAAATTCCTGTCATCTACAGTTTATGGGTTAAATCTGCTATTAAATCCGACCCACAACTCTTCACTTACATGTTGTTATTGAAATTGTGATTTAAAAATTCTATAAGTTTTTTCCTTATAAATATATTTCATTCATTATTTTTTTTTTTTAATTCATATATTTTTACAAAATTATCCAACTGATATTTTTAAAACTATGCAGAGCCAGCTACAGATATAATTATAAAATACTGACATAAAACAATCAAATATATAGATTTGAAACGATTATGTTAAAGAAACAAGTCAATTTGTTATTAGAAATGTGAAGGAAACCACTAAGACATTTAGTGATCATAGCTCTGGATATAAATTTAAGTCTGTTGTTTAATATTGACTAAATTAAAACTTATTAACTATCCACCAATCACAAAAGTAGATTTTTTTTTATTAGTCTATTTTATATTTTTGATCAAAGAAGAAACAGCAATATTATTGGCCCTGATCTGGTGACTTGGCTTCAGTCACTTTCCCACCACTCTAAGGCTGCCTCTTTGTTTTTTCTATAAATACTTTCATGGTAATTGTTCAGATGAGCACTTCACTATGGTACCTAGACTTTTTGAATTTAAATGCAGTACTCAACTGGCATAGAGATCTCTTCAATTTACAGTTGAGCTGGCTAGATGTAGCTGTAGATTCGATGCTAACAGTTTCTTTTCTCACACTTCTCACTTGTGGAACTCCCTTCTAGCTCCATACTTTCCAGCCAACTTTAATCTGCAAAAATTTAAATGCAATGTCAATTGCTATCTACTGTCCTCCTGATTACCCATTCCTCTTCCTGCTCATTATTAATGTTTCTGTATTTACATTATTTGGACTATTGTCCTCATCTTTGTCGCCATATTTATCACAACGTTTCAGCCGTTGTACACTCCGGCCTTCTTCAGATGGTTGGAATTTCGAACTGAACCCTTTATTTCGATCCCTGGGGTAGACTGTTCTAGTTCCACGTGCCATGTTTGATGGATGTCAGTTATCAGTTATCTCCTGCTAATTTTCCCTCTGAAAGTTCTCCACTGCCTTAACTGGGTATTGAACTCACACTCTTTGGGTTCTATCACTGGATCTAACCAACGCCTTTATCCACTGTGCCATGTGTCCTTGAGAAATTCCAACCACCTGAAGAAGGCCGGAGCGTACAACGGCCGAAACGTTGTGATAAATATGGCGACAAAGATGAGGACAATAGTCCAAATAATGTAAATACTGTACATAATACCTCTTCTCAGAAATATAGACAGACTCATTAATGTTTCTGTTCCTAATTCTTCCAAACCCTGTAACCCCTTGTGTCTTAGTGGCTTTACTGCCTTGCATAGGGTGATACTGATTTAAAAAAAAAAAAAAGAAAAGTTAAATTCAATTAATACAAATAATTTCACATTGTAAGAGTGATATGATGCTAGTATGGGCACCTTGTCATCAATTGTTAGTAAGCTGGGTTTGCAAATCATTACTAGTGATAACGGAGTTTGATTGTCACTAGGTGCCCTCTTACTTATGGCTCTGTGTATGAAGCTAAGTTAGCATCATACATTTATGGAGAAAAGATTAATGACATTTTAAAGAAAGCAATTCAGACCAGAATAATTCACTGAAGCTCATGTTTACTATGTATGGCACAAGAACAATAAAAAAGGGAAATAAGGGCATTTTGGAAGATTGTGTTGCGTCTCATAGAGAGTTTGCCTGCTTGCGTGAGATACCCAGTGAGAAACAAACTCAATACAGTAGTAATGAGATGCTAGTCTAGTCATAAAGGCATGAAATTTAGCCTTTCAAGTAGAGAGTTTGCCTGCTTGCCTTAAAAAAAAAACAAAAAAACAAAAAAAAACATCGACATTTGCAATCCTGGCTCTTATTTTAGATCAAGCACCAACAACTTGTATCAGGATGAAATATACAACTATTTATCCAACCTAGCAAACTTAAATTATATATTTTCTAAGTGTGAGACACCTAGTGAGGAACAAATTCAATACAGTAGTAATAGTATCATAGACTTGCTTACCATTGTCCCACAGAATGATATCCAGAGAAATGAAATTCCTTTTCATGTAGGAAAGATTTCAAATGAGTATCATGGAAACTGTTTCAAACTTTGAAATGATATTTAGCCAAAAGCAGCATTGTTTATTAACTGAATTCTGATCTGAAATTTTCACTGTATATGGTTGGATCTATATGATAAATATTCACCATGGAATTAAGTGCAATGACATAGAAAACAGAGAGAAATAAAAGTGGGAGACAAAAGGAGAGACAAAGAGAGGTAAAGCAAGAGAAATAAAGCGAGAGACAAAGAGAGGTAAAGCAAGAGAAATAAAGCGAGAGACAAAGAAAGGTAAAGCAAGAGAAATAAAGCGAGAGACAAAGAGAGGTAAAGCAAGAGAAATAAAGCGAGAGACAAAGAGAGGTAAAGCAAGAGAAATAAAGCGAGAGACAAAAAGAGGTAAAGCAAGAGAAATAAAGCGAGAGACAAAGAGAGGTAAAGCAAGAGAAATAAAGCAAGAGAAATAAAGCGAGAGAAATAAAGCGAGAGACAGAGAGAGATAAGGCAAGAGACAATAAGAAAGACAGAGAGAGGTAAGGCAAGAGACAATAAGAAAGACAGAGAGAGGTAAGGCAAGAGACAATAAGAAAGACAGAGAGAGGTAGGGCAAGAGACAATAAGAAAGACAGAGAGGAGTAAAATGAGAAACAATGAGAAAGACAGGATGAAGCGAGAGACAAAGATAAAGACAGAGAAAGATAAAGTGAGAGACAAAGAGAGAGAGAGAGAGAGAGATAAAGCGAGAGACAAAGAGTAAGACAGAAAGATAAAAGGAGAGAGAAAGACACAGAGAGAGAGAGAGAGAGAGGAATAAAACAAGAGACAAAGAGCATTATGTTAGTGTTGGATATGTGATAAATATTCACCACTGAATTAAGTGCAATGACAAAGAAAGAGATTATGTTGAAAAATAAATATTTATTGTGTAAAATAAATCTTTCATCATTAGTCATTGTCTTTCTTTAATAATTAGACTACAATTAGCTATTACTTTACCAACATAGAGTTTATTTAACAATTAAAAAGGAATGACTTTATGTAGCTATGTAAAGGAAATTTTGTTAAAATCAAAGGATTTTTCTTTTTTAAATGTTCTACAAAAAAATTTAGTATCAAAATAAGGAAAGATTTAATATTTTTTTTATTGGCTTGGACAGCGTATTTAATAACACAGCAATTGAAATTTAAAACAGATTCATAGTGTCAAAGAAAATTTTTCCATTGCCCGTATCCATCTGATTTTAAAAAGAATGAATCAGTTTTCACATCGCTATCAGCAGTATATAAAAAAAAAAAAAAAAAAAAAAAAAAAAAATCAATAATTTTTCACTAACAAGCCATCATCCTTTGAATTGAAATTATTTGCTTTCATTAACAAGATATCAAAAAACTTCACCCCCGCAACATCACAAATGCATGAAATATAGCCGGAGAAAATTTTGTATGTTATATGAAACCATGAATATTACACTGTGTGCTATGACTTAAATTAAGTTTCAATGATAGAATTTACTTTTAATGCTGATAGGCTCTTGATATACATTTGCAACTTAGTAATGCATTTTGTCCATAAAAGCTGATAATTTCTTGTGGAAAGACATCTCATTTGCAACAAGTTTAAAACTTTTGAAAGATGGTACGTTACTGCAGACAAAAAGCAAAAAACATTACAATCCCAAAAGAAATTGTCTAGTTTTAAAAAACCTATAAAAACTTATAAAAGCTGATTTTATAACCCTATATATAAATTTACAAATGGACATATTTACAGAAATATTTTATTTATAAATGTTATTTTCTGTTTGCTTACAACATGAAAGGCTCAGGAAAAATATTTTTTTAAATGAAATTGTGTGTATATACTGGGTCTAACAGCAAAAATGTCCAAATCATAAAACAGCAAAATTGTCCAATTGTTAGATTAAATTTCATTAATCTAGAAATGAATTAAAGATATCATTGGAATTTTACAAGGTTTTTATAACACTATTTGACTCTACATTGAGCCATAAGAATGTATAATTACTCTCCAAGCTTATCAGAATTGTGATGAAATCGATCATAACTGAAAATGACATGTTTATCATTAATTAATCATAGCTAAGGATCAGAAGCTCTTGAAAGATTGAAAAAATTTCAGATATATATGTATTATTCCAGGATCATTTTCCAACTTATTCAAGATGATCTTCACCCTCTCTAACATTCTAACTTTCTGTCCTAGAGTAACAAGGTGCTTCATATATTTCACATAAGATTTCATTTTCAAGTCTTTTTTAACTGCTCTTTGAACTGTCATAGCTGAAACCCCTCACTCACATGCCAAAAATCTTATGGATTGAATTGGATTTTTTCTAATTGATCTCTTTAGCTCTAAGTTGAAATGATGATCCCTATTCTTGTGACCTCCTGATCCAGTTTTTATTCTCTACTGCTCCCTCATTTTTAAACTTGTTCACCATTCTCTTGATGGTTCTTGAATGGACTTTGAAGATGGAAGCCAGAGTATGAATGTTGGTACCATTACTGAAAGCTTTAATGATCTCTTTCCTCTCACCATTGCTCATTTGGGAAGATAGTGGGTCAGACTCAAACAATTTTAACCGGTTCTCTTTCTAACTGAATAACTCAAAGGATTTTTCAGTGATTCTTATGGTAAATAGTGTCAAAATGGCTAACTGTCTATCTGGAAAAAAGAAACTTGATTAGTTTAGTTTTTTTTAATATTAAACATTTTGTGGGATGGACAATTATACTGCAATATGATTTGGACAATTTTGCTATTACACCTGTTGTATGTGTGTGTGTGTGTGTATCTACACACAAACACCTTACCAATCATTCTGATTACTGTTGGCAACAACAACATGAAGTCTGTGAAATCATTTACTAGTTTTAGCAGACAGTTTTCCTATTGTCTTTTTTCCTTTATATATAGTCTTTTTCTACAAATTAATTCTGAGAAATTTTTACACACACGGGATACCAATATATAAAAATTTATATATCAAGAACAAGTTTGGGGAAAAGATGTACGACAAAGTGGAAAAATTTTTTTGTGCAACACGTTTCATCCTTTAGGACTTCATCAGACTAAATTTGTTTACATTGGTGCAACTACACAAGTGCATGAACAAGAGATGCTGGGAATTCTATATTTTAAATTACTTTTCCTTTTTTCTTTCTTTTTTATGTATTTGGGGTATATAATCTAGGAGAATTCTTTTTCTTTCCCTCACTTTTATTATCAAATATCCCACACTGTCAGGAATGGTGAAATTTTTTTTTTTTCCCCCAAATTGTTATAAATATATATTTCACATGGAAAAATGTCTTAAATCCTTTTAATATAACTTTGGTGGTTTTTATTCATTCATATTTCTGTAAATGACCATTACACTTTGCCTTGATTGAATAACATAATAAAAGGATTTTTGAATTATAAAGAATGGTCTATAAAAAATTATTCTGTGAGATGGAGGGACCAAATATATTCCTGTACATTTAGGCAATAATTTGCAATTAATATATATTCTATACCTGTTCATATATTAAAAGTACAAAAGAGTACCGAAAAGTTCTCAGCAAACTCAAAAGCACTTAAAAACAGGTTTGGTTATTTGGTCAAATTTTGAAAATCAGATGGGACCGAGACATTCTCAGCACCTTTAGTATAAGATCTAAAGAAATTGATAAATTTACCAAAGTTAATTTTCATTTTTTATTTTATCATGTTTGTGGAATCATATTGACAAATTTGGAAATTTTAAAAAGTTAATAAAAATTGTATAGACAATCAATAGAACTTTTTATTAACTTTTTAAAATTTCCAAATTAGTTTTATATAATTTATATAATATATTAACAAAATATGTTTGAAAAAAACAAAAAAAACAAAAACAAAAAACAAAACAAACTTTGGTAAATTTACCAGCTATAAAAATCAACTAATTTGGAAGTTTGAAAAAGTTTATATATATATATATATATATATATATATATATATATATATATACATACACACACACACACACATGCACTGGATGGGGTACTGAAAAGTTCTTTGCTCCATCTCCCTGCACAAATCTGATGTTTACTCATGTGTGATTTGGGTGTGTGCATGAGTGTGAATGCCAAAATTAGTTCAAAGATTAAGTAGGAAGTAAATCTATAAGTGAGAATTCCTGAGGAATCATTTTTATACCTTGCAATAGATTTGAACTCACAACCTTCATAAAAGCATAAATGTATTTCATTCCAGATCTACTGTCATAGGGGGTAGTGACTATCATCAACAACCTTAATTAAGTCAACCTGAACACTCATGCCAAAGCGATACGCATTTTTCTCCATTTTTTTTTATTTTTTTATTAATAAAACTCTTTAATATTCTTGCAGTTTAAAAGCAACAGTTTTCATAGTACATCTTTTGTCCTATGCTTTTGCATTTAAAGACCAGCAAATTCTAAAACAAGGTTATTCAACTAAAAGGTAGCTAAAATAGTTGAAGCTGAAGATTTAGAATACAGTTAGAAATTATGCAGTGAGAAAGAAAATGCATGTCTATCTATGTTTGGGGAAAAGAAAGAAAGGAAGGACGAAACACTGCCTACAACTTCGCAGTAAGAAAAAATGGCAACCATAAGGTAAAACAAAAGATTTTTATAAAGGTTAATTTTCCAAAATCCAGGATGTACATTGGAAGTTTGATCTTCAGTCACAAAATTTATAGAAGGAAAACTTTAGCATACATAGCTTACATAAATATATATATATATATATATATATATATATACACACAGGGTGCAATGGATAAATTGGTGGCATATTATATTTTTAATTTCATGCATGCCTGTCATTTGTTTTTGATTTTGTCGACTGCACAGTAGAGTCAGTTGGGTACTGTCTGTGAGAAAAAGAGCACTACGACACAATTCTCTCTGCCAGAAATTTAGAAATGGTATGCTGTACTGCATGGCATTCACACCAGAAGCTCCAATACAAACATTTTATAGTGTTTGCATGTGAATCTGAGGACAGTGCAGAGGATTAGGATAGAGTTGGATGAGTCTAATGGTGATTACAAAGGTGTTTGGAAAATATCACTAGTGATATTTATGTTATGCCTCCATTCATCTTACCACAGGGTCTCAGACTCAATACTGAGACCTACATTAAGTGCCTTTAGGAAGTAGTGCTGCCCTGGATCAAGAGGGTGGCTGCTGGAAGACCCTATGTCTGACAACAGGACTCTTCACCATGTCACACAAGCAGGAGAACCCAGTCATGGCTGTCAGACAATTTCTGTGACCACATCACCTCTTACATCTGGCCACCTAACTGTAACCCCCTTGATTATTATGTGTGGAGTGCAGTTGATCAAGAGACCAACAAAACTCCTTGTAACACCAAAGGTGAACTGAAGGTAAAGATTATGGCAGCATTCACCAACTTAAACAAGGAGACCATCCAGAAGAGTTGCAAGAGATTCTGAAGTCATCTAGAAGCCGTGGTTAAAGCCAAGGATGGTATTATTGAATAAATCTACTCTTTAGTATTTCAAGATGTTTTTGTATAATTTTGGTAAATATTTTTGTTAAAATGAGATGTCAGTTTTATTTTCATTTTTGCATAATTGAGACGACAATTTATCCATTACACCCTCTCTCTCTTTATATATATATATATATATATATATATTGATTTATTTAAAATATGTTTTTTTTTCTCACTACACAGTTCTAACCATGTTTCAAAAATGGAAGCTAAAAGCTACAAATTTAATTTTGTAATTAAATCAAAGACATTAGTTCCATTTCATCCTCAAGCGAATTTTGGAGTAACTTTTTAAAATTACTGGGTTTTAAAGACACAGCTAAAATCATAATTCATGTTTCCAAGGTTACAGATAAATCTACAACTAGACAAGGGGTGTCTGGGTGTTCATTATGTCTGTAATTTGATGTATGAAATCTGACATCCGTTGAATGCATGTCGTCTGGATTTTTTAAAAATTTATTGTTAACGGCAAAAATTCTTACGGCATTTTTTCTATTTTTCTATTTAAAGATTTTTGGGGGTGTTTAGGTTAGAATACGTTTTATTTAACTACGATTTGAAATATTTTAATTTTTAATTTTTAATATACTATATTTTTTAAGAACAATTAAATGTATTAGAATCCCTTACAGTATGTAGAATTATTTTTACATCAAGTATAAGTATGTATATTAGGTTACAAAATTTTTTTTTTAATATTATTTAAGTAAAAATTATGACAATGACGGCAAAAAAGTTACTTAATTTCACTGATTTAGTAAACTTTTATTTTTTTATATATAAACCTAGTAATATATTGTTTATGCAAATAAATTTATACATGTATTGTAGTTAATGTAAGTATAAGCTTATCTGTAAATATAAAAGTACATATATGCCTCCATGTAAAAAGAATGCAGTAATCTGCATAGACCTCATCATGTAGGCACATTGCATGTGTGTGTGTGTTCACAAACATGTATTTGTAAAGTATGAAACAGAACTGCTAAAGAATACAAAAGACATTTTAATCACATCAAGATAATATGGAAGAGTGTTGGGTGTTGGCTATCAGCCCAGAAAATGCATAGAAAGGTCAAATTGAGAGCAGGTATTCACGCACAAAAAAAACAAAAAAAAACAACAAAAAAAAGTAGAAAAAATGCAGAAACAAAATAGAATAATCTTTTCATTTTGGCAATTTTTTATTTTTAATATTTTTTCCCCCCTCTTCTGGATGGGAGTTTGCTATCACTGAACTATTGAAGATATACACAGAATGAAGTGCAAAAGAGCTGAAAACGTGTGAGGGTGGCACTGTAATGAAGAAAGAGATGTTAGAAAGAAGAAAAGAAAAATAAACGTAACAGTGAAGTGAAAAGAATCTAAAAAACGAATGTGAAGAAAAAGCTAAAGAGAGAAAAAAAAGATGGAGAAGTAGATAGAAATATTGGGAGGCTAAGAGAGAAAAAGAAACAAAGCACAAAAAGAAAAAAAACAGGAAAAAAGACAGCGATAAAACAAAGGAAAAAGGAGAGAAAAAGTAGAAGAGAAAAAGAAAAAACAAAAAAAAAGTGAGAGTGATAAAACAAAAAAATATAAACAAATAAATAAACAGAGAAAAATAATTGAATGAATAATAAAACAACAACATTAGACAAAGAAAAATTAAAAAAGGAAGAGAGAGATAAAAACAAATAAAAAGAAGAGAAAGTTACAAAAAGAGAATTAGAAAAAAAGTAACAAAAGTTGACAGAAAGAAAAAGAAAAGAAGAAAAACATATTCAGGTTACAAAAGGAGATCCATTAAAAATGTAAAGTGGAGGACTAGAAAAAAAGAGAGAGAAAAAAGAGGGAGAAAAAAGAGAGAGAAAAAAGAGAGAGAAAAAAGAGAGAGAAAAAAGAGAGAGAGAGATGTCAAAGAGAAATGAAGAGAAGAGGGAGATTTAAAAGAGAGAGAAAAATAAGGAAAAAAAAAGGAGAAAATAAGGAGAAAGAAAAAAAAAAGAGAACGATCAAGCAGAAAGAGAACATAGAAAGTGACCAAAAAGGTCAAGAAATAAAAAAAAAAAAGAGAAAGAATGGGAGAGAAAGAAAGAGAAATT
This sequence comes from Acanthosepion lycidas, assembly GCA_963932145.1. Lineage (NCBI taxonomy): Eukaryota > Metazoa > Mollusca > Cephalopoda > Sepiida > Sepiidae > Acanthosepion > Acanthosepion lycidas. The sequence continues at coordinate 55,375,435 of OZ010602.1, read as the reverse complement.
AAGAATAAAACAATAGAAGGAATAGGAGAAGAAAAAAAAAGACAGAGAGGTCAAAGAAAAAAGAGGGAATAAGAAATAGCAAGAAAGGGTGAGGAGAAATGACAGAAAGAAAAGTGAAAAAAATTTCCAGTACATAATATGAACTTTGGGGTTAGGCAATTTAAGATAAGATTCTCCACAGATCAGGAAAAAAGTAAAAAAAAAAGTAACAATATTAAAATGAAGGAAAATATTGATGAAAGATGTACAATCATGAAAATATTTGTGTGTGTCTTCATATGTTTTATACACATACATATACATATACACACACACACATATATATATATATAAACCATGACAGTTGACACATGCATACACACACAAAATGAGAAAAGAAATCAACCTAAGAACAACAATAAGAACCTTTCAACTGGCACATAAATGAATTGCATTAAACTTAGTCCAAAGATAACAGAAAATGGTAGTCAACAGCTGACACCTCCTGAAGAGTGGACTGAAGAATTACAAAAAAGTTAATCTACAAAACTCTAAAGTCAAGGTGCTGAATATAATAACAATCAGCTAAATGACAAATTTTATTTGTATTAATACTATCTCTCTCTTTCTCATATGTGTGTGTGTGTGTGTGTGTGTGTGTGTGTGTGTGTGTGTGTGTGTGTGTGTGTGTGAATTTCTGTCAATAAGTCCTTATCCTGATACATTTGCTAGAAGAATTTTGATCTGGAATTTTCACCGTATATTGTTTAATCTATGTAATTAATGGAAAAGTCTTAAATGCATTGACAAAGGAGATTAAAAAATAAATAACCTCATGAACTTCACTTTTTGCTTTTCCTTATGCTCACAGAATACCACACAGTAACACTCTACCTTGAGTAGCTCTTGGTCCTTGCACTTATTGAACATTAGCATAAAAACAAAATTGTTGTGTAGAGTATTTTTTTTCCAGTATGAGACTATGGAATTAATAATTTGAAATACCTACATTTACATATTAAGAGTTTGCTATTAAAAAGAGCAAAATAAAATAGAAACATTTTTCAACTCTGAATCAAATCTTTTCTTTTTTTTTTTTAAAGCATTTATGTATACATAGGTATTTGAAATTGATAATTCCAAAGCTTTATAGTTTAAGAACATTTTCTACCATACAGAAGAACACTGTTGTATCTCTTTGCAGCTTTCACATTTGATGTTAAATAGCCACACGACATATACCATAATTTCTTCAATTTAAAAGAAAAAAAAAAATCAGTAATTGAGGAGTTGGAGTGCTGAGTTCAAATTCCAGTTGAATCCATTACATTCACTTACATGATAATACCCTTGGGAAAGATATGAATCCGCTTCTTCTTCCCCTAGCTATGGATAAATAGCAAGACAGATAAGGTTCTATAGCCTTGGATGGCAACTGGTCTACCGCAGAGAGAAATGGCAACCTACTGCAGGAAAAAATCTGCCGGATCAGTCATGTATTGAAAGATACCTGATTGCCTAAGCGTGTATCATGCATGGCACATAAACTGATTATCCCATGCAAGGCAATAAAGCCACTAAGACACAAGAGGTTACAGGGTGTGGAAAAATTAAGAACAAACATTAATAATGAGTGGGAAGCGAAAAGAGTAATCAGGAGGGCAGTAGATAGCGATTGACATTGCATTTAGATTTTTGCAGATTAAAGTTAATTAAGTATTAAAAGAATTTAATTTGGATTAGAAATACTTGTAATGCTCAAAATAATATATTTATCAAATAAAATAAGAAATGTTTCACAATACTGATTTTCACAAGCAGGCATACAAATACATCGATACCATACTTACATGCATGCATATATTTATATACAAATGACCCCCAAAGATTTCTTTAAAAGTTTTGTCTATCAGCCATTTTTGTTTTTGTTTTAAATAAAAAAAAAGTGGAAACAATAAAGAAAAAGACATGTGCATAATCAATATTCGATTAACGAAAAAGAAAATGTAATGGATTTTGTTTTTAATTTTTATCCACCACAAAATATTATTCAATATTAAGATAAGAAAAGTTCCAAAATACTAGCAAAGTCAATAACAGTTACTTGGTAATCAAATATTGATTTTTTTAATCATTTCACCCCAAGCAAGGCAATAAAGCTACTAAGATGCAAGAGGTTACTGAGTGTGAGAGAACATGAAAAAAAGAAAATGTTATTAAAGCAAGAGAACAATAAAAGAACAGGAATTAAGACAAGATAACGATTGACATTGTGTTTAAATTTTTGAAGATCAAACTTCACTGGCAAGGAAGAAACAAGAAGAGAGTTCCATGAGTGGGAAGTGCAAGAAAAGAATGATAGTAAAAAAATATCCAAATATTGGACAGTTTTTATTTTATATATATATATATATATATATATATATATATATATATATCTTTTATTTATGTATATGTGTTTCTTATTACAAGTATTATATTTAGTCAATACATATGTTTGAGTAGACATCCCTGTCTTCTATAAATAATGAAATTGACAGGAATTGAACTTGTATTTCCTTCTTACTTTGAAAAAACTACCTTCAAGCCAAGTGTGATTTACCATTAAGCTATGATAAGTCATTACAGCAAAGCTTGGCTTGAAGATGGTTCCTAAGATTAAAAAGGGGAATACAAGTTCAATTCTTGTTAAGAGAATGGATATGCAAGTGGTGTAGTGGATAGTGACTTAAAATGTGAAATCACAGAGCCCAGTTCAAATTCCATTCATATTTGTTACTTTTACTATTTAAATACCCTTTCAAAAGGTAAGAATCCATCTTCTCCATGCAGCTATTGGTTAAATAGTAAAACCTGTAAAAATTATTGTTATACTAAAAAAATGTTTATGGTATATTCCCTACCCCAAAAAAGATTTATGCTTATAATGCCAAATGATTCACCTTTAAATTACCAACAAAGTGTTGATAAACCATAAAAAAAAAAACAAATCAGTTGGTCAAAACCTACTGGAGAGAAACTTTTTCTTAAATAAGCTAGCTTACCCCGAAGATCCATTTAGGCGAAACCTAGGTAGGTAGTTCCTGGCTCAATAGGATTATATATATATATAATGTATGAATAGATATGAAAAATTTTGAGAGATCTATGACAAGAGAAGTTTTGCTTAAAAGCACCATTACAGCCTTGCCTGATCAGCTGAGTTCTTTGTAGCTCAGTTGGTTAGAGTGTGTTGGATGTAACAGTGGTTCCCTGTGTCCGAATCCTGCTGGAGAGCACAAACGTAGGTGAGTGTGTATGTGTAGGAGGGGGGTCATCTGTCAGTCATGAGAAACCATGGATCTGCATCCAAAGACATGCATCAGATGCTGATGACAGTGCATCATTTGTTATGGCTGTACAGGCCCACACAGAAGTGACAGTCAAGGAATGATTGTGAAGATGCTATCCTCTTATGTTGACTTGTTTTATTTCCATCAAGCATGCTTCTCCCCAGCAGCAAGCCTTTGTTTCTCCTCTCCTCATTCTAGAATGGCATTTCCACTATCAGCAATTGTTGGGGACATCTTCCCAACTCTCAATGTCCATATCCATCACCCTAATGTCACTCCCTTTTGCAGACGTCCTTGAAGCAAAGATGCATTTTAGAGTGCAATGCAAGTTCATATTTAACATTAATTCTGCTTATTATCTGCCTCAAACTTAAATATGTACAATACAAAGAAATATAAACATCTTTGTTGCTTGCCTTGTGGGTAAGATTGTTGCATGCTGCCCGTTAGTGTTGCTGTTCAATCCTAGGTAAAAAAAAAAAAATAGGATTTTGAATGTAGATTTTAAAGAATGGCAAGCTTTACCAACTGAGAATATCAATGTAACACAAACTTCCAACCACTAAGCTATGTTTATCAAATATTCAGTCAGTTATGTACCATGCGCAATACATGCTTAGGCGATCATGTATCTTTTGATATATGACTGATGAGGCAGATTTTTTTTTCCTGCAGTAGGTTGCCATTTCTTTCTGTGGTAGACCAGTTGCCATCCAATGCTATAGAATTTGGTCTGTCCTGCTATTTAGCCATAGCTGGAGGCAGAAGAGGATTCAGACCTTTCCCAAGGCTATTAGCATATAAGTGAATGTAATGGATTTGACTGGAATTCAAACTTGGCTCTCAGATTCCTCAATACAAGCCGCTATCCATTAAACTCTTCTTTTGTACTTTCTGTATCAGTTTTAATTTTTCTATGTTAAATGTGATTGAGACAAATTAAAATTACCGAAGAAAAGATTGTCAAAGAATTCAGAATTGGGGGCAAAGTAAAATCACCTTATGAAGAAAATCTCAATGAGGAATCATCTCTTACCTCTGATTTAACATGAAACACAATTTTAAGAGGAAAAGCTTTTTCATAAAAATATGCAAAGGAAAGAAGAAAAAGATAATTATGGTTATAGGGAAATACAGCATAGAACATGTGCTAAAGAATTAGAGGAATATGGGATTCCAAGATAGATCTTTTATTCTTATACATTCAGCATGCAAGCAAATACAGAATTATTGACAATCATTTATATATATATATATATATATATATATGCACATATAGATAATTATTGATTTTTCAGTCAGCCCCACTTGTGTTATATAAAATATGCACATTACAAGTGTACTCTCCTATTGTTGCTAAGTGTGTGTGTGTGTGTATATATATATATATATATCAATTATTCTGAAATTGAAATCCGATTCCAGGCTTGATAGTTAAAGCATCTCTAAAATGTAAAGAGAGTTCCTACAAGTAATTCAGAATAAATAGGCTTTCATATCTGTCTCTCTCACATGCGCGCACATGCACACACACACACATGCAATCTACATATCAATTATCTATTTTGATGAGATTTTAAATAGAGTACATGAAACATTTAAAATATAAAGGACGTACTAAAATTTGCCAATTAAAAAGTGAGGTAAAAGAAAAAAAAAACATTGTTAAATACATAAATCATGTGTATATATGTGCATGAACATACACATAGCTCTTTTATGCCCATTTCTGAAAACTGTTGCATCTTTTAATCACTTTAAAGATTTACTCTTTTATATGCACACATATCTATAAACAAGTTCAACATATATGCCATCTATATAATATAATAAATATATGTTTGATTATAGATTTATAAAAATATAAATAATAAAACACTAAAATGTTTTTATTAGATACATGATGTGGGCACCTGTGATTGTGCAATTTCTAGCAAGTTGCTCAATGATTGCTAATGTAGTGAGTTCAATCCTCACTGATTACCAACTGTGATAAACTTTCACCAGATTAAATTAAGCTGAGTGAACATATAAGTTCAGTTATGTGCCATGTGTGATACACACTTAAGTAGATGAGGCAGATATTTTTCCCGCAGTAGGTTGCCATTTTTTTCTGCTGTAGACCAGTTGCCATCCAAAGCTACAGAACTTGGTCAGTCCTGCTATTTCCCCATAACTGGAGAGAGAAGAAGAGGATTCATACTTTTCCCAAGGGTATTAGCATGTAAGTGAATATAGTGGATTTGACTGGAATTTGAACTTGGCTCTCCGATTCTTCAGTCTGAGCCACTATCCATTACTCCACCGTGCCTCCTTTTATGTAAAGTAATGATTGCCTTAGTGTGTATCATGCATGGCCCATAACTGACTGATCATCTTTCACCCTGACCACATGACCATTTTCTCTAAAATATCATCGTTGTTCAGTCTATAGTACCCTGAGAATATTTCTGTAGAACTACATCAGATGAAAATGTATAGAAAGTGCTTTAATCGCTAGACCGACCATATTAAATTGATGTCTTGCATTTCACCTTTCTTGGCAGATCTTCTATTATCACAATGTGGGATATTTAATAACAAATGTGATAAAATCCTAAACAAAAAAAGAAACCAAATGAAATCAGTTAAACTGTATACTTGAACACATATTTTAAAAAAAAATAAATTTAATTTTAAATTTCAGCATCCCCTCTCCTTCATGTGCATGTGTAATCACATCAACGTAAATCTCATTTTGGTCCAATGATCTCCTAAAAGACGAAACGCATTACACCAAAAGTTTTTTCCATTTTGTCATAGATTTTAACATAGATGCCAGTTATAGGTAAATAGCAGGACAGACCGGGTTCTATAGCCTTGGATGGTAACTGGTCTACAACAGAAAGAAATGGCAACCTACTGCAGGGAAAAAATATGCCTCGTCAGTCATGTATCAAAAGATACATGATCGTCTAAGCATGTATCACGCATGGCTCCCACTTTAGAATAATAGTTAGCAAGTCAGTCTTGCTTATGCAGAGTGTTGAATCACTTTTATTGAGCGTGCAAGGCACCAGCTAAAATCAGTAAATATCTTCCATTTCAGGTTATTAGTTATACTTATCTCCTATGATGGATGTAAATGAAATACTTTATTTTCAGATACATAGATAAATAGTTAATGTAGGTAGATATCTGCGTACCCATGTCGTAAGAGAATGTGACACGGTCAGAGTTTAATGTGGGATATCAGAAAGCTGTTCAAAAATTGCTGAAGCCCTTGTGGAACTTCTTTTGGGGAATTCTCAGGTACCAGCCCCCTCTTGCAGGGAAGGTAATGCCTGAGGGATGGCCCCCCCTGGGGCTTGAGAATCATAATTTTATATAATATCAGAACATAAGTGAAATAGTAAATTGTTTTCACTGGAGGAAAGCTTACAGTGCATGAATAATATATGAAAAACATGTTTACCTATGTTTTAAAAAAACAAATATGACTCTTTAGATATCATCTGCTATGTGCCATGTCCCTTCAGGACGTGGACAATCATAGCTCTCCGCAACTTCCAGTCCTTTGTAAAGTTTCTGTTTTTACTATATCTCCTAATCCCTGTTCTGCCAACCATTTACACAAGCTTGTTAGGTAGGCTATATGCTGCTCTCCTCTGTCCTTCTTGCCTTCAATGTCTTGTGAGTGTCAAATTTTCCAAGTCCTCTTTCCTCATTATGTGCCCTAGAAATTTCAATTGTTTCTTTCTGATGCTACATATAAGTGTCTTTTTTGTCTATTTTCTCTAAGACTTTTTCATTGCTTCCTCTGTTCAGTCCATGGTATTCTCAGTATCCTTCTGTAGAACCACATTTCCGTTGTTACAAATCTCCTCTCGATCTGTGATAAGATGGTCTGGCATTTATTGCCCTATAGGAGGACTGATATTACATAACTGTCCAGTACTCTTTTCTTCATTTCTAATGAAATTTTCCCATTTTTTATTACATTGCTTACCTTTTGAATTTTACCTTCTGGATTTTCAAACTATTGTCTTCATCTTTGTTGCCATATTCATCATGTTTCGGCCGTTGTATGCTCCGGCCTTCTTGGTTGGAATATCAAATGGAACCCTTTATTTCACTCACTGGAGTAGACTGTTCTAGTTCCACGTGCCATGTCTAATGGATGTCAGTTATCTGTTATCTCCTGTTAATTCACCTCTCCAAGTTCTCCACTGCCTTAACCAGGTATTGAACTCACAACTCTTTGATTTCAACTTGATCCCACAGTGGATAAAGGTATTGATTAGATCCAGGGACAGGACCCAAAGAGTTCTACCAGTTCTAATCTTCATGGCTCAGACTAGACATGCCATGCACATTGTAATGAACCATCCTGATTCCATTCATATTCCATTGGTGAGATGTATTAGGTTGGTGCAAAAATAATGACGTAATAATGTCGTTTTCTGACATTAAAAAATACATCAAAAAACGACATTATTACGTCATTATTTTTGCACCAACCCAATAAGTTCCACTCGAGCAGCTTCTTCCCATGAAATGCTATTTTGTGGAACTGACTCCCAAGAGGATACTTCCCTGATCACTACAATCTTAACCTGTTCAAACCCAGGATTGACCATTAAAATTCCCACATATCCCTATTAACTGTGCCTCTTACTCTGTAACAAACCCCCTTGAGTGGCTCTTGGGCCTTGTAAAAAGTGAACATCACTGTATCAAAAAAAAAAAAAAAGCTTGCAAGAACCTTGTATGAAGCTTTGCTGTTAGCCATTAAGTGTAAACAGCATGTAAGGAATTACTTTGAAGGAAATAGTAGAAACTAGGATAAGGAAAGATTTTCTATAATCAAATTCACAAATATATATATATATATATATATATATATAATATATATACACAAATAAATCAGAGTTGTACTAAATGGTGAAGAACAAATGATGTATATTTATTATAGGTATAAATTTTACCCGCTATTTCACATTGAGCACTGTTTTATTATCAGCAACACTGATTGTGTGTATATATATATATATATATATATATATATATATAAAGTGGACACTGAAGTCAGCACCAAGAGGTTACAATCTTCAGGCCAATCAGAAAATTCTTGAACATTCATATACTGTTCAATTAAAAAAAAAAAAACAGAGCATTTACTTACATAAATCATATCAATAAAAATAACAAATAAAAAGAAAATAAATATATATGTGTGTGTGTGTGTGCGTGTATAAAAATGGCAACAGTCTGTTTCATGTTTCAACACAGTCTTCAGGTTATGTGTGATGTGTTTTGTCTAAACACTATATATGCTGCTCAGTGTTGCATTATGGGTAATAAGGTCTCTTGTATTAAACTGATGGTTATGTCTCAAATTATTCTAGAGGACATTTATTTGTTAACTTTTCACTCATTTATTTTTGATTACTTAATTATTTGATATTGATAATTATTATTATATTTACTTGTGCTTATGTATTCCTACATAACTTGTTAATTAACATTATTTACTTAATTTTTTGTATTTGTTTAGATTTTTTGTTTATTTTGATTTTTGGTGTTGAGGGTTGATTATCTTATGTTTAGATTTTAAGTATTGGCTTTGTATAAAGTATGTTACATTATCTGTGTTATATATAGTGTATATATTTGCATTTTTCATGGTGGTATTAGCACATTAGTCAATATAGTGAGCTCAACTGGAAATTGAACTCAGCTCTCCAATTCCTCAGTCTGAACTGCTATCCATTACTCCACCATGTCTCCTACACATGACACCAACAGATAAACAGACTAAATGTTATAGATAGATATATTAACTAAGTGTTACAGATAGATATACAAACTAAGTGTTACAGATAGATATACAAACTGTTACAGATATATTCTGTTCAGTTAATATCAACAATTCATTTCAATAGAAGATTTACAGATGGTGCCTTTTCATACAGAATTTATAAATGTCTGAGTTTTATTCATCTTCAACAACAATAATAACTGCACCATCAAGAAAACAATATCTTTACTGGCAACTCTCTCTCTCTCTGCTTTTAATGTGTGTATTAAACCTGCTTGAAAATTGAACAAAAGAGTATCAAAAAGACACAAATCAAAAGTGGAAAAGAACAATACACACAATTACCAAATGAAGGAGGAAAGAATTTTGAATGACGCCACCACGTTTGAAGAGAAAACCCTATAATGGCCCAACAGTGTTCTCTGTTAACACCATTAACTAATGCCAAGAATGTTGACACCATAAGCTGAACTTGGCCAATAAATGTTGTCCTCTTCCTCCTCTTCATGGATCTCTCACCTTCATTGCAGATCTTTTCAGAGGAAAAGTGCAAAAGTGACAAGAAAAGATAAAATAATGAAAATGTAGTTCAAAAGGTAACGTAATAGCATTTTCTGCACTTTTCAATATAGGCAAAGCAGATATTAAATTATTTGATCTATTTTAACAGCTCAGTTTTATACATATATACATACATTATTTATATATATATATATATATATATATATATATATATATATACATGAGTGAGTGAAAGGGTTAGTGAAGAATTTTCAGCCTGACCCATATATATATATATATATATATATATAGAGAGAGAGAGAGAGAGAGAGTATATGTACGTTTGTTTTTTTTCTTTTCAAAAGGGCTTCTTGGTTTCAGCTGAGAACTTTACAGCATTCTCTCTCTCTCTCTCTCTATATATATATATATATATATATATATATATATACACACACACACAGAGAAAGAGAGAGAAATACCCTCTTTCCCTTATATTGAGTACTTTTATCCATAAATATAGCATATCTTAAAAAATATATTTTTAGCATTATATTTCTACAAGTATTTGAGTTAACATGTCCACATATAATGCTTATAAAGATATAATTAAATATCCTTTGCAAAATAAATTCAACATAGATATTATCTTTTAGTTGAATTTCATATAGAGGACACATATACCCCCCCCCACACACACACACAGGTGAATAAATAATTTCATAGTTTGATACAAGTATATGTTTGATTAAAGCCAAAAAATATTTTTAGATAGTGAATTTTTTTTTTTTTTTGAGATATAAATGGTTTAGTGATACAAGGCTTAGCAATTAACCCATAGCAAGGAGTAGAGGCAGTGAATATAAGCAGCCATTTTTTTCCCCACTGAAAAGTTAGTTTTAGACTAGAAGAGAGGTTAGCTGTCAAGCTCTGATTGTTAAGAGTTTTAGAGGTCTGCTCGTATATCATCATATCATCGGCATAGATATTTAAAAATGGTCGGAGCATATTCTTAGATAGATCAGTTATGTACCTCAGAAAGAGGGTTGGTCCAAGAAGTGACCTCTGGGAGATGCCTGCATTGACCACCAGAGCTTCAGAGGACTGGCCATTAATAACTACCTTCATGGATCTACATGTTAGGAAGGATTTTATAGTAGAGAAAACCCTTACAGTGATCCCATAGCTGGAAAGCTTGTGTAGCAAACATTTGTGCCACACCTTGTCAAAGGCCTTCAAGATATCTAATGCTATGGTCTACACTGGGAGTGGGAGGATCAGTCACCCGTGTTCTTAGAGACTGGGTATAAGCTTACCACCTTCCACAGGATTGGGAAATATTTCTCCTTCAAGCAGCAGTTAAATAACTGATAGGATTTGGGATAATTCTGGGTTGATATTCTTAAGGATGGCCACTGGAATTTTGTCTGGGTTAGTGGCTTTTTTTAGGGGTTGAGGCTTTTCATAAGTCTAAAGACTTCTTTTATTGAAATGAGTATATTACTGAGATTCTGCTCAGTGAAAAGTGGGAAGTTGGGGAAGCGATGACCCTTGTCATTAAACACTGAATTTGAGACAAAGAACCTCGTCCTGGACAGCTCACACATAGGTACACTTTGCATTTTCCAGAACTCTTACAGTGATTGCAGGTGGTTCTGAAACTAGTAAGGGCCAGACTAGACCACTCCTTACAATAGATTTTGAAGTAGCAGTTCCAGTGAGCTATGGCTGCAGTGCATTCAGGGGTAAAATAGGACTAACCATTTGTTTTTTGGTGGAATCTTTCTTTTTTTTTTTTTGATAGGGGGGGGGGGTTATAAAACTCTCCATTTCAGAAAGAACCATTCTGTAATTAAGACAGCAGTTTTGTGGGTAGCATCTTTGAAGAAGATTAGTAGAAGAGCTCCCATCATATGAGACCAAAAGCTGTGATCGACAATTTACATTAAATTAATATACAGGTAAACAGTGTGTTCATACCTTTCCCAAGGGTATTTGTGCATAATTTGTGTGGATTAGAACTTGGCTATCTGATTAATAATTCCAAGCCATTGTCTATTACACTACCAACACATCCAAGCTCTACAGCACCAGGTATTTTCAAGCAGTCAGTATATACTTAGATAAGAAAAAATGTGAATTTCAGCTAATAAATAAGTTTTTATTAGAAATATTTACAATAACTTATTTTGTGGTGTGAGATTTTATTATGAAACTTTTTCAGCATTTTGCAAATATGAATAACAGTGTAGTTGTTGAGAGTCTTTTTTTTTTTTTTTCAAATTTCAGGCATATAAAGATTTTCATGGATCACAAGGAAATATAACCTCAAATGAGAAACAAGATATTGAAAAATTACAAAGTGATGGGAACACAGCTTTGGAAATTGCAAAAAAATTGAACAGAAATCACAGAAGAATCCCAAAAGAAATTGAAAACACAGGCAAGAGAGAAACGAAAAAAAAATTGGCTTTTTAGAATGTTATGAACAGAGATTTGAGAAAAGTTAAAAGGGTAATAAGCAAGAAAAGTGAATTTATCAGCAAAAAAAAAAAAAAAAAAACAATTGAAGAAGCTTGTTTTGCAAATGTAAACAGTGTGAAAAGATGCAGAATATTTTGCAAAACATTGGTTGCTTTCCTACGTTAAGCTAAACTAAATAAAACATCAAGATGAGTAATGTGTGAAGTAAACAAAGAATTACATGAAAACTGATTACTCAGCCTGAAATCTTTAGTGATGATATAGAGCTACATTGGAATGTCCAGATGGATTAACTGGAGACTGATTCCTTCATTGCAATAATCATCCAACACAACTTAGAATGTAACAAGGAAATTATGAATTGATGAACAGAATTATTATACGTTGTTTGACTATGATTCTTGAATCCCAGCCATAAAATATATTCATGCAAGATAATTTTCCTTCACATTCTACAAAAAAAAAAAAAAAAAAAAAAATAAAAATCAGGGATTTCAAAAATACTAAATTAACGAACTGGCTTCCAGCCCCTCAAGATTTTAGAAACCTGTGGCCTGCCACTGGAAAAAATGTATATGAGATGATAAAACAATATTCGAGTATAGAAACATAAAAACTAATATAAGTAATAAGAAAATCAACTAAATGAATGAGTGAAAGACTGATGAAGGTTATAGAATGTTGAGGTGCTTATAATTGCATTTTATTTAATTTTTACTGCTAGTTCACTCAATACAAGGCCCAAGGGTCACTTGAGGTAGAGGGTTACTGAGTGAGATTGTTAGGAGGAAGTGCACATCATGAGGACATGTAAAATAGATATCAATTAACCCTGAACTTGAAGAGAATTGCTTCAGATTTATGGCATATTGTGTTAATTAAATATGTTACTATTACCTGTAGTTTATGGATTTATTTATAAATAAAAACTTATGTTGCCCATTTTCTGATTAAACCTGACACTACCGAAGCAAGTTAAGATCAATATTTTTAATAAGGATAGATATTATAAGCAAAATTGACACAATCTAAATGCAAATATGTTCAGAAAAATAACAACATCACTTGGTTCATACCAACTTTTTTGTGACACTATCATTTTTATTATGCAAGTTAATTTTTTCAAAAAGCATAAGTCAGTTTAAAAATCCATTAATTAATTTAAAATACACTCACAGTATGAAGTTATAAATAAACAGTTCGTGTTTTTTTGTTTTATTTTAGTACTTTTGACAGACACTTACCAATACTGACAATAGTTCTTAACCATGACTGTGATAGTCAAAACTATTTGAATATAACAGAAAAAAAAAAATTAACTTAATTCATAACTTTAATCCTGCTGTACATCTCATTCAGAAAGTGGAAAGCTATAATAAAAAGCTGAATAGACAGACGTCAGTGAAACTTAACAAATTAATAAATTCAATAGATTTATTTTATCACTTATGTGCAGATTTACCTCTGTGAAATTGAGTTAAGTGATAAGTTTTTGAATTTTTTATTCAATTCACTTTGTGTGTGTGTATATATATATATATATATATATATATATACTGCAAATAAACAAGCCAATACCAAAGGGGAAAAAAAAGGTATAAAATAAGAAAGAACATGTATGTTAACCGAAAATAATCATCCAGCATACGAGTTCAAGGCCCAAAGAAAAAAACCCCGATGAGAGTACCCAAAATAACTAAATAAAGTGCTCAATACAAGGGAATAGAGCAGACCTATATTCCGTTCTTTCTTTACCTTGTTAGCCAGCCTTTCCTGATGATCCGCTTAGGTGAAACCTTGGTAGGTTTGTCTGGCTCTCTAGGTTTAACTATATATATATATATATATATATATATTTTAAAGAAAAACAGACCACTTTAAGGTACCATTATAATAATTTATTTCACCAGAGCCCTTTTAAAGGATGCCGGATCATCAGATATCACTTCCAAAAATGAAATGAAAAGAAAAAAAAAAAAAAATATATATATATATATATATATATATATATATATAAGCCCTGCACTGTCATACCCACATTATGCTTTCTTTAACATCTTTCAGCTTTCTAGTTTGTATGAATGATAGTGCATATAATATAACTGTCAACAAATCAGAACTGATGATAGATTTCTCAAGGTTTGCCTAGACATGGTTGGCTTTTTTTAGCGGCATATCAATATCTTTATGGGTTATTTAATGCCAAAATGTAAATATTTTTGTATATAGTTTTTTCTTAACATAAAAATGTTTTTTAGTGATAAAAGTCTTACTAATTAAGTCATAGATGGAGGGGGAGAAGTGGATTCATACCTTTCCCGAGGGTATTTTTGCGTAAGTGAATATAAGAAACACAACTGGAATTAAAACTCGGATCTCTGATTAACTATTCTGAGTCATTATCCATGATACCACCTGCACACCCAAGCTTAGAGCACCTGTTATTCCCAAGCAGTCTAGGGACTGACCAGGCTCAAGATTGCTCAACTTTTTTATGCATTTTATTCTTGATGTTCTACCTATTTTTTTCTGATTCAATGACTCTGAAGAGGAACAGCACCCACCACATTCATTTTGCATTCTTCTCTCTCACTCACTCCCCCATTAATCTTTATTACTCTCTCTTATATTCTTATCTTCTTTCTTTGTATCACTCTTTATTATTTACTTTCCTTCCTATATTAATTTTTTTCTTTATCATTCTCTTTTCCCTTCTTATTTTAAAAATTTTTCATCTTCCTTTTCCACTTTTATATTCTGTCTTAAGTTTTTAGTCTTTCTTATTTCTTGGTTTGTCAGTCCTAACCCAATTCTTCATCCATCCCATTTATTTTCATCTCAAGACGTTTAATGTTTCAAAATTCAAAATTTAAAAAAAAAGAAAAAAAAAAAGAAAAAACAATCTTAAATCCTAAATTGTCTTTTTAATCTATGTCTCACTTTCTTCTTTCTCTTTCTTTTTTTCATTTTCTGATTATTTTCTCTCAAGCCACATCGCATCTTCAACTTATCTTTCATACAACCCATCCACTATTGTACATTCTAAGATTTTGCTTATTGTTTATTTATCAATATAAATGACAAGAGATAAGCCTGATGAGCAAGTGGCATACAAAAAAAAAATAAAATAAATAAATAAATGTTAAAGGATTCAAATTTGGATATCCATTGTAGATGTCACTAAGAACCAAGAGAAAACGTTCTTGTATTTTAAATATATTAACAAAAATTATGTTATATTAGCTGGAATTATTTATTTTTTTTTTGGGGGGGGGTTATTGATTCAAGCAAAAAATATTCTAACTAAAATTAAAGCAAAAAAAAAAAAATCTTCATATAACCAAAGATTGCTTTTATAAGATTTCAATAGAACAAAATTTATTCCATTTCTTCTGACATAACATTTCTCTCCTTGAATATTACCATTCTGATATTCTTTCTTTCTTACACAAGAATTCTGATATTCTTTCTTTCTTGTGATTACCTTTGGGTTTTTTCTTTCCTTCTATTTTGTTTTTATTTTTATGCAAATAGAAAATACTAAAATGAGTTTTCATTATATTCTTAATATAAAACTTCAAGACTAATTTGAGTAGAAATATCTTTGCTCCTTAAAAGTACAACTTTGGTATAAAAGTTTTTTTTTCTTTTGAATTTTCTTTTTTATTATTATTAATAATAAGATATAAATGAATGCAATATAGATAAATTAAGACTAGCTTATCAAAAATGAAAAAAAAAAAATCATTGCAAAAAGAGGTTTGACATCTACAAAAAGTATCTCCCCAAATGCAGACAAGGACCCCCTCCAAAATGAACGGAGCTCAACATGATCAAATCAGAAAATTTACAATAATTTATTTAATTTAAAATGGTTATCTAATGGTTAAACTAATCTATTTATTTTCAATGTTGCAGAGATGTTTATAAATAGTGATGTATTCTTTAGAGGAAGAAAAAAAACTTGTGTGCTAAGTGAAAGCTGTGAAATTCCACTTTCATATAAGAAATGTTATCGAGAAAGTTGTCTGGAACTTGCTCAAAGTGACCCCCCCCCCCGGTTGTACTCCCTTAACTCTAATAACTTGGTTGTCAACACTGTACAGAATTGGCGGCTGGCAAGATAACCCAACTTGAGAACTTTACTGTGAACTTTATCTTCTCATTTTGTTATGTCCAGTTTCAGTCTACAGATAATAAGTTCCAGTTTAGGTCCATAATCTGTGAATAAAATCAGGCCTCAGAATCAGAAGGTTATGGATTAGAAGACAGAATTATGGGTAATTTGAGCATTTAGTGGCACAAACTGAGCCCTTATAGGAACAAGACTTGTATGCTAGACATTTTGATGATGCACATAACACAAGAAGAGGAGGGGGGGAGGAGGAATAATAATAATAATAATAATAATAATAATAATAATAATTCCCTTTTCATTGATCCAATCAATAAGATTTAAAATGAAGAAATAATTTTTATTCCTTTGTACTATTTTAAATTGGCTGTTTTTTTTTTTTTAAAGGGATCAATGGCAAAGACATATCCTCATTTTAAAAACTAACATTAGCTCTTTGTAATGTAAAGATTGAAGGCATAAATCATACCATTAACTATGTTTGTATTAAAATTTCTTTAAAAGAACTGAACGATGATGAGTCATATTGCCATATTTTATTAGTTTTTGTCTTCTCTGTATAAATTTAGATATTTATGAAAGATTTTATGTGGTTAGCTTTGTTTATATAGTTAATGACTGTGTACTTGCTTAGTGGTTAGATAAGTGAAATGGAAATTTATTGTCTGGCAGTGAATTTTACCATGTTATTTTTTTTTTACAGTACTGTTCACACCATGATGGTGAGACTTGGTGGAACCAAGAAATGTAGTTTGTCTGAGCACTTTCCATGGAAGAAGCGATAGAGCAGTAAAAGACTCTCCACAACCCATCAGTGAGAGAGAGATTGGAGGGTGCAAAATTATTCTTCTCTAACAAAGATTCGGAGATGCTATTGAACTCTCTCAAGACTGGAAAGTGAGAGCCCGATAGCTCCCACTCAAATATGGCAACAATACTCCATTTTCGGTCTGATCTAGCTCTAAAAAAGGTAGAGGATATCACAAAGAATCAGGTACTTACTGGAGCGATACAAGGAGCCTATCATTCTACCTACATCTTTAGTGATAGAAGTTGAGGCATTTGAAGCAATCTGCCCCAGCAAACAGTATATTCCTTCAAAATCAATTTAGACTGATTGACTGATTCATTTTCCACAGCTTATCAACCCTTTGCAGGTTATTTAAAGCCAGAAAATATTTTTAGAGTGTAAGAATTATTATTTTTTTTTTTTTAGAGATAATTGTTTTAGTGATACAAGTCTTGCTAATTAACCCATAGCTGGGAGGAGAAGACGTGGATTCATACCTTTCCCCATGGCATTTGCACATGTGAAAATAACGAAGCCAACAGGAGTTGAATAAATTCCAAGTCATTATCTATTACACCACCCACACATCCAAACTTACAGCACCTGGCATTCCCAAGCAGTCACCCATATAGGTACTAACCAGGTTTGATGTTCCTTAACTTTGGTGATCATACAGGAACTAGTGTTTTAACATGATGTGGACGTATGACAAAATCATTTTAGAAAAGTAAAAGCTTAATATCAAGAATAAAATAAAAAATAAAAATATATTATATAAAATAAATAGATAAATAAAATAAATTAAAAATATTTTGCTTTATACAAATTGTATTAGAAACTTATGGAAAATTTTGGAAAAAAAAAAGAGAAAGTAGTGGAAAAAAGAAAAAAGAGAAAGAAGAGGTGAAAGGGAGAAAAAAAGAAGAAAGAAAGAGAGTGTAGAAAGATGGCAGAACTAAAAGACACGATTAAAAATAAATGCAAGGAAACAAATGATAATGTCAAAACAGACCCTGAAGAAAGAAAGAAAAAGAGGGAGGGGCGAAAGAAAGAAAAAGAGGGAGGAATGAAAGAAAGACAGGAAAAAAAGGATGAAAACAAGGCTGGAAAAAGTGAAGAAAAAGAAAAAGTAAAGAAATGGCTGAAAGACGAAATGAAAGAAATGGCTGAAAGACGAAACGAAAGAAATGGCTGAAAGACGAAACGAAAGAAATGGCTGAAAGACGAAACGAAAGAAAAGGCTGAAAGACGAAAAGAAAGAAAAAGGCTGAAAGACGAAAAGAAAGAAAAAGGCTGAAAGACGAAAAGAAAGAAAAAGGCTGAAAGACGAAAAGAAAGAAAAAGGCTGAAAGATGAAAAGAAAGAAAAAGGCTGAAAGATGATTATTACCGAAAGATAAGTGAAAAAAAAATAGAAGGAAAAAAAAAGTTAAAGTTTAAATGAAAAAAACAAACTGAATAATGGAGAACATGACAGAAGGAAGAATGCGCACACGCACACACACAGAGACAAAAGAAATAAATACAAGTACCTTTATTTCTAATCACTAAAACTGATATGAAAAAAAATCAAACAAAATCAACTTCTTCAGAGAATTTGTACTTTGTTTGGTCCATAAATTTTTTATTACTTATTTCTTTCCACTCCCATTTTAAAAATTGCCAATTTCTTTGGTGCCTGGCTAACTTAAGAGATTTCATACAAAATTAAGTACTTAGTTGAAAACAGAAAAAGTCAGTCTTTTGCAAGTAAACAAAACTATCCTCATTGATGAAAATGTTACAAATAAAAAATAAATGATGTTAAATGTTTCCAATGACCTGAAGGTTATACATTGAATATTTTACAAAGACAGAATCATATTACATCAATCCCAGATCAATTCTTTTTTTCTTAGAGAAATGCATGCTTTCTCTAATGGTAAAAACAAGTTTAAAACTATTGAAATCTTCAAAGAAAAGGACTTTAAAAACTGAAAGCAATCATGCAATTACTGCAGTACATTTTTCATTAAAATAATAATACAATACAACTAGTAACAACTGAAGAATTTTCTTCTATGTGCCATTGGCGATCATTGCTCTCCAGCTTCTTGTCCTTCATAGCTCTTAATAAATTTTGTCTTTTTGCTATGTCCCCTAAACCTTGTTACATCATCCATTTCCTCGAGCTTGCTAGGTAAGTTATGTGTTTTTTTTTTCTTCTGTCCCTATTGTCTTCAATCTGTCATGTGTTTGTCAAATTTTCAAAGCCCCAGAAACTTCCACTGTCTCATGCTGATGCTAAGTAAAAATGTTCTTTTTGTTTCCATTTTCTCTAAAACTTTGTTGTTGCTTACATGTTCAGTCCATGGTATTATAAGCATCCTTCTGTAGAACCACATTTCTGTTGCCTCAAGTCTCTTCTTCATGTGAGGAGAATGTCCAGCATATAATATCATATTATATATGATATTATATGCTGGATATTATATAGCTTAATGGTTCAAATATTAGACAAGAAGTTGGTCTATGGTTCAATTCCCAGAGTCAATAAAAAATTTTTTTCAAAAAATGATTACATTAACTTAAAAAAAAAAAAAACAACAAAAAGAATGATACATATTTGTGGATAATCAATATCTGTTTAACAAATCAAAGATGTAATTGATTTTATCTGAGGATGATGTGAATAAACAATGGAATATTTATTAACAAAATAAATCTCATTTCTTCTTTGTTAAACATTTTTTAGAGTCAATGCCATACATTTAAAAAAATATCAATGAACAAAATTTGTACTTAATAGTGTGCTTGTAAAATTTTAGACAGTTAAAAGGGATAAAATAACAAATCCAAAAGAGCAGAACTAACTGCTAATAATATATATACGATATGAAATGTTATGTGCAAGACTAATCAACCTTGACCTTGAAAGATTGAAAATCAAAATGCTTATAAAATATGCTATGGATAAATCATAAAAGTAAATACAAATCAAAAATGTAAATATTAAATATTAAATTTTAATTGTGTATTCTGTCACTAGTTTTCAAAAAAACTGCTGGGAACTTTTATACCCACTTGAGTATACAAAAAAAATTTTTTTTTAAATTCAGCTATCATACTTTATGCTGATTTTGACAGAAGCCCTAAGCAAAACCAATAAAATCCAAAAAAGAATCAGCATTATTATTGGTCCTGATCTGGTAGTTTGACTTCAGCAACTTACCCACCACCATAAGGTTGCCTCTCTGTGCCTTTTCTATAAATACTTTCATGGCGTCAAGATCTCCTCAATTTACAGTTGAGCTGGATAGATGTAAATCCCATGCTAAGTTTCTTTTCTTGCACTTCTCGCTTTGGAATACCCTTCTGGCTGCATGCTTTCCAGCCAACTTTAATCTAAAAACTTTAAATGCAATGTCAATCTATCTACTGTCCTCCTGATTACTCTCTTCTCTTTCTGTTCATTATTAATATTTCTGTTTCTTATTCTTCCACACCCTGTAACGTTTTGTGTTTTAGTTGTTTTATTGCCTTGCATGGGGTGATACTGATTTAAAAAATTTTTTTTTAAATAATACAAGTGCACAACATCACCCCAGATTTCTAAGCATCAAAAAAACTTTTTGAAGTCCTGGAAGTGTTAAATTGTTAAATGGCTCAAATAAAATCACAGTCAGCCATATTCCTGTCTCTGAATCTGAACTGTGAAATTCATCAAAATCTATATATGCAGCATATGATTGATCTATTTTGTTCTTTTCAAAGTGCACAGTGAAAGCATGCTGGGCTCATAACCCAGAGGTCCATAGGTCATAACAACACTGTTACCAATGTTGATTTAATCTGATATGACTTCACCATGCAAATAGATTTTTATAGTTATTTACTGGCACGCCTACCCTGCAACCAGATGTGACACAAGGTCAGTTTCAGGTGGATTTATCAGCAGTACTGTGGAAAAATTCCCAAACTACCTTGGCACTTCCCCTTTTGGGGGACACCTCAGGTGCTGGGCAATAAACCCAGCCCACTCCCAAAAGTTAAATCCAAGCCAAAGGAAAATTAATTTTTTTTTTTTTTTTTTTTTTTTTTTTATATCCCCACCCCAGTGGAAAAACCATAAGTTTATATAGATCTCATTTCAACTGTAGGTGGAACAGGACAACTTATTAAAGCACAAGTTTATATTAGCTGAATACTTGCGCTGGGTAGTAAATGCACATTTGAGCTATTTAACAACTTAACAAGGATGGGGAGGGTGAGGACATGCTTTAGTGTTACAGAAGTTATAAACAGAGAAACAAAAAAAAAAACGAACAGAAAAAAAATTAGTAGTAGACTATGATGAGAGGACGTGTTACTGGCTGATTACAATTATACAATAATTTTAAATAAACTATTTGCATTATTATTCTCTCAAATGACAGTGAAATGGTTCAGAAGTTATTATCTATTTATGATTACAGGCAAGTTGGATCAGCAAATTGTCTTCAAAATATTCAATTGCTTATGTCGCTGCTACAGTCATGCATCACAACTGAGACTAGCCAATGAAAATAACCCAACTTTGTAACACAACAACAACGAAAGAATAAAATTCTACCTATTCAACTAACATTACTTACAAGGTCAAGAATGGAAAAATACATACATTCATAATTAAGAGTGGGAAATAATAGGAAGCACCCTGCTTTAATGTAATTATGTAATTAGCATTAAATTAAGAGACGAAGCCTTGATCATTTTTCTCTCATTTGTTTGGAGTTGTTAAGCTAATCTCTTAACTATTATGAATAATTCAGTTATCTTTTGAAAAGCTTTATGAGAGTTTGCTAGTAAATTTTTGCTTTACTTTCAATTGATTTAAATTTGAATGACAATCTGACAGAATGATAAACATTTTTTCTTATTTTTTTTTTTAATAATTTAATTCCAAGCAAGGCAATAGAGTCACTAAGATGCAAGTGCTAAAAGAATACAAGAAAAATATTATTATGGTGAAAGAAGAATAAAAGAACAAGAATTAAGATGATAGAAGATAACAATTGACATTGCATATAAATTTTTGAAGATCAACATTGACAGGGAAGTAAAAAACCAGAAGACAGTTCCACAAGCAAGAAGTGCAACAGAAGAAACTATTAACATAGAGCTTACAGTTATACCAAGCCATTTCAACTGTAAAATGATGAAACTTTGTTGCCAATCTAGTACTGTGCTTAAATTCATAAAATCAAGTTATCATTGAGGAAAATTCATTAGAAAAATTACCATGAAAGTATTTAGGGGCGCTACATTATGGCAGTAGGAAAGTGACTTAAACCAAGGTGCCAGATAAGGACCAATAATATTGTGGAGCTTGGAAAGCCATTATTTTCACATGTTTTAAGAGGAAGCTTTGGATAATTCTGTGGATAATGAAGGTTTGAAAATAATAAAAAAATATATTACT
Source organism: Acanthosepion lycidas (assembly GCA_963932145.1). Lineage (NCBI taxonomy): Eukaryota > Metazoa > Mollusca > Cephalopoda > Sepiida > Sepiidae > Acanthosepion > Acanthosepion lycidas. The sequence goes on along the minus strand of OZ010602.1, from coordinate 55,352,975 downwards.
ATAGAAATTTCTTTTAAATTAATTAAAATTATAAGAATTGTTTCTTGTAAGACAACTAATGTTTTTTTTCCAAATTTTTTCTTTTCTGGGGTCATCCATCTCAATTTAGTTTTTATTTATCTATTTCACCAAATTCTCATTTAAGGAAGAAAAAATGATTTCACTTTGTACATTGATGAAAATACTTGTATGTGAGTGTGTGAATAAATTTGCAGTCTGATGCATAAATATTATATGAATTTAATCTGAAATTTTCACTGTCTAATGTTCAATCCATATGATTAATATTCACCCCTGGATTAAGAGAATTAACAAGAAAGGAGATTATGAAGTTGAATGAAAATCTGGTGGAATGGTAAATATATAAGACAATTTGAAAAAATTCAGCTTTGATGTTTCACTGATCAAACAGCATCATCAGACAAATGCATTTTATTTCAAGATGCATTTTATTGGCAAGACAGAATGGGACTCATGTTAGTTATACAAATCTTGCATTTTTTCTTTTATATTTTAACTATCATTTTTTTTTTTTAAATTAGAAACAATTATTAGAAAACAATATTTTTCAGATCAAAATTTTGATCATGAAGAAAACTCTGCATGAGAAAACTTCTTGGCATCTTCTATTGGGAACATAAAACCAATGAGTTTATGCAGAAAAGGGTTGAAAGTTTTATGGGCCACCAGGAACCTCTTCTTGCCACTGTGAAATGGAGAAAAATGGTGTGGTTTGGACACATTACAAGGCATAACAGCCTGTGCAAGACCATCATGCAAGTCACTGTTGAAATTGGACATAGGAGAAGACGTCAATGTAAAAACTGATCAGACAATGTCAAACAATGGACAGGTATGACTATACCAGAATGGCTGATGGCTGCCTTTGATAGACCATTGTGGAGGAGATTTAGAGTGGCTTATGCATTCGGATTCAACACCCCCCCACACACACAATATTTTTATATTTTTATTTTAATTTTTAAACTTTTCTTATTTGTTATGGCAAATAAGTCTTGCCTTGTGCTATCAGATGAATGGGATGTTTTAATTTTTATAATTCTATAATTTTTGTCATTTTGCAAATTAAATTTTTTTTAAATTCCATTGTCACATTAACACAATGCCTACTTGCTTTGAGTGGTTCTCCTGTTACCTTAACAATGGATTTTCTCATTAATCAGTAGTTATGAGACCAGGTTGATAATATTACCTAATGGCGGACTCCATTTTTACAGACAGAGGAGAAAGAATAAAGGTACTCTGTTCATTATATAAACAGGTAATATTTTTTAAATTTTTCAAAGAATTATTAGATTTCTCATGTATGTAGAAAAAATTCTCACATGCATATACACAAAATGGTTAATTCTCCTCTGAACAAATGAAACAACTTAAGACAAGTCTTTAAGATAATGTGTAATATAGCCCATAAATTTTCCAGTTCACAAAAAAGGACAGCAAATGATATTTAGCAAGTTGGCTGCTTTACCGTAAGTAGTACTGAAGAATTACAGAAAAATAGTCTATTGTGGGTTTTCTTGTTAACAATTTCATAAACTAATTATTCTTTAGGTTATCAAGAAGACAAGATGTTTTTAGGTTATCAAGAAGACAAGATGCTATCAAAATTATTTAAACAAGACAAACTATAGAAATATTGTACTGAATTGATAGCATAGGAGATATATTTTCATTAAATAAATCAGTAAAGATGTGTAATAAATAGAAATTAACTAGCAGCATGGCCTGGCGTTGCCCGTCCTTGATTCAAAAATCGTACGACTCATACAGCAATCATTATCACTTGACTTTAAATATTTTTGCACTTCCTTGCCTTTAAAAGAGTGCCCTTTGCCATGCTGATGTTGCTACATGCTTTACTTCTTGCCTATCTCACACTGCAAATTTTTTCTAAGCTCTATACTAAACATTAAATCTGTTCTGAAAAAAGAACTAAACAAAATGAACAGAAAACGATCAGCTTTAAAAAAGGACTCGTAACTGGAAAAACCGAATGAAAAAAGAATGTTAACAACAAATACTTTTACACACCCAACCCAGTTCTGTGGAATCATAATCAACATTGAGTATAAGCAAGCGAATGAGACAATTGGAGTAAAGTGCAAAGCAGATTTAAATTTTTCCCACTTGTGACGAATGCAGTATCGATTTTTTTTTTTGCATGCTAGCATGCTAGTTAACATTCATGTCAGTCAGCTGTTGGCTCTCACGCTGGCCAATAGAATCTTCCTGCCTATTTGTGGCAGCCAGCTATAGGCTCTCACTCTGGCCAGTAGAAAATTGCCACAAACTACATGAAAACTGCTGTAGAAGCATGAAAAAAATTGATCATTTCCATTATCAACGGGAGTTGGGAAATGCAAAGTCGGTCTTGGCCTTCCCACTAACTTGGAGCATGTGTATGTAAATTTTGGTGCAAATCCTTCGAAAATTGCAGCTGGGCATTCGTTACACACACACACACTGCCTTTTATAGATAAAGATATCAAGACCATTTCTAAAGTGATAAAAATTAAACATCTTTATAACATGACTAGATGATAGATTGTCATTTTTGTCTACCTCTTAACCAGAGAAGTTGGCAAAAATAACAGAAAAAGATGTGATATAAATACAGAAAACAAAATTTGATGACAAATACAATTTCTATCAGTGTTTATAATCTTTTTCCCAGTGAGATACAAAACTTATAAATCTTTTCTCTGTAGAACAGCTTAGGTTTAAAAAAAATTTTTTTAAGGAAACAAACAAACAAACAAACAAAAAAATTTCACGTGTTTCCCTGTTTTCCGTGATTCCTTTGTGACTAATGGTTACTGAGAAACACGAGAAGATTATAATCAAATGCTGAGGCATCCAAGAAATGCTGGTTTTGTACTGATTGAATCAACATGATTTTCTACTTCAAGAAACCCTAATATGCTGTTGCTATCACTGAAGGATTTTCCTGACTTTTTAAAAGCAAGCAGCAAAGATACATACTAAAATAAGGAGAGAGACAAACAAAATGAATTAAGATAAAATTTTACAGGCATAGTTGCACAGAGGATACTTGAAGAGAGAAACAAATCACTATTAAGCACATCCTAGAACACCAAGACAAAGATTAGCAAAATGAAAGACAAGACACAGCAGAATGATAAAAGTTGCCTGTACAGAAACAGACATGAAACTATTAGTCATATAAGTAAATAGAATACATTGGCAATATAAGAAAAGACATTAAGGAGTAGGAACAGTGACCTGCTGGGAACTATGCAAACAATTTGACCAATCTTACATGCAATAACCAGACACCATCTGAAAGAATTAAAAAAACAAAAAAAGTAAAGATCTAAAGGACTTTGAAATTCAAATGGATTTCTCAATGCAGAAGAGTGGTCAAGATATTTGCCAAAGAACCGAAAATATTAAAGAATATGAAGGTCATGATAGTACCTATTATTCTGTGTACATTTCGAGTTTAAGAAACTTGCAAGAAAATTAGAAATCAAAGGAAGAATCAAAACCATCTTGATGATAACATTACTAAACTCAGTAAGAATACAGAAGGAGAGTTCTGATGTACTGAGGAGACTTGCTGTCATTTGATTTCCACATATTTGTCGTATCCTGTCGGCACTCTCACATTTTTAAAAAAAACGACTGGAAGAAAAAGCTTAACCAGCAATAGTTGTAAAAATGATCCAGGATATAAAAAGGCGTCAAAGCAATGAAAAACAACCTTCCATGGCCCAGATGAATAGGCTCAAAGTGTAGTAACATTTCCAGCAGCCAACTTCCGGCCCAAGGCTCCAGCCATCAGCAGCAGTTCCAGCTCGCCATTAGTCACTGTTCCAGTCATCTCCAGCAGTTCCAGCCAGCAATCATCATTTGCAGCACTGGCTCAATATTGGCCACCATTCCAGCCATCTCTAGCAGGCCTCCAGCAGCAATGATATACAATAAACTGTCATTTTCAAAACAACACTTTTCAGTGACCCCAAAAATCCCTTTCAGGACAACGTTATTCTCACCCTGTACATGAACATGCAAGGATATTTTTTTGCCTAGTGCAATGCAACCTTATTTCTTTTGATGCATTTTCCTTAACAAAACTCAACTTGCCAATATATTTTTTTATTTATTTTTGTTTTGTTTGTTGTCTTCCATCATACAGTATCTGTCTACAGGTACATATAACACCTGCAACATATTCTTCTGAAAGTAAAATTCAGTAAAGGCACAAGGGTGAGTCAATAGCCTAGTATTTATTTAATGGATCTGAAATTTTCAAAATATATGATTTGATCTATGTAACCACTGAGTTAATTCCATTTTCCAAAAAAAGATTATGTGGAAAAATAAATATTTGATATGCAAAAGAAATGTTATTTTCTATCGTCAGGTTACGGCCTTTTTGATTTGCCTGTGTAATAATAAGTGACTTGGATTTAACTATAGAAAGAAAAGCACACCTTCATGCCCACAAACAAAAAAAAAAAAAAAAAAAAAAAAAAAAATGGAATGCCAAAAAAACAGTTTTTCTATTGACACTGCCTTTACACCACAGCAATGTTGATTAGAATTTTAATAAAACCAACATATAAATGTGAATTTTTACATTTTCTTTGTTCTTGAGAATTCACAGCAAAATAATAAACACTCTTTATTTATTAGAAACAATTCAAACTTTATAAAATGGTAAATAATAAGGATTTCCTTATAGTTGGTTCATATATTTTAATAATTTAGTAAATGCTTATAAATTTATGAATAAAAACTTGTTTTCATATTTATTTCTTTATAATTTGGTAAATGATAAATATTGTATAGCATTAGTTTTTAATTGTATTAGTTTTTAGAATATTGTAAATATAAAATTATTCTTGTAAATAAATAATCTAATAAATAGTGTTTATTATTTTTGTTGTAAATTCTCAAGAACAAAAAAAAAATGTATAAAATTCACTTTAATCATATATTTAAGCTTTATTACAATTATAATCATTACTTTTTAAAACAATAACATTGTCAAGGAGTGAATATAGTTAAAATAATAGCAGTATCAAGAGAAAAACTGTCCTTTTTAACACTCCAATGTTTTGTGTGCAGGTTTGCCAAAAGAAATTATATAAGCACAAACCAGGAGATAGTCTTGAGAATGGGAAAAAAAAGTAAAATTCTTTGGAACCTTGACATTTAAGCAGATGATCCTATTCAAGCCAAGAGATTGGAATTAGTTATTGAAAAGAAAGAAAAACAGATCCATTGAATAGTGAACGTAATTGCTCCTGTGGACCACAAGGTGTAACTGGAGATGAATGAAATGAACAGTGAAACATTAGGACTTTGCTTAAGAATAGATAAAAAAAATTATGGATGATGTCTAAAATCACTCAAGTGCCAGTATTGGTCATAAAAATTCTTAAAAAATAAAAAAAATGAAAGACCAGCAAAAGAATTGAGACAATTTAAATCCCAGCACTTTTGAAATCTACAAGAATACTGGGAAGAAAGTTGGAAATTCAAGGAGACTTGCTATTACTTATCATCAATCAACATAACCAACAATACCACTGATGTGAATATTGATCGATTGGTTTTTTTATGGTGTATCAACCTTTTGCAGGTTATCTAAAATTAGAAAATATTTTTAGATTGTATGAATTTTAGGGAGATAATAATGATTTATGATGACTTAAATCCTATTAATTATCCTATAGCTGGGGGGAAAAGAGGTGGATTCATACTTTTCTAAAGGGTATTTGCATATAAGTGAATATAACGAGCCTGACTGGAATTAAAATACAGCTCGCCAATTTTCAATTCTGAGATGCTATCTATTACACCACCTGCACATCCAAGCTTACAGCACCTGGTATTCCCAAGTGGTTACCCATCTAGATACTGACCAAGCAAAATGTTGCTTAACTTCAGTGATCATGCAAGAACTGGTGTTTCAAGGTGATATGGCCAACAGTCAACTGATGTAATGACACCAATGATAATTAAGTAGATGTGCAATTGAATTGGTGTTTTTTTTAAGTGGTCAAGGCAAATTCTTCTGTTCAGACATGGAATTTAATAGGGTATAATAAAACTATATAACTCCCAGCGTTGCTCAGTTAACAAAATATCTTGATATTGATAACATTTTATTTAATTTTAATATTTATTTTAAACTAATACAATATATTTTAATTCATTCATCTAGAAATAATTTTTTTCATTTGATCAAATTTTGTAATAGAGAAAGGTTTTGCTTCCTTATTCGTTTTTAAGAGGATTGAATGTTTAACATAAGGACGAGGCAGATGAAATTTCTGGGACACATGATGAGAAAGGAGCGCCTGGAGAATCTGATACTCACAGGATGAATAGAGGTTAAAAAGAGACAGGGGAAAGCAGTGCATGACATATGTGGTGGGCTTGGACAGGTGGATGAAAAATGCATGGTCTAGGGGAGTTGGCAGAAACACAAAACCTGTTGAGAGCAAAAAGGGATAGGAGGTAATGGAGGGCCATGATCGCCTACATCCTGAAAGGACATGGCACATAAAAAGAAAGAAAGAATGAAAAATATAAAATCTGGAATTGATGACATTTTCTAAATGCATTAAAAATATATGTTAATTTAATATTTATGAATCAACAGACATTTTTGGTTTTGTTTTTTGTTTGTTTTTTTATTTTTTTTTTAAAGGAAATCCAAGTATTTGAACATCAGACATGGATGTAAGCAGATAAGTGTTTATGAGATTATACAAGCTTGAAACCAGCAGAGACAAAGAGTATTTGTATGCAGCACGTGTACTGAATACCTTAGGTTTGTTACCAAGATAAATAAATTTTTGTCTAAGAAAAATTAATTATTAATAATTTTACTATCATCCTTGAATACATGATATTTTTTAAATTCCTTCAGAAAAAAAAATTCCTAAGAAAAAAAAAAGCAGTGGCATCATGAATTTTAGTACATTGATATTCAAGACTTTATAGTGGCAAACCAGACTATCCTTTTATGACTTTTTGTGAACATGTAAACAAGACCTGTTTGAAGTTGAAGGATACCCTTATGACTAGATTTGTACCCTGCCACACCATAAGGCCAAACCAGTTAAGGCATTTTACATAAGACTGGAATCTTGGGGATATATGTGCCACCTCAAATCTTGGCAAAGAAAGTAGAGATAAAAAAAATTAACAATAAAATAAACTAAAAAATAATAGTGAAAATAAATCTCAGAATTTAAGTAATTTTAGTAACTAGTAAAAATAAAAACAAGAAAGTATGAAGCTTTGAAGTAAGGTGATGGCAGTATGATTGGATATTTGTGTTTGTTCTCACCATAGGTTTCTACTGTTGAATTGGTTACATGAGCCTTCAGTATATCAGATGGGAGTTCAAGTTTCACTGAAAGTAATTATTTTAATTGCTAACTTTATGCTGCTTACCTCAACAGCTGAAGTATTTTTTTCTTATCCACTTGTATTAGGAGGCATTGAGGTTCTGTGGTCAGAATTTTTCTTTTTTGTGTCTTTACTTGAGCAATTTATTTCAACTACTTCCCCAAAGCCTTTACCTTTTTTTTTTTTTTTTTTTTTTTAAAAGGTAACAATATGTATTGGCATCAGCTTAGCTTCAGGGGCTGTCAGAAAATAGTCAAAATTGATATTCAACTACCTCAAGGGGCTTCTCTCTTGGGTTTGAATTCAAAGTTGTCCTTCTCTAAGCAAGAATATTGTAATAACAAGCAACAATAAAAAGAATCAAAAACTAGTCAAAATCTAACAACATTAAAGATAGGTCAGTTCAGGAAAAATAGACATGTTTTAAACCTTGTGGTTCAAAGTCCAATGCTCTAACAATTAATGAAACAGATCAATGCTCCATTAAATTCTAAACGAAAGTAGTGCAGTGGACATTGTTCATTTTCCTGTTCAAAATTTCTCCTTGGTATTAAGATGCATTGTTTGTACAAAAAATTTGCATCAAATCTCAATGTGAAGCTGTTTAAAATTTTTCCCTCATTGAAATCAGTTTCAGAAAATTTAATCTCTAACCCAATAACAAATGAAATTTGGGTCTGAAAAATTATTTTAATTAAAAAAGTATAATAATGGACAAAATGAAAGCAGATTACACCATAAAAGAACATTTTTTAATAATTTCCCTAGCATTTTCTCCCGTTTGGTGTAGACGTGTACTGGATTTTCAATATCAGCTGTTTTTCATGATGTTGCATGTTAAAAGGCCATATTTCTACAAAAGTTCATGACTTTAATTTATAATGAGAAACAAATGGTATGGGAACTTTAAAACCATTTCTGATCATTAAGTCTGTTAATTAGTAAGTGTGTGCATATGTACCAAGCACAGACTTTTTGAAAACTAGACACTCACTACACAGTTGAAAACTGTTTTTGAGTTTTCTATACTCAATATTCATTTGTTTTGTATTGTGTAAAAAAAAGGTAAAGAAAAATAGTGTCAGACAAGATACACATTCAACACTGTAAATAGTTCCTTTACAACTTAGCAATAATTTTCAATTCTGCTACTAAGGCCTATGGAAATGGTTTGGTTGGAAGCAATATATGCCATGAATAGTTTGAAAAGTTTGAGAAAGATGAATTTAATTTGGGGCCCAAACCAAACTGCTGTAAAGTACAAGAATTAACAAATGATGACTTGCAAGTTCTTTTGGATGACAAACCTGCTAAATCAATGTCAGAATTTGCTGAAAAACTTGGTGTTGGTCATTCAACGATTATAAGACATTTAAAAAATATCTGAAAAATTAAAAAAACTGAACAATGGATTTCATAAAAACATTGGGCAGTATTTCAACACCAGCACCACCTGTAAAAATGCTTTGTGGATGACTGTTAATGGAGATTAAAAAAAAAAAGGGTTCATTACAAAATCGTCCAGTTCATACTACTCCCTAGTCTTTTGAACAGGAGTAGAAATATTTATCTCTTGTTTACTGTTTAGGATTGGATTTCCAGTTCCTTCTAAAGTCTGCTTCAACTCTATACTTCTAATGTCTCTTCCTAAACACTGAAATTGTATTTACTATTTATTTATTTTTCTTCAAAAGGAGTAGAGAGGTTCACCTACTGTCTGGTTCACACTCCCCCCTAGTCTTTTGAATGGAGTGGAGGTTTATCACTTGTTTCCTGATTAGGATTGGGTTTCTTGTTCCTAAAATCTTCTCATTCTCCTTAGTAGTATTTTCACCTTGCTTGGTGTGAAAAAAAAAAAAAAAAAAAAATTATCCAAAGTGCCTAAAATTACAAGTGGATCCTGGACAGTCAGCAGGATAAACAGTAAAACCTAACCTTAAAAAAAAAAAAAAAAAAAAAACAAACATTGATTGCTCTACATTTGTTGGTATATGAAAGGCAGACTCTTTTAGGGATCCTGGTGAAATTGTTACTGTAGTGCGTTAAAGTTGTCAATTTCACAGTTTGAGTAAATAATTGAAGAAAAAATAAGCCAGGGAAGCAGGAAGCAACTCACACCCACACATTGTTCTGTTAATCAAAAAGACCATGATGGATATGAATTTGGGTTTAAAAAATTTCTTCTTTAGACAAAGCATATTCACCAGATTTGTTGCCATGAGATTATCATTTGTTTCAACATCCAGTTTCTAGTCAAAAATGTAAAGCAGTCTTTAAATTTTCAAAATTTCACTGATAATTTTATTACATCAAAAGCCAGAGTCATTTTAGCAAGATGAAATTTTAAAACTTCCAGAATGGTCATAAAGTCATAGAAAGACAAGGAAAATATTTTTCTTTTGTTGTAAATGGTTTGGAGTTCTGTAGTTTCTAACTATTAAAAAGGGTTGAGAATCACTAATTTAAACAATATTCTCTTGATGAAAGAAAATTTCAGTTCCATGGAAAACTGTAAAAAGCATATATAGTAGTCCTTTGCAAAGAAATATAGAGCATTCTGTGGGAATGTAAATATAAAATTGCCTGAAAGTTTAAAAAAAAAAAAAAAAAAAAAAAAAGATATTCTTTTATTTTTTTTTTTTATTTGTGTGCAACCTCAAAATTTTTTTGCATGAATTTTAACCCTCCAGAAAAAATTGTACTTTTGTATAGTGCAACTGGTCACCGAAAATGCACAATTATTTATATTCCAGAGAGCAACACAGCTTTCTCTTTAAATAAGTAGTTTTTAGAGTGATACATTCTTCCAAATACAATTGGTAGTTTAACTTATTCAATTTAAGGAATATGTAATGCAAATGTATGTGTATATATATATATATATATATATATATATATATTTCAATATTACTGTGTATTATTTACACTGGCAGAAATTAAAATTGTAATACTGAATATGTTTTAGTTGACTCAAGATTAAACATACAGGAAATACAGCTTGATTAGTGTGTGTGTGTGTGTGTGTGTGTGTGTGTGTGTGTGTGTGTGTGTATTGGGTTGCTGTTTGTATCCATGTATGCCTGTCTAGCAGGCTGGCTAACTAATCCCTGTTGCAGATTCAACACTCATATAGACGACCTTTGGTTTATACAGCAAATATGCTGAGCAGACCATAGTTACAGTCTCTGGGAGAGAGTGCATTATCTGTCATGATCAACAGTTTGAACAAAGCCAGTATCCTCAAACCCTCAATCATGGTGAATTGTGGCTTTGTGCTAGCACAACCATCGACAGCTCCCAAATCCTGTGTGTGTGTATGTGTGTGAGTATATATATATATATATATATATATATATATATATATATATATATATTTCACATGCACGTGATACATTTTACAAACTATATTGAGTAGCATGGACATCACATAGGCAGACATTATCCTGCTGGAATAGCATCTCACCTTGTTACAAGATGGTTAGCAGAACAGGTTGAACAATGCTCTGAAAATACACATCACTGCTCAATGTTCCTCCAAAATAACACCAAAGGTGAACACCCCACATGATGTCAGAGATTAAGTTTATACTTTGTTGATGAATATGCTCTGAAATATTTTAATTCATAATATATCAATATTGCACTCATCAGTTGCATTAAAGAACATGCCATCATCACTGCAGCATGTCATTCGATCATCCAAGTAACCTTCTTGCAACAGCACTGGGGATTTATACAACAACTCTATGGTATAAATAGAAGACTAGTTAGGGGCATGTGTGAATGTAATCCTACGGCAAGAAAATTTCCAATTGTCTGTGTTAATACCTGATGATATCTGATCATTCCTCTTTAGAAAACAATATTTCATTTGTGAGAAGCAAGCCTTTCTGGGGCTACATTTGTTTTGAGCAGTGCTTTGGACACCATGGTATTTGACACTGCTGCTCTTACAACATGTCAATCTTGGCAAGCAGCTGCCATACATTTGAACACTCTTGGCAACACTGAAGTGACAAAAGCACATTATGCACAGCAATTCTCCAAAATGAGTATCCAGTCTCTTCAAGATCTTTAACAATCAAATACTTCTAAAATGGCTCTTACCGAACAAAAAGAAAACATGCGTATCTCCAGGGCATGAACCCTGCTCTCACTAGACTCTTTCACAATCCTGAATTTACTGAAACATGTGTCAGCATCTGAAACCCAGACAGAGAGGGTTCACTGGTAGGAGTGTTTCTATATGAAATGATAGCTAAAAAAAGAAAATCAAAATTATATCACATTGCCATCTAAACTGCACGTATTTTAGCCAGGTTAAAAGAAAGATTGTTCTTCAGGGTGTTCTAATTTTATTTTCCATCTGTGTGTATCTTTTTTAAAGCAATGTTATGAAAGGATTTATATGAAGAGACATTTTGCATAAAAAAAAAAAAATACACGCAATCATTTTGATACATCACTGGAATAAGAGGATATACATTCTCAAAGTTAAGTAATCTTATTTACACAATTTGCATTCAGACTATTGTCCTCATCTTTGTTTTTGTTATCACAATGTTTCAGCCATTGTTTCCTTCAGCCTTCATCAGATATATGTCAATCTGGGTAACCTATGAGGAATTCAGAACTGAACCATATTTAATCTATAGAGGTAGACTGTCCTCATTCTACTGAACATGTTTAGGGATATCTTGTCTATTTCTTATTTTTTAGTACTGCTTAGTTATTGCTAAACCTGTTTCGACAGAGTCCAAGTAGGTAATACCCATCCCCGGGACTGAAGATTTTGAAGAAAAAAAAAACAAAAAAACAAAAAAAACAAACAATAAACAAAGAGTAAATCATTAAGTATTTTGGCAAAGCACTCTCTAGTGACCATCAACATAATCAGGAAGTAGAAACAAAAAGCTGTTACCAATAGAGTCAACCTTTGCAGGGTCTAATTATTTTGTATTGATTTCTAAAGTAGTCATATTTAAAAACTTTTTTTTTTTCAATTTTTAATAGCAGTCTCTTTCAAAAAGTAAATATTAAAAGTAAAAATATTCAGACAGCTATGAATATATAATTATTTAAATACAATACACATGCATTAGTACAGTTCATTTCTTTCTTTCAACATATATGAAGGTTTTCATGTCTTTCCTTCTTTCTATTTGCCACTGTCCATTTCTTTTTATTTCAGTCTCTACTTTTTCTGTTTTAATCTATTTTTTTTTTATTTCTATATCAGTTCTAATCTATCTATTTATTTCAGTCTTTTCCAATTTATCAATCTATGTATGCATCCCCTTCAGTCTTTATTTAACTGTTGTAACCTAGGGAAGGTTACTGAATAGAATAATCACATGAAGGTTGGTAATGAACGATAATACTTAGGACAAGTAAGATTTGCCAGCAGCGCATAGAAAAAGTAGTCAACTGCTAGAAGTGAGTCAAGTGAATTCCACAATGAATCTCCAACTGCAGGATATCTACCAACCACCCCACAAGGTCAGATGTGGCACAAAGATGAATTTAATGTGATGTGTCTAAGGCTGTAGGCTCGGCCAAAAATTCCACGTAGACCCTGTATAAAACGAGGTCAGGTAGCTGTTTCCCTGAGATGAGACTCTGCCCTTCAACACAGCCTCATATGGGATCATATAGGCCTGGACGCAGAGATTTTGAGCAGCACAGCTGGAGACGAATTTCCAACTGCAGACCAACATACAGTATTTACGACTTTTATTTAAGTGAATTGGGACATACCTGAGCATATATATACCTGATCATTCGTTCAGTGACTGAGAATTATAATATTCAAGTTCATGTAAAAACAAGAATTTCAAGGGTAGATTTTCAAGGCAAGCAGAATTTCCCTACTTGGAAGATTGATGTATCAGCCAGTATATTTACATACATGTAAAATCTGCAATATTTACATGGTATAAACATCTATCAATTATATATACACGAGCATACTAGTAATTTTATTCATAGTAATATCTGGTGTGTAAAAGTTTTTAGCATTTTTTTTTCTAATTAAAAAAATGTTATGTGCATATGCTCTAATTTTTAAAGAAGGGTTCTGTGAACTTTAAGCAAACATATTTTTTTTAAATAATTACATAGTATTGAATGTGCTGCAAAGCATATATGTTGCCAGTGTGGGCGTGTGTAACAATGAGACAACGAATGCTAATGAGTGCATGCAAATGTGAAGATAATGAGACAAATTAGGAAACTTTTACTGACATGTTTTGCTTTCATGAGGTAGGCATCTTCAGGTCAGAATCAAAGACAAAAATGTGTGTAAGGAAAGTGTGTTGGAATTTTTTTTTGAGCAAGTGGTAATTGATAACTTATCGAACACTACAGCCAGAAAGTGCCTGTTTTTTCTGTTGAAGCCACTAAAGGCTGCTGGATTTAAATCTAACCCACATAAAGTAGAGATCTCTGTTTGTTTCTCTAGGATTTCATTGTGCTAGTATTGATTTTGCATTGATTGGTGATGTGTACGAGCCCGGTCTGAGGTAGAGAATTGGGAGATCAGTGCACTTTCAATGCATTTTCTTCCTTGTGAATTCTTTTCTATTCTGATAAGAGTGATATTTATTAGGTCAAAATAATGGTCAGATGTGTTATGATAAACTAATATAAAAATGTTTGTCCTTAGGAGTATACAAGCATATATGTACGCACACATGAATAAATGCAGAAATGTGTAATTTATTATCTTATGTCCCCTGTCAATGGTAGATAAAAGCTTTTTGATATTTAAAATAACTGGTAGGTAAATGTAGGATATAAATTTGCCCAAAGACTCGTTTACTCTCACTTTTCTATTAACCATTGTGACATGTCAGTGATTAAATATTTTTGTCAAGATATCTGAAAGTAGGACACAGCACAGAAAGGTGAGGAACAAAAAAATGATAGTCAGGCTGGTTGTTATCAGAGCACCAGGAATGGTCCAATATAGCCTAGGAAATAGGCTAGAGAAGCTGGAAATAGCTGGATCTATCCAGATCATGACATTATTGAAAACAGCTAGAATACCAAGTACTACTAATCAACAATTCACACACAATACAGGGAGAAGTGGATTCAAGCCTTTTGAAAGGGTACAACTGCAAAGTCAACTTTTGCAGCTTCAGATGAACTTTCCTCATACCTTTCTCTGTCTGTAAGCAAATGTAACAAACTTGAATCTCCCATTTTATCATTACAATCTACCATCAATTACACCACCCGCACACCCTAGATATAGATAAATACACCATCTAAAAATGTGAGTCCATTATATATGCATACTTATGACTGGCAATAAACTATTCAAATACAATTTGCAGATTATGAATGCATGATTTATAGCTAGTGATGAAGTAATGGTATCTTTTGTAACTTATTTGATAATCTATATTAAGTGTTCTGTGCAGATGTTACCTTCATTGCCACCACCAGCGTCACAACAACTATAAAAATATTACTACTGCTACTACTAACATTTCTAATATTACAGGAGCAATTAAACAGCTTTTAGGAAGAACAGGACATACTGGTATGCAACTATAAAAGGTGTCAGTTGGTATAAAGAAGAAAAGAAACAAAGAAAATATGAAAATAATGGTAGTTGGTGGATGTACCTGATATATTCTTGGTTGTTTAGGGTTTGTTAGGAGGTGGGTCAAGAAAGGATAGAGAAAAGGTGAAAGAGAATGGTGGGAAGAATTGAGAGAGAAAATAGAATAAATATCAGAAATGGAGTAGAGGAGCTAGCAAAAGAATCAAGAAGAAAGGAAACAAAAAAATGACAGAAAATGAATGAATGAATGAATGGTGGAAAGAATGAAAAAGTAAAAGAAAGAAAAAGGAAGTGTGAATGAGATTTATGAAGAAGGGATCAAAAGATGAAAGTAATAGTAAAAAAGGAATGAATAAAAAAAGTGGGATGAAAAAAATCAAGAAGTGAGAGAAAACTAAAGAAGAAGGAGGGCATTTAAAAAAGAAAATGGGGAAATAGAGAGTGGGGTAGAGTAAAAGCAAGAGAAGCAGAAAAAGTGAAATAAGAGAGAAAAAAATGAATAAAAAACATTAAACAAAAAAGAGAAAAAATGTCAAGAAAAAGAAGGAAAGAAAGATATAAGGAGATTAAATGGAGGAAGAAGAGGAGGAAGAAGAAAGAAAGATATGAGGAGGAGGAAGAAGAAAGAAAGATACGAGGAGGAGGAAGAAGAAAGAAAGATACGAGGAGGAGGAGGAAGAAAGAAAGATACGAGGAGGAGGAGGAAGAAAGATACGAGGTGGAGGAGGAAGAAAGATACGAGGTGGAGGAGGAAGAAAGATACGAGGTGGAGGAGGAAGAAAGATACGAGGTGGAGGAGGAAGAAGAAAAAAGATACGAGGAGGAAGAAGACGATATGAGGAGAAGGAGGAACAAGATATGAGGAATAGGTGTAAGAAGAAGATATGAGAGGAAAAGGAGGACTAAAAAGATATGAGGTGGAGGAAGAAGAACAAAAAAGATACGGGGAGGAAGAAGAACAAAAAAGATACGAGGAGGAAGAAGAACAAAAAAGATACGAGGAGGAAGAAGAACAAAAAAGATACGAGGAGGAAGAAGAACAAAAAAGATATGAGAAGAAGAAGGAGGAAGAAGATAGATATGAGAAGAAGAAGGAGGAAGAAGATAGATATGAGAAGAAGAAGGAGGAAGAAGATAGATATGAGAAGAAGAAGGAGGAAGAAGATAGATATGAGAAGAAGAAGGAGGAAGAAGATAGATATGAGAAGAAGAAGGAGGAAGAAGATAGATATGAGAAGAAGAAGGAGGAAGAAGATAGATATGAGAAGATGAAGGAGGAAGAAGATATGAGAAGATGAAGGAGGAAGAAGATATGAGAAGAAGAAGGAGGAAGAAGATATGAGAAGAAGAAGGAGGAAGAAGATATGAGAAGAAGGAGGAGGAAGAAGATATGAGAAGAAGGAGGAGGAAGAAGATATGAGAAGAAGGAGGAGGAAGAAGACAGATATGAGGAGAAGAGGGAGGAAGAAGACATATATGAGGAGAAGAGGGAGGAAGAAGACATATATGAGGAGAAGAGGGAGGAAGAAGACATATATGAGGAGAAGAGGGAGGAAGAAGACATATATGAGGAGAAGAAGGAGGAAGAAGATAGATATTAGGAGAAGAAGGAGGAAGAAGATAGATATGAGGAGGAGTTAGAAGAAAGATTAAGAGGGAATAAAGATAAGGGAGGAAAAAAAGAGGAAAAGTTATAAAGAAGAAAGAGAATGGAAGAGAAAAGTATGACAAGAGGGAAGGTATAAAGAAGAAAGAAAAGTTAGATTTGTATTCAAGCAAAAATGGCTTCAAAATGGCTGAAACAGCAGGGGAGTAGGAAGTGGGTGCAAGCATAAGGGTTCGGTAGGTGAGGGTTGAAGTTTGGAGGTGGGTGGGAGAGAAAATTCCAAGAGCAACTATTAAAAAGTAATCTTGATAAGATGAGCTTAGATGCCCATCTTGGCTGGACAGAGGTGGCCGTGCAACTGGGACTGACAGCAGAGAGAGCTGGGTTGAAGTGGGATTTTGTAAGGGGCGGAGGTGGATGGCAAAATAGGCACACAAGGTTGACCCCCCCCCCTTTTTATCTCCCTGGAAAATCCAGCTCCACCCTCACTTAATGAGGAGCAGGGTAGTGTTGGCGGATGTCAAGGAAAAAGGGACCCAAATGAGCAGGGATTTAATAAAGGAAAGAAGATTATGTTTGGGTTTTGCTTCTTTTATATAATGTCCTTTTTATTTTTTTTTTCTTTCTTTCCTATTCTCGGGACACCTTTATCTGTTATACCTCATCTCCACTACACCTTCAAATCTGATCACCATTCAATATTAGAATAGCAATATCCTTCACCTCTCCTTTGTCTACTATAACAGGGGTTAACAACAGTTTATGCTAGAATTACCGCAGTTTTCTCTTCAGGTATTTTTTTTATTTTATTCATACTGATTAGTAAATTCAGGTCAACATCAATAAGAAAAAGAGAAGGAAAAATAATAAAAAAAAAGTACCAGCAAATATAGAAACTGTACAATATGAATGGAGATTGAACCAAATAATTATGAGTATAAATATTGGAAAGTTCCTTTTAAAAAGAACAAAAAAAAAAGTAGAAATCTTAATTAAAACAGAAAATATCCAAATTCCAGTTCAGAGAAGAATCTACAAATTCCAAATAATTAAAAAAAAAAAAAAAAAAAAAAAAAAAAAAAATGGAGGATAACTAAAGTAAGATGTCTCTTGGCTTCATATACGATATTTTAACCTTGTCAGAAAGGTGAAGAACATAAATATAATAGTCAGGACAGTTGTTTTCAGAGCACCAGGAATGGTCCAATAGAGCCTAGGAAATTGGCTTGAAAAGCTGGAAATTAAAGGAAGAGCTGAATCTATCCAGATGATGGCATTATTGGAAATAGCTAGAATACCAAATACTACTAATCAACAATTCACACATACATAGCACAGGGAGAAGTGAATTAAAGCCCTTTGAAAGGGTACTACTGTAAAGACAACATATACAGCCTCAGTTGAACTATATACCTTTCCCAAGGGTATTTATGTGAAAGCGACACACACAACCCAGTCAGGAACATAAAGTCATTGTAAACTCCACAATCCTTTCATTAGTTGCATAGTATGTAGACCTGTAGAAGAAGAATACTGAGGAAACCTGCTGTCACTTGATTTCAAAAGACAATTATCAGTTATTATTGGTGGGAAAAATCAATGAGTACAATAATAAATAAACCTGAAGCTGTTCACCCAATCCAGGCCAAGAAATCAGCTCCAGTTATCATAAACAAAATAATTACATTATGGAGTTTGATGATTGAAACCTTCATTATTGGAATATTGGGAATGGTATCAAAAAGTCTTGCAAAGAGATTAGATATCTCATAAATCCAAGAAAGAAATAAAACCATACAGACAGTAGCATTGGAAGAATCAGTCAAAATCTTGAACAAAGTGATTGACTTTTCAGCAAGATCTATCATAACCTGTTGGCACTAAAACTCATAGCATTTTCAAGATTAAAAACAATGCCAGCTTTACTGTTGATCTATACTGATGACTGTAGAAGGAAAGTGATATTTGCAATTAAAAGGAACTGAAATTAAGATGAAGGAAACATCTGAAGTTCTTGAAACCATGTTTGAAATTTGCACAGCACCCTGACTCAATACAAGCAAATAATGAAAAGGGTTTTATCCTGCTCTAACATAAGTTAAATAAATGATTACAAAGGTATATCCTATATCTTCATCTTTCGGTGATATATTAAAAATGGATCTGACAAACTTATCCAAGAAAGATGTTCTCCAAGGCAAATTCAACTTAAGCAAAGACAGATCGCAATACTTGTACAATGATAGATCTTGTACAACGACAAATCGCAATACTTGTACAATGACATGTCTTGACAATGTCAGATAGCAGTACTTATACAATATATAGGCATGTATTTTTCTTCTCTACTATAGGGAATTAAGATTTTGTTCAATCATGATGAACACTTTACAGAAGTTTATTAAAAATATTTTAACCAAAATAATAAAACCTTTACTTTTGTCCAAATTGACTTTGTCATTACTAAAATGTACATCTTAGAAACAACAGATTTCACTGAATTTGAATTGTCATGGCAAATCGAATATGACTGAAAAGTTTTTCATTTTGCTCATATATACAATATGTGTTCACATAAGAGCATGTTACGCACTTATTAAAAATTGGCAACTATAAAGAAGCAGTCTTATTCAAATAAAGAAAAATCTAAAGTGTTTAAAATAATGAATAAATTTTATTTCCT
Organism: Acanthosepion lycidas; assembly: GCA_963932145.1. Lineage (NCBI taxonomy): Eukaryota > Metazoa > Mollusca > Cephalopoda > Sepiida > Sepiidae > Acanthosepion > Acanthosepion lycidas. The sequence continues at coordinate 55,333,697 of OZ010602.1, read as the reverse complement.
GATAAAAGCAATCAAATGCTATTAACTTTAGTAATAGCAATGGAAATGTACAATAATTAGTAATACAGGTAGTGACATCGAGAGCAACCAAAGCACGCACAATAAGACACCCAGATAGACAAAGACATGCAAAGAAGCAGTCAAAGACAGAACAAGATACAGGGAGGTTGACAGTGACTTACACACAAGTCATTCAAGGCAGACAGAGATGAATATATATATATATATATACATACATACATACACAAAGTTCAAAAGAGAAATATATAAATAAATAAAAGTAGAGAGTGGAAGAGATGAAGGAGAATAGACTTGGAGAAAAAGATAGTGAGAAAAGGATTTGAATTGAAATCAAGTGTAAGGTATTTTATGTTTGATTGGAATCTCTGGGGCCCATATTGAATTAAACTTAGAAGGAGTAGATTTACCCTTTATGAAGCTAAGGAAACATAAATAAACATTCTGTGAATCTTGTAAATTGGTTCCAGTAATATCAGTGCTCCTATATGGCAGTGAATGCTGGACAATTTCCTCACAAATGAAAAGACTTGAAGCAACAGAAATGTAGTTCTACAGAAGGATGATGAGAATACCATGAACAGAACATGTGACCAATGACAAAGTTCTAGAGACAATGGAAACAAAAAGGACACTTAACACAACAAAAGAGAGTTGAAATTTCTAAGGTGCATAATGAGGAAAGAAGGTTTGGTAAATTTGATACTCTGTGAACAGTCATCATTTCATGTTAGTTAATATATAAAAATGCATATGTATGTGCATAATTAGAAAAGAGTTAAGAAACCCGGCAGTTGTGGAAATAAAAGTTAGAATAATATGGAGTCTATAGAATTAATCCTTTTTATTCAAAGAGACTGAAAAAGTACAAAAATAATTTTAAAGTCAGAGTTAAGGCAATCTAAAAGTAAAAAACCCTCTCTGATTTATTTCAGATTAGTTTTAATAAAAGATTTCTAAGAGATTAACTTTTTTTTTTTTATTTCTTTGTTAATAATTTCTATTTTTTTGTTTTTAAGGTTAATCATAGTCTGTGTTTACAGCATCTCAAAATTACAGAGTTGCTTTATGTACAATGTGTATAATAAAGTTCTTCATATATTTAATATGTAGGTATGTGTAAATAATGAAGTCAGATTTAAAACAAAACAAAAAAAAAAACAAAAAAACTCATACCCTTATATATTAAACATGTTCCATTGAAATGTGACAGACAAGGAAAATTTTATAAGTTTTTTTTTTTTTCTGAAAAACATTAACAATGGATCCCTTGAAAATGGCTAATGAATTGTCTGAAAGTTCTTGAGACAATAATCATTACAGACACTCCCTTAGTCCTTCCAAAAAGAAAATTGTAAGAACATTAGAAAAACAATAAAGATAAAAAAAAACTTACAGGATTTTCCTTGTCTGTCACATTCAATGAAAAACGTATAAAAAGAAAAGTTTGCTGGCCAAATACAAAATATATATGGACAGAAATCCTATTTTTATGCATGTTTCATTCAAGGAAAATTTTGAACGGTTTTTTTATTCAGTTTATCTAAAAATAATTTCAGCTAGTTCTTTAGCCATTTTCAAGGAGTTTGATGTTTGTATATTTTTAGGTTTGTGTTCTAGACTGTGTTATATTGGAGTAACGTAAGTAAAGTAATTCCATGCTGTGGTGCCTTCAAAACAAACCAAATTCATTTCAACTAGTTTCAAAGCAAGTAATGTTGAATGTAGGTCTGTAGTTGTTTAGAATAAGTGCTTCCATCATCCTTAGACAACTTTTATGAAAAGTGCTTACTACTCCTATACAACACAGCATAGAAAGAAAAAAAAAAAGAAAAAATACAAAAAAACATTAAGAAGGGACCCCCATTGAAAATGGCTAATGAATTGACTGAAAGTGCTTGGGACAATAATCATAATAGGCAGTTTCTTCGCACTTTTCCATACTTATGAAAGAAAAATTGAACGATGCAAGAAAAACTGAATAAAAAAAAAAACAGAATTTTCCAAATTCATGGCATT
>OZ010602.1:55264160-55324160 GCA_963932145.1 Acanthosepion lycidas | reverse complement strand
AGAGGGCTTGGAAAATTTGATACTCACAGGACGTATTGAAGTCAAGAGGAACAGAGGAAAACAATACATAACCTATCTAGCGAACTTTAGTAAACAGACAGTGGAAGAAGGTTTAATAGAGATAGCAAAAAAACAAAAATTATTAAGAGCTGCAGGAAATTGTGGAGATCCATGATCACCAATGTCCTGAATGGACACAGCACATAGAATATATATATCAATGTGTATAAACAGAGATTCTAATCTTATAAAAACAAGATATCTTTCATTTTCTCTTAACTTCAGAGGATTGGTGCTATAAAGCTAGTGAATGTTTCTCTGAGTGTATAGTAAAAACCTCATTAATATTCTCAGTTTAATCTGAACTCTGGCATTAGAATGACTTCATGTGTAAATGTGGTCTTACAGCGTCATTTGCAAAGTGTATTGATACAAAAACTATTCTTAATGATTGCCACTGTCCTCTGTTCAGGATACTTCAGTATCATTTGATTAGTAAAAGAAATATACTACACCTGGCTTTTGAAAGGTTTGTGGCATGAAGGATTTTTTAAGAAAAGATTTTCTTGCAATTCACTTCAAGTCAACCATAACGATCTTCTGGAACATTTGACTAACGGAATACAGAAAAAGAGTTCAAGAAAAAAAGAGATTTAAAACCAGCTTAAGAGATTTTAGCACCTAGAGTTCTTTGATAGCACCTGAAATCACCTGATTGAAGGATTTGTAATTAGGCTTACATTGAGTAGCCACTGAACATGCATAATATAGCAAAAAAAAAAAAAACAAACAAAACAAAAAAAAACACATTAACAGACCACATAGAAAACAGAATCATCAAATAAACATTGAATAATGATTGTAGCCAGTGGTATCACTCTAAAGCTAATGTCCTTGGAAAGACTGAAATTATCAGTGCAAGGTCCCATCTTCAGTCATCTAAAAAGTGGTAATTAAAGTCTTTATAACAAAATTTTAATTATCTTGATCATTTTGATTATTTTCATTTTATTTACAGCAGGGAATTTTGAACCAAATGCTTACATTTCAGTTTCAAATTCCCTGTAGGTTACCTGAAGAAGGCTGGAGAACATAACAGCCAAAACTTTGTGATAAAAAAAAAGACAAAGACTTTAGCTCAACTAAGTAATGTAAACTGTCAAATGTTCAAATATAAATAATGATAGCTCCGTATTCTAGAAATTCAGACAAACATTTTCACGTTATTCTCCAAAATTTTCCTATTTCTTAATACTTTCTTTAGCTTTTAGACGGCATCTTTTGCTATTCCAATGCGCTTTCAGATTTTGGTGTCACATAAATTTCACAGAAGAACAGTCCTTTTTTTTCTATTAACAGTTTAGTCTTCTCCGTGAGTTGACACTATTTGCTCTCAGTGACATTTCTATATCATTTAGAAGATATTACCGAGATTAAAGGCAAAATGAGCTAAAATACCAAAACAGAAAAAAGAAATCACCTGCAGTCAGTTTTCATTCCACTATATTGTGCCTGAAACTCATAGCTGTGCTAACTATGAGGGGAAAAAATATATATTTATTATTAGTATAAATATATAATAGAATATATATATATTTTTGATTACTTCAAAAATTATTATAGTAAATACATCATATTTAAAACAGACGCCCCATTTTTATTTACTAGGGTCCTGTGCATCCTCTTCACATTTGAGAAATCCTTGCAAAGAAAATATGTTCCCTAGTATGTTTCAAACACGCATCCCTAAATGTATAGCTAAATGATGACCCACACAGAATTTTTTTCATCATTTAACTATAGACTTATTCATATACCTATATATATATATATATATATATATAACCCTGATCTTTTCACCAAATGTGGTGTCGATGGTATCGAATCCTTTCTGATGCAATCACAGTTCAGATGGGCTGGCTGAAAATCCTCATGTATGGCCAACTTTTTCATGGTAAGCATAATGTTGGCCGTCCTTGGTTACACTTCAAGAACAAACTTAAATACAGTTTAAATGCTGCAAACATTCCTATAGAGGAGTTTGAACTTGCTGTTGAAAACCAAGCATACTAGAGAAAAAACTGCTTCCGAGGTATAACTAACTTTGAAAAGAATCGTCTCAACCATCTGAGAGAATTAAGAACCAACAGTAAATCTCGTGCTATTAACATCAACCCATATGATGGTCAACCCCTCAGCATGTTCCTTGTGTGGACGTGTGCAAATCCCATGCAGGATTGTTGTTTCATACAAGACATAAGGATAAAAACTGAACTGAAAGACATTCATACACTGAAAACAACAGAAGAGTCCATCATATATATATATATATATATATATATATATATATGGTATCACATATTAAATGCTGGTATTAATAAACTAGTGCTCAATATAATATAACAGAGCTATTAACAAAAATTTTTTAAAAATAAATAAATTTTTCTAACAAAATTTTTTTTAAATAACCCAGTAATCCCCCTTTATGTTTAATACAAAATAATAATCCCAACTTTTATATATATATATATATATATATATATATATATATATATATATATATATATGTGTGTGTGTGAGTGTGAGGTCTGTAAATTTTTATTTTTTTAATAAATATCATTAATCCTAGTTTATAAAATGAAATATTAATGTTTATTTTAAATATAAAATAAAAATCCCATCTATTTTAAATACAATATATATATATATATATATATATATTTTTAAAATAAAAAAAAGTAATTGCTGTATAATATATGGACTGCACCAGCATTGCATTAACCAGATAATTTTATTCAAATTTAAATTATGTAATGGTCAGTCTCTAACAACACATGAAGATTGCATTGTGCATGAAACTCTGAGTTTTGCTACATGCTACCATGAGAGATAATATATCTATCCATAATATATATATATATATATATATATATATATATATATATATATATATATATATATATCTGATTTAACCAGCTCTAATATTTAATGTCTCCACAAGTACAAGTCTTAAAGCTGTCCATACATTGTGCGTGTGTAAAGTATGCAAGCATCAAGAGATGCCAGAATTTGTGAATCTACTTGCATGTTATGTGCGTGCACTATGATAAACTTAAGTCTCCAAGGTTTAATCCCTATAAGTGTATATTTATATGAGTGCCTTGGGTATTCAACATATTTATGTATATAAGTGGAGACTCATGCGACTGTCTTATTTAACTGAATCTACAGCTGAACATGTTTCGTTGTGTGTGTTTGTGTTTCTTTTCAGATACATTAAATATTTAATGTCCACATAAATGCAGTGCTTCATACAAAATTGCTTGTAGCAAGATATACATCTATAATTGCATATATTCAGATCTGTGATATTCAATATATCTGTATTTAAGATCAATATCGTATACTGGTTGTACATACTCTTTCTATATGTGGATACAAGTAGAAAATTTAACTAAAGACTAAAGTGTATTGAAAATAAAACATCAGACAATAAATAGTTAATATATTCAAAACTAAATAACTATTAAAATAATGGTAGCTTAGAAGAACTTTAAAGTCAGGTATGTGTCAGCCAAGTAAAAATATATGGGTAAAAATTATGAATAGGATTTTCAATTCATTGAAGATTTGTACCCTAATGTGCTAAATTCAATACAAAATTCAGTAAATAGTTATTGTTTTAACCTTAGTCAGGCATAATTCTCCTATACCTTTCAACCTCAGTACATATTGTGATGGTTAGTTCATCTGCTGTGGATGCTGCTCCAGGCCATATTAATAAACTATAAAGATAAATGAAATTCTGTTTTCCCTCCCATTTTTCTTTTTCTTATAAAAAAACTACTGAGTCAGGGTATTATGCCAATTTTTTTCCCAAAGTACAGTGATAAGGTTTCTGATGAGAATTGCCATTCTTCTCTCTCACTTGTGGAACTCCCTTCTATCTTCTTGCTTTCCAGCCAAGTTTGATCTTCAAAAATTTTAATGCAATGCCAATCATTGTTTTCTGACCTCTTAAACTCTGTTCTTTTATTGTATTTTCTATTTAATAATGTTATGTTATATTCTTTCTTATTTAGCAACCCCCACATGTTATTGGCTCTGTTGCCCTATTGGGGGTGAAATGATAAAAAAAAAAAAAAAAAAGAAAAAAAAAGGTTGAAAGACTTCCCTAGTTTGATTAATCACTCATGACAATCACTTGCTTAAAGTAAATATTAAACAGATTATAATTAAATTGTCAGACTACAGTAGTAAAAATCTGGGCTTAATTCTATACACTTACAGTGAATAGAAAAAATGATATTAAAAAGTGGGGTCACACAAGATCCAGTGATTACAACTCTTTTTGCTTTTAAACAACAATTCCCAAGCAGAAGAGAGTGAAACCAAGGAAGAATAAGTATCTGTGGACATTTACAGATATATTCAAATATCTCATATATATAAATTATTCTTTCATACAAATTCTGTCTACCAAGTTTTTTTATTAACTTTTAAAAATTTCTGAATTAGTAGTTTTATGTAGTCAGTAAATTTGCCAAAGTTCATTTTTATTTTTATTTTACACAATGTAAAAAAAAATGTCACAAAATTCATAAATGTGAAAAATTTAATAAAAAATTGGATACACAGAACTGATATTATTCAACCAAATATGTTTGAATGAATTCAAACACAATATATACATATATATATATATATATATATATATATATATGGTGGATTCTCCCATCTTATTTGACGTATGAGGGTCAAACAGCTCAGTTCCTAGGAACCGACAGTCCAAACACCAGCACTTATGATTTGATTATAGTGGCGAAGGCTTTGTGCTGAACCATCCACACTTTTTGAAGGGCTAAATACAGAGACCTGGTGCACCACGTACTATAAAGTCCCCAAACGACCCTCCACAGGTTTTAAATTCAGCGTTGTCCTTCTCCTAGACCAGTTGCCATCGAAGGCTATAGAACCCAGTCTGTCCTTCTATTTACCCATAAATGGAGGAAGAAGAGGATTACTACCTTTCTCAAGTGTATTGGCATGTAAATGAATGTAATGGATTCGACTGGAATTCATACTCGGCTCTCCGATTCCTCAATCGGAGCTGCTATCCCACTACTCCACCTTGCCTGTGTGTATATGCGATATTTGCATGGGTGTGTATAAAGTATATGACAGAGCAAGATCTTTAATATTACCTTCAAATATTACCCCAAATTAACTTAACTAAAATTTAAGTAAAAGAGATTACCTATCTAGAAACAGTCAAGTTAAATTCATGAACAAAATTCAAATGGATAGAGATGTCAACTTAATAATCAATAATAATAAAATTTTTTAAAGAGAATAAAAAAAATTACTAGAAGTAAACTTATATTTTAAAATAAAATTTTATTCTTTTAATGTACTTTCTATGAATATTTTTCTAATCGACTATTTCATAGAAAATCCCCAAAATTTAAAAAAAATTTAAATAACTAACAAACATCAAATTAAATTATTTGTAGACAGTTTAGAGACATTCAAATTTATATCAAACATTATAATCTTTATAAACCCCCAAAATAACACTTTCAAATTAAAACAAAATAACAGCGTCTGTTTCTAGCCATTTTTTTTTTTTTTTTTAACAGAGAAAATTAGTGACATCTCTCTTAACTTCCTTCTCTCTTTTTCTCTCTATGGGTTTTTTTCTTCTCTACCCCTTCGATATCAATATATAACTACTGTTAAGTTAACTGTTTAAATGTGTCAATATCTGCTAACTCACTCATGTCTTCTCTCTCCCCCCTCACTTCCTTAATTTACATATGTTTAATACGGCCTGTCAAAAATGTGTAAATTTTCTTTTCATTTTTTGTTTGGAAGTAAAGTCCTTTAAAAAGGCTGTGCTGAAATAGTTTATTACAGGGAACCTTAAAATGGTCTGTTTTTATTTAAATTATTTGCTCTGGATTTACATTGAGATCTCTGGATTTTATCCTCCTTAGGTTTACCCATATAGATTACCTAGTTTTTCATAAACTAAATATATATATATATATATATATGTATTCTATATATTATTTTATATATGTGCAGTACTTAAAAATTCGATATATATTTTATATATGTGCAGTGCTTATTGGAAAGCACTCAATATCAGTGACAGAGCTAACATATTTAGTTGAATGGATATGAGTTTGTGACCATCGGTTTCACACATATGTGATCTTCAGACAAACAATATGCCATGATAACAAGGTTTTCTGATGATCGCATAAATGTGGAACCAACAGTCACAAATTCATATCCATTCAACTAAATATATTTTTTAAGGATTTCACCCCTAGCAAGGCGGGAAGCCACTAGTACGCAAGGTGTTACAGAGGATTTGGAGCGAGAGCAGATAGTAATGATAGAGGAGAAGATCCGGAGAAGGATAGTGGATAGATCAAGTCAACTGGAGATGTCGATTGACATTACATTTGAATAGTTGGAGATTAAAATTATCAGGGGAAGGGAGTTCCACAGGCGAGAGGTGCGAGACATGAAGCTATTGGAGTAGAAGAGGCGACTACATTTAACAGTTTCTTTTAACAGTTATATATATATAAACAATTTCATTTAACAGTTATATATATAAACAGTTATATGTATAAACAGTTATATATATATATATAAAGTTTCATTTAACAGTTATATATATATATATAATCATGTATGTATGTATGTATGGAGATTCTTTTGATTATGTCACATATGCTTCACCATTAATTGATTATCTTACACAGAAAACATATGCATAAAAACACACCATCCTACTCTCAACGTGTGTGTGTGTGTGTGTGCACACATTAAATGCATACATGAAAACCTATTGGTTAATCTCTGTATGCTTTATATAAGAGTGCTAAACCAAAGAATAAAATTCTCAGGTACTTTTCTGAATGCACAAACAGATTTAAAGTGGGTAAACATTTCCTTCCAGCTTGTAGTTGGAAGCCAGCCAGATTCTGGTGGTCATGCACATCAATGTTTCTGCAAGATTTCTTTCTATATACATTTGACTGGCATTCACAGAGTACATCAGTGCTATGGTCCTCAGCATATGTCTCCAGTCACAGTGACTCAAATCTAACAGACCACTTAAAACCAAACTACAGTACAGCCTCTTAAATATATAATATATAAGTATGCAAGCCAAAATGTAGCACTGAGTAGTTGCTATTATTGTTGTTCTGACAACCTTTATCAAGAGTCAGAAGCTTTAATCACGGTGTTTTCAAGGATGCTCTCTGGTAACACAGCTGCATTCCATCACTTGAAAAAAAAAAAAAAAAAAAAAAAAATTACCAAGTGGGTAATTACAGATTGTTGCTTGATTTTGATGCCTTTACCTAATGCTTGTTCATACAACACTGCTCTCCATACATCGTAGCAGCTATCACATTGACTGATTGATTTGTTTTCTATGGTTTATCAACCCTTAGTAGGTTATTTAAAGCACAATTTTCTTTTCATTGACATGTATTATTTTTATTACTACTTTAATTTATATAACATAAATTAAAGTAGTAATAAAAATAATATATTTATTATATTAGTATAATATTATAATATTAGTATATTTTATTATTGATATTAGTTTCAGTTTAGTAATATTAATATTAGTAATATTATTAATTACTCTAGATTTATGGAAAAAAATAGAATTACCCCCCTTGATTTTTCTAATGCCCCTTTCTTGTTTACTTACTTTTTCTGCATCAGCGTCTCTCTAAATTAGAATTTATATTTATTTCCAACCTTATTTTCAATTTTAAATGTTAATCTGGGCCTAAATTCAAATTCAAAATTAAACTACAATTCATTTAAATATTTTAAGAACAATAATATTCCATCCCAAAAATATAGTATCTAGCGAGAACCAGAATTTTTGAAAAAAAAGAAAACTGTGTCAACCCAAAATAAAATAAAACTAGTAATTCCAGCACTTGACAACTGCTTCGGCATAAGAGTTGTGCAATTGATGTAAGGGATTATGTATATTTCTTAATATTAAATAGCGCTGTTATTTAGCATTGAACACTGTTTTTTTTTTTTTACCCTATGGAGTTTGAACTTGTATTCAATTGCTCACTGCTCATATATCTACCTATATTTACCCATTCAGTTTATATAAATATAAGCGAGAGAGGTATGTATTGTACATTTCATTAAAAATGATAGATAAGGATTGTTTTTTCCTCATTTAGTCAATTTTCATTGTTCATACATGTAAGAACAGATGTTTGCATCCAGTAAGTATAGATATTGTCTGAATGGATGTGATCAAAGACTTTCAAACATACTTTTGTTCATTTTCAATATATGGGGGTTATACAGAAATGTTGTCTTTCCTTTATAAGTTGTTTTAATGAAACAGTACTCAAATATAGGATAGAAAACATGCCTACATAACCCCAGAAGTTGAAAATTAATAGAACCACAATTGTAAGATTGTAAACTTTCAGACTATTATCTATGTTTATTGAACAAGAAATTTGACTACAAAAAAAAATAAAATAAACAATCTATTTGTCACTTTGTAATGGAATATTATTAATGAAAAATTTTTTATGCACACACACACACACATATATATATATATATATATATATATATATATATATATATATAATGGTTGAACACTCTTATCCAAGTTTGCTTATCTGTTAGGACAGTTAGTTAATCCCTATTGCAGACACCTGCTCTGGCACATTTGTGTTTGTTCAACACCCACAGGGCCCACCTGTGATTTATATTGCAACTATGCTGAGAGGACATTTGTTAGTTTCTGGGAGAGAGCACATTATCTTGCGTGATCAGTTTGAAGAAGGCCAGTATGGTCAACTATCAACAGTTACTTATGACTTTATGCTAGCACAACCATCGATGACAGCCAAATACTTCCATTTACCCAATTTCACTCATACGGCTTGGGTCAGCCTGTGGTGTAATTTTCAGACATTTTACAAAGGTGCAGCATGCTGGAATTGCCTTTCCAGGACAATAATATCAAAAAGTTACATTCCTGACAAATCAATCATGGCTACATGCACATACATACATACATACATAAGAAGAAAAATAAAAAAAGATCCTTAACAAAGAACTTATGTTGGTCTTTAACCAAACAAATATAACTGAAAAATAGCTGCCCAAATATATCAACCTTATAAACTTTATATGCCAATGTGTTTAATTTCTTGAGGAACTTTATCAAGGCATGTGTTATTAAAGAGGCTATGCAGAGACCCAAAACAACACTTCAAAGATCAGTTGAAGACATGACAGAGATCTGGGAAATTGTTGCTGCAAATCGGTCTTCCTGGCATAGGACCATATGAGAGGGACTGAGACTTTCGAGTTCAACCGTCAGCCTGAAGAAGATCTGTGACGTGCTGCCAGAAGGGCCCTCGACTTGCCCAGCCACATCCATCACCCACACTCCTCTGTTACTCTTGATCAGGACTCTTCGGGAATAGGCTTGCCTTCATAGCCATCTCCACCTTTCCAACAGAGGGGAGAAAGGGAATAAGGTGAGAGAATGGTGATCTCTATGCTGATGACTATTAAAATTCATCAAGGAATGAAATGCATTGGCAGAAAAATGCGTTGTCATTTCTTTTCTTTATATTGTCGTTTTTATTTTTATATTTTACCCCATGCAAGGGGTAGTAAAATCACTAAGACCCAAATGGGGTTAATCAGTGTTAAATAAAAATAAATGGAGCACTATTAAGGAGCTAGAACAATAAAAGTAGGGTAATCAGGAAGACAATAGATAATTGACATTGATCTTGAAAATTTTAAATGCAAAGTTGGCTGGAAACGAAGAAGTTGAAAGAGAGTTCCATGAGCAAGAAGTATGAAAGAAGAAGCTGTTAGCATAGAACTTACTAATATATTTTATTTTTATCTTAAATTTTGCACCTATATCTTTACATGTATGCACGTACTTGCAGACCAGCACACAGACACACACACAGACACACACACATACACTATGAAAAAAGAAATTGCACCCTGAAAAGTGGATATAAAAAAAAAAAAAAAAAAAAAAAAAAAAATCAAGAAGTATAAGCAGTCAATTGCTGATACCACTGATGAGTGGATGGAGTAATTCCCAAAGAGACAATCTATGGAACTCTGGAGTCGAGATGCTGAAGCTAACATCAATCAGCAAAATGATAAATATTTTACTTGTATAAATGGCCAATGTATGAATGATAATACTGTATACCGAGCTAGCATACATTCCAGTAACAATGTCAAATTTTATTTTGGTTTCACTGAAAATCTTTGAAATTTTGTTTCTGCCAGAACAAATGACTTTAGGCAATATAAAATACATAAACAGCACTGATCTCTCCAAACATTTCTGGCAATTAAAGAATGGTGGTAATACACCCATTATTACATGGGATATTGTAGCTGAAGCCAAATTTTACAATGAGAAAGGCAATAGATGTAATTTATGTCTTGTTGAAAAATCAGTTATTTTAAAACACTTAAATAACCCTAGTTTATTAAACAATAGAAATGAATTGATGGTTACATGTATTCATAAAAATAAATAGCTGCTGAAATATATTGATTCAGATTAATTTTTAATGTAAATTATAGTTGTTTATTTAAAAAAAAGAATGAGTAATCTCCCTTTACTCCCTTTATGCTTAATATAAAAAAAATAATATTCACAACTCTAAAATAATTTTTTTATACACTGTGTGTGTGTGTGTGCGCGTGTGTGTGTGTACCTTTTGCTAACTGATTTTTTTTATCAACACTTTCTGGTTTATGTAAGGCTGAAACATTAGGATTTTAATAATTTTTTTTTTTTTTTGTAAGTGAACACTTTTTGAGAGAAAATGATTTTTACAGATACAAGTCCTACTATTTAACCTATAGCTGAGGGAGTGAAGAGATAAATTTATACCTTTCCCAAGAGTATTTGTGTCTAAGTGAATGTAATAAACTCAACTGGAATTCGAGCTCAGTGCTCAGATTTCTTATTTTGATCTGTTAACCATTATACCAGCTGAATAATTAGTAATATCAAAATAAAGATTAGTAAAGAAAAAAAATAATTAGAAACTATTAGAATATTACTGAAATTCATTCTATGTCTTGAATAACTGATGATTCTTAAGCTAGGAATGAAATTTGTGTGAAACAATAAACAAGGATGACCAATTATGAAAACTGATTAATCAAAAGAAAAAAAAACAAACAAAAAACGAAAAGCCAATGTCCAATTAATCAGAAAATGCTGATATGACCAAGTACAGTTGATTAATTGGTGCAACCTTAGATACTATGTCAGATTTTATTATGCAAATCAATATTTTCACAATAATATTGCAAATACTCAACCAATGTTGATAAAATCTTCAGGATATACTTATATAATATACCATGTGAATTTCAGATTTTTCTTTCATGTCTTTCCCTTAGTGATCATGGCTCACCACAATAATCCTCCCCGTTGTAGCTCTTATTAAAGGTTGTCTTTTTGCTGTCTCCTAGCCCCTGTTCTGCCAGCCATTTAGACAAGTTCATTAGGTAGGTTATATGCTGTTTTCTTCTCTTCAATATGTCTTGTATGTGTCAAATTTTCTAAACCCTCTTTCCTCACTATGTGCTTTGGAAATTTCAAGTGTCTCTTTCTGTTGTTAAGTGTAAGTGTCTTTTTTGTTTCCGTTTTCTCTAAAACTTTGTTGTTTCTCACATGTTCGGTCCATGATTCTGTAAAGCTATATTTCTGTTGCTTCACATCTCTTCTTCATTTGCAAGGAGATTGTCCAGCATTCACTGCCATTTAGGAGGACTGATATTACGTAACAGTTCAGTACTCTTTTCTATGTTTCTAATGAAATTTTCTTGTTTCTTAATATGTTTAGATTTTGAAAGACATCTTTTGCTATCCCAATGCACCTTTGAATTTTGGGGTCATGCTTTCTGTCCTCTGTTAAAAAGCTTCCCAGATACAAAACACAACCCTTCACTGCCTTCTGTCAGAGTTTTTGTAGTTTCTTTTCTGTGTCTTCTATCAACATTGTATCATCTGTTTTTATTAAAAAAATATTAACAAGAACTTATTTGGTGGTGTGAGATTATATTATACAAATTGAGGGTTGTTTATCTTTTTACAAATAAATAATGATATCTTATATTTCATACAAGACTCCTGCACAAACCAGGGCAATCCTGAACAAAATGAACCTCTTATAAGCCTACATGTTGATATATGAAATAATGAAAATTGTTTATCCAAGTATATGGAATACTGTGTCAATCAAATGTTTTATGGTCGATCAGATTTATTTATAAATGAAAAAATGTACTTTGTTGCATAATAAAGTCTGACACCAAAAGTTACTAATATTTTTAATAAGGATAGTAATTATAATCTGAAACTTACATGATATATTGTACCATATAAATATCTCCTGCACATTTTATGTTGGCTAATAAATTAGTTAATATTGGTTTTATTGTGAAAACATTGGCTTCCATTATAGAATCTAACTTAGTGTAGATACACACATGGTTAGTTTACCTGCACAGATTGTATACACAATGGTGAAAAACTTTAAATAAATTTAGATTCTGATTTAATTTTTTTTAAATAACAGAAAGATTACTTTTCTATGAATGCAATTCATAATGAAATAGAGTTGGCTAAAGAAAGCAGTTTGTATAAGAAATTAGGTTTCCTGTAGAATTGGCCGAGTTCAATTGATTACGAGGAAGGAATAAACCAAATCAAATAGAAGAACGACTAAAAATCATTAAAAATCAATAATGGCATTGATTGAAAAGCAAATTCTTAATGAGACAATTATTTTCAAATTTTCTTTTTAAAAATTAAAAAAAATAAATAAATAAAAGCGGCAACAGCAGCAACACACTTGGGAGAATATGGATTTCTGTCCTGAATAATTTTGAGGCATGAATCTTTTCAAAATTCAAGAAAGGCAAAGAAATCAGCAGCAGCTGCAAGTAAGGTAAATGCCAAAAATATTCCTGAATTTAGAATACAGAAGATTTAGCATTTCATTAGGCTTTGATAGGATAGAATATAATGTAATTTGTTGTTTTTTTTTTTTTGTTAATCTGTTGTCATGGCAATATTCTATCCTTGAAAATCAATCAAGTATTTGAATTTATCAAGCAGAGATATTTTTTAATAGAAAATGAGATTAAAAAAGAATATATAGTTATATCTTTTTCACTTCTTTAAAGAAATATAAATACTTCTTTTTAACATATAACAGATACATGCATCCATAAAAAAAAATATAAGAGAAAATATATATATATATATATATATATATATATATATATATATATATATGTGTGTGTGTGTGTGTGTTTAAGTTCTATGCTAATAGTTTCTTCTATTACACATCATCTGTATGTACATAGAAAGCAGTGCTGAAAAGTTCTCAGCCCAAGCTAGGCAGTGCCACCCCCAGCCCAACAAAAAAATTTCTGATGTCTGAACATTTGGTCAGTTTTGGGGAAATGAGTTGGGTGAAGAACTTTTCAACACCACCTTATATATGACATTGAGGAACGGAGAGAACTAAAGAATGTGCATTTGGCTTAAAAGTTATTGACTCAAAAATGAGTAATTGGTGATTAAAGTCCAGATTCCAGTTGACTTTGTTCCATTTATTTCTGCACAAATAATCTTTGGAAGAATATGAATCCATCTTTGTTCTACCCAGCTATGAGGAAAATAGGCAAAGCAGACTGGATTGTCTAATCATGGTTGGCAACCAGTACAAGAGAAGAAAAAAGTGAATTCAAAACTGTATGTAGGCCCAGTAAAGAACATACTATACAGCCAATGAAAAGATTGAATTTACAATGATACTTTGAGCCTGACATGATCTCTCTCTCTCTCTATCTATATATATTAGTGATTTACCAAGCGTAGCTTAGATGTGGCACATGGCCGAAAGTAGAGGGATCGAACTCACTACTCAGTTGTAACTGTTCTAGCAAGACAAACTTGCTAACCATTACACCGCCACGAGGTACCCATATATATATATATATATATATATATATAGATAGGTAGATGATATATATATATATATATATATATGCATTGAAACATGTGTGCATTTATGTAGTAGTTTTACACATGTTCTAATTTAATATCCTATAATAAAGTGTGTGTGTGTATATATATATATATATATATATATATATGATATCCCATTTATTCATTTTGTCTTGATCTGTCTAATTTCTTTTCTTTTCCCTTTTTGTTCTTTGTAGTTCAAATTAAAGTATGACATCATTTTCCATTTGTTTTTATAGTCCAGTAAATTATGTGCATTTTTACAAAACTGAAACAGCAGATTTACAAACATTAAGAAAAATAAGGTTAATTTTAAGCATACATACAGACATGTACATCTGTTGCATACTTTTTCAACTAAATACTGAATATTCATCAGAGACATGAAAACTAATTTTTATATAATAACTTACATTTTAAAGTGTGTCTACACACACCCAAGAGAACCTTGATTGATTTTACCTAAATGCTACATACAAGTGACAAACTTCTCAGTAAGAAATGCATAAAGCAGGTAGGAAGTCATGCAGCAGGACCACCAATAATATCACATTTTCTAAGTGGGTCACAGGTGGTGAGTGGTATTTCAAGTTCAATTTGGTATTAATGAATTCTGACATTTGCTTCCTGCGGTTACTATTTTTAGATGGTCACCTTGTCAGTACTAACAAAGCAAATCATTGCTTAACTTGGATAATCAAGAAAGGAATATAATAATTTTTATTCTAAGACTATCATTTTTTTTTGCAAGTCAATATGCATAAGTAATTTTATTACTAGTTATTACTTCATTTTATTGTTGCCTTTTATCACAACACTCTAGGCAAAGCATATGGTAATAAACTAGTAATAAAATGATAATAGTGAAATGCTTCATCTAAAAAGCAACAATAATAAGATGATGTAAAACTAGTAATAAAATGAGAGTGAAAAAAAAAAAAAGATCCAATTATAAGTGAAACTAGTAATAAAAGTTTGCAGCTAGGAAAGTTTGTTCACTAGACAATTTTTCTCACAAGAATCTATCTTACATATTTGTAAAACTACCATTTTCACTATATAGGTTATCGGATCCATGACACGGTGACATCAGCCTAATGATGACAAACAAAAAACAAAAAAAAACATTCTGCACAACAAATATTCATTTTTTAACAATCTCTTTCCTTAAGTGAATGCTTATCTATAGATCACTTTGAGCAAACATTATACAGAGAAAATTTCAGATTCAAATTCTGATAATAATTGTAGTAAACAGAATGATCCACCATATACATATAACAAAATCATAGAAGTTTTGTGAGATCTTTAAATAGTTCCAATGTTTTTATTAGTTTCCTTTTTTATGGCATCTTCTAAGCTTTGATCATAACCAAAACAAGTTACAAATGATTATTAAACTAAATGTTAGAAACAAATTGTTTTTATACCTGGTTTTTAATTGCATTTTTTTTTTCTTTCTTCTGAAAGCAAAATGTTTGGCAGTTTATAAAATTTTGAATTGTAAAATCAATAACGGAGACAATTGGAATTTTTTTTTTTTCTTTTTTGTCAAGATGTGGATAGTTTATTACTGTAAGGGTTTTCTATTAAAGTAATTATCTACAAATGGTAATCATTTAACAGGTTTTGTTGATTATAGCAGATAACAGTATAAAGCTTTTATTTCACTTCTGACTAATATCCTTATCTTTGTTATTACATTTCAACCATTGTTCAGTCCAGGCCTTCTTCAAATGTTTTTCAATCCAAGTAATCTTCGGGGTTCAGAGAATATTGAACTGAACCCTTTATTTAATGTACAGGGCTAGATTGTTCTCAATCCAATATCTATGCCAAGGGATATCTTGTCTTTTTAGTCATGATCACAAGTTCCATAACTCATTAGGCTCATAGGAGCACCACATATACTGCAATTATAGCAACAGTAGTGTGTCTTGGGTATGTAACAGAGAATCAGGTCGGCCTGATAAAAGACTCCAAATTGGTTGCATGTGGTGCTGTAAGCACCTGGAGTTGTGTCCCCTTCCACAGTGGGCTGATAGAAGATCTACTTAGAGTAGGTGGTGCAGACTATTTGCATAAGAACGATACTGGACAAGTATTAGCCAATAGTCAGTCTGTGTCTGGGACTGGGAGAGCTATATAACACCAAAGTTTTTCTCAGTCGAGAGAGATGTTCTCAATATGCGAAAACCAGATAAGACAAACACAGGGCAAGATAGTGCACAACTATCTTCAAGCTGGTTCAAATTCAGATTTCCTATATTGGAGTGCCAACCAAGGCTATAGGGCTGAGTCTGTCCTGTTATTTATTCATAGCTGAGGGGAGAAGAGAGGGATTTATACCTTTCCCAAGAGTATTGGCATGGAAGTGAATGTAATAAATTCAACTGGCATTCAGTTTTCACTGAGTCTAAGTCTGTACTACATGGCCAGGAATTGAACTCATAATTACTATGGCACCAAATTCAGAAACTAACACTTTAACCCTCCCAAACATAATATAACCAATGACAAATCCACATCACAGAAATTAAGACAAAACTTAAAGTTTTTATATGCTAGACTATTTGGAAGAAGCAACATATAAGAAAGATTTTGCTTTCTCATAAAAAATATTACATCTTATGGTGTGATCCGTGAAATAAAAGGAAAAATATAATATGATTATTCATTCCATTTTATATAAGTTGCAAGCACCATAAATTCTCTAGATACCTGTTTTCCCCCTTTGAAGACTGAGAAATCTGCTTTATTTATATTTTGAAAAAAAAAAAAGAAGTTCACTTATAGACAAGTGTCAGAGGGAAGGTTTTCATTCAAGAAAGTTCCATAATGCTGATAAAAAATATTGCGTCTTCAAAGGATTTTTTTTTTCATTCACCACTAAATTTAAACTAAAAACCTCTTGGTGTTTCATTAAATTTGAAAGAAAATAATAAATAAAAGTATCTTCTTTTCTTTAAATTGAAATATATATTTACACATAGATCTTTTGGTTTATAAGCAGGAACTCAATGTAAATTGATGTCCTACACATTTATTTATTTCAATAACAAAATAAAATAGCACCAATGCCAGTCCCAAGCTCAAATGGGAAAGGATAAAAGTTTGGTTAACACCCACAACCTGTAAAAATCCAGAAAGAAACATAAACAGTAGATCAACAAGTAAATTAACGTTGATTTCTTGTTGGTGGCTTATATCCCAATTAGAGCAAAAGGTATTTTCAAATTAAGATGTAAAAAAGAAATTATAGGTGTATGTGGGGTTTATAAACACATTAAAACTTTGAAGTAATCACAAACAGCAAATCAGAAGTTATGTATCTTGTAAATCTGGCATATTGTTGAACATGAATCAAAAGGATGATTCAATAAAATGAAACCTCTTTGGGTTGTCCAGATATTTGTACCTGTTTGACTTTCTTCATATCCGCTTACTAATGCTTATAACCAAAGATAAATTTCATGCAAGACTGTCAATTGAGAATAATATACAAGCATATCCCTCCAAACAACCTTTATTTAGCTTATCCACCTTGTTAAAAATGTAACATTAAATTTCTAACAAATACTATGTATGTATTTTCTGCTAATAAAAACTTAAATATGTTAATATTTTTTTATTCTATATTCTTCACAGGGTGTATGCCAAGACTATTGGGTAAGATATAAACAAGTATGCTGAAAGAAGTTTAAGAAATCTTACGTTAGATAAACAGGGGCAAAAGAAGTCAATGCAAATGAACTGAGAAATTTAGGAAAAATAACTTCATTCCTCATTAGCAAATATGAAGAAATACAAAATTTTAGTTTTTATTATAAATAAAACTGAGTAAACAAACAAAAATGTTTAATAAAACAGAAAATACAAAAATTACCAAAAAGGGAATTTTCATCTTGCTAGAATTTTTTTTCCAACATGCTGATACGTGTTAAAATCTGCTCAGTATTTAGTTTTGTTGAAGTTATTGCTAATATTTTTTTGTTAAGATTTACAAACTCTACGTTTTGAAAACCAATCAATGAAATTTGAATAAGCTGATTTGTTTGGAAAAATACTTTGACAAAAACACTAATTCATGGTTATTACACACCCTACTAAAACTGTACTTTGTACCCACCTTACCTGTTTGCACTTCTCTCCAAAATTTGCTTTCAAACGGTCAATGTATGGCTATTTTAGAGGGCGTGACAGATGGACAAACTAACAGATGTCACAGAACTTTATAGACAGACTTGAGTAGTATAATTACTCAACAGGTGTGATTTTTTTTTTCTGAAATAACTCCAGATCTCATGTATTCTGCTTAGAGTCATCTATCCATCTATCAATTCAAGCACATTTGGAAAGCACTGTGAGTCAGGTGCAGGGGAAAGCCTTAGAAAGCTGCAACAAAATAAGCCAAGCCAACTAAATGGTGAAGTTCATGGATTCTGCCTCGGTC
The DNA here is from genome assembly GCA_963932145.1 of Acanthosepion lycidas. Classification (NCBI taxonomy): domain Eukaryota; kingdom Metazoa; phylum Mollusca; class Cephalopoda; order Sepiida; family Sepiidae; genus Acanthosepion; species Acanthosepion lycidas. The sequence goes on along the minus strand of OZ010602.1, from coordinate 55,305,579 downwards.
AGGAATTTTCTATCCATTCCCTTTCTTTCAGATTCAAGCACACTTTGAAAGCACTCACTTTTAGTAAAGCAATGACAGTTAGAAAGTCACAGCAGAATTTCAAACATTTGTCTAGGCAGAGATGCATGTGTGTATATACAGATAGATAGATAGATAGATAGATAGATAGATAGATAGATAGATAGATAGATAGATTCATGCATTAAGAAAGAGAGAGGCACACAAATGTATCCATTTGTATATTGTAGCACTTAAAATTCTTCTAACACTCACACAAATGCAGAGAGTCTTTGATGTGCTCATTTATTGTTAAAACTCTAAGCATAATTGTAAACAAGCCATGGATTTTGTGGATTTTTTCCCCCCACATAAAGAACAAACCAATACAAAGAGAGGAATCAGTGCAAATAACTCATTAGTTTGTTTATGGTTCAACTTTTTATTTTCCCTTTTTTTTTTTTCCAAAAGAGGATTTACATACCAATTAGTTTCTAAATCTACAGCACACAGGAGAGGGAGGGAAAAAAGAGAGATTATAACAATGAGAAAAATAAAGAGTATGGATAATGAAAAAGTGAAATATATATATATATATATATATATATATATATATATAAGAGAGAGAGAGAGAATAAGAAATATGAGTTATTGTTCTTTTGCAAATTATATGATTGTTATAGTACCACGCATTTTCTTTAATGCTGATCAATTTTTAGAGTTTTAAAACAATTTTATTGACTAGATTGACAGTTTTTCTTGTTTTACAAATCAGAAGGCTAAACAAATTGATGCATTATTCTCTTTTCATATACAAATACAAATTACAAAGAATATATAAGAGAAAAACATTCTGAAGAAAAATGAGGTAAGTGAGAGGAAGAGAAGAGCCAAGAGAGAGAGAGAAGAGCCGAGTGAGAGAGAGAGAGAGAGAAGAGCCGAGTGAGAGAGAGAGAGAGAGAAGAGCCGAGTGAGAGAGAGAGAGAGAGAAGAGCCGAGTGAGAGAGAGAGAGAGAGAGAAGAGCCGAGTGAGAGAGAGAGAGAGAGAGAGAAGAGCCGAGTGAGAGAGAGAGAGAGAGAAGAGCCGAGTGAGAGAGAGAGAGAGAGAGAGAAGAGCCAAGTGAGAGAGAGAGAGAGAGAGAGAAGAGCCAAGTGAGAGAGAGAGGAAAGAGCCAAGTGAGAGAGAGAGGAAAGAGCCGAGTGAGAGAGAGAGGAAAGAGCCGAGTGAGAGAGAGAGGAAAGAGTCGAGTGAGAGAGAGAGAGACAGAAAGAGCCGAGTGAGAGAGAGAGAGAGAAGAGCCGAGAGAGAGAGAGAAGAGCCGAGAGAGAGAGAGAAGAGCCGAGAGAGAGAGAGAAGAGCCGAGAGAGAGAGAGAAGAGCCGAGAGAGAGAGAAGAGCCGAGAGAGAGAGAGAAGAGCCGAGAGAGAGAGAGAAGAGCTGAGAGAGAGAGACACACACACAGAAGAGCCAAGAGAGAGAGAGAGACACACACACAGAAGAGCCAAGAGAGAGAGACAGAAGAGCCAAGAGAGAGAGACAGAAGAGCCAAGAGAGAGAGACAGAAGAGCCAAGAGAGAGAGACAGAAGAGCCAAGAGAGAGAGAGAGAGACAGAAAAGACGAGAGAGAGACAGAAAAGACGAGAGAGAGACAGAAAAGACGAGAGAGAGACAGAAGAGACGAGAGAGAGAGAGAGAAGAGCCGAAAGAGAGAGAGAGAAGAGCCGAAAGAGAGAGAGAGAAGAGCCGAAAGAGAGATAGAGAGAAGAGCCAAGAGAGAGAGAAGAGCCAAGAGAGAGACACACACACACACACAGAAGAGCCAAGAGAGAGAGAGAGACACACACACACAAAAAAGCCAAGAGAGAGAGGGACAGAAGAGCCAAGAGAGAGAGAGAGGGACAGAAGAGCCAAGAGAGAGAGAGAGGGACAGAAGAGCCAAGAGAGAGAGAGAGAGGGGGACAGAAGAGCCAAGAGAGAGAGAGAGACAGAAGAGCCAAGAGAGAGAGAGGGACAGAAAAGCCGAGAGAGAGAGAGAGGGACAGAAAAGCTGAGAGAGAGAGAGAGAGACAGAAAAGCTGAGAGAGAGAGAGACGGACAGAAGAGTCAAGAGAGAGAGAGAGAGGGACAGAAGAGTCAAGAGAGAGAGAGAGGGACAGAAGAGTCAAGAGAGAGAGAGGGACAGAAGAGTCAAGAGAGAGAGAGGGACAGAAAAGCCGAGAGAGAGGGACAGAAAAGCCGAGAGAGAGAGACAGAAAAGCCGAGAGAGAGAGACAGAGACAGACAGAAGAGCCGAGAGAGAGAGACAGAGACAGACAGAAGAGCAGAGAGAGAGAGACAGACAGAAGAGCCAAGAGAGAGAGAAACAAGCCAAGAGAGTGAGAGACAAGCCAAGAGAGAGAGAGAGACAAGCCAAGAGAGAGAGAGAGAGACAAGCCAAGAGAGAGAGAGAGAGACAGAAGAGCCGAGAGAGACAGACAGAAGAGCCGAGAGAGACAGACAGAAGAGCCGAGAGAGAGAGAGAGAGAGAGAGACAGAAGTGCCGAGAGAGATTGAGACAGAAGTGCCGAGAGAGAGAGAGACAGAAGTGCCGAGAGAGAGAGAGACAGAAGTGCCGAGAGAGAGAGAGACAGAAGTGCCGAGAGATAGAGAGAGACAGAAGTGCCGAGAGATAGAGAGAGACAGACAGACATACAGAAGAGCCGAGAGAGAGAGACAGACAGAAGAGCCGAGAGACAGAGACAGAAGAGCCAAGAGAGAGACAGACAGACAGACAGAAGAGCCGAGAGAGAGAGAGACAGACAGACAGAAGAGCCGAGAGAGAGACAGACAGAAGGGCCAAGAGAGAGACACAGACAGACAGAAGAGCCAAGAGAGAGAGAGAAGATCCGAGAGAGAGAAGAGCCGAGAGAGAAGATCCGAGAGAGAGAAGAGCCGAGAGAGAGAAGAGCCGAGAGAGAGAAGAGCCGAGAGAGAAGATCCGAGAGAGAGAAGATCCGAGAGAGAGAAGAGCCGAGAGAGAGAAGAGCCGAGAGAGAGAAGAGCCGAGAGAGCGAGAGACACACACACATACACAGAAGAGCCAAGAGAGAGAGAGAGAGAGACAGAAGAGCCGAGAGAGAGACAGAAGAGCCGAGAGAGAGACAGAAGAGCCGATAGAGAGACAGAAGTGCCGAGAGAGAGACGAGCCAAGAGAGAGAGAGACGAGCCAAGAGAGAGAGAGACAAGCTGACAGAAGAGCCAAGAGAGAGAGAAAGAGACAGAAGAGCCAAGAGAGAGAGAGACAGACAGAAGAGCCAAGAGAGAGAGAGACAGACAGAAGAGCCAAGAGAAAGAGAGAGAGAGACAGACAGAAGAGCCAAGAGAGAGAGACAGACAGACAGACAGAAGAGCCAAGAGAGAGAGACAGACAGACAGACAGAAGAGCCAAGAGAGAGAGAGAGACAGACAGAAGAGCCAAGAGAGAGAGAGAGACAGACAGAAGAGCCAAGAGAGAGAGAGAGAGACAGACAGAAGAGCCAAGAGAGAGAGAGAGAGAGACAGACAGACAGAAGAGCCAAGAGAGAGAGAAACAAGCCAAGAGAGTGAGAGACAAGCCAAGAGAGAGAGAGAGAGACAAGCCAAGAGAGAGAGAGAGACAAGCCAAGAGAGAGAGAGAGAGACAAGCCAAGAGAGAGAGAGAGAGACAAGCCAAGAGAGAGAGAGACAGACAGAAGAGCCGAGAGAGAGAGACAGAAGAGCCGAGAGAGAGAGACAGAAGAGCCGAGAGAGAGAGACAGAAGAGCCGAGAGAGAGAGAGAGACAGAAGTGCCGAGAGAGAGAGAGAGACAGAAGTGCCGAGAGAGAGAGAGACAGAAGTGCCGAGAGAGAGAGAGACAGAAGTGCCGAGAGATAGAGAGAGACAGACAGACATACAGAAGAGCCGAGAGAGAGAGACAGAAGAGCCAAGAGAGAGACAGACAGACAGACAGAAGAGCCGAGAGAGAGAGAGACAGACAGACAGAAGAGCCGAGAGAGAGAGAGACAGACAGAAGGGCCAAGAGAGAGACACAGACAGACAGAAGAGCCAAGAGAGAGAGAGAAGAGCCGAGAGAGAAGATCCGAGAGAGAGAAGAGCCGAGAGAGAAGATCCAAGAGAAAGAAGAGCCGAGAGAGAAGATCCGAGAGAGAGAAGAGCCGAGAGAGAAGATCCGAGAGAGAGAAGAGCCGAGAGAGAGAGAGACACACACACATACACAGAAGAGCCAAGAGAGAGAGAGAGAGAGAGACAGAAGAGCCGAGAGAGAGACAGAAGAGCCGAGAGAGAGACAGAAGTGCCGAGAGAGAGACAGAAGTGCCGAGAGAGAGACGAGCCAAGAGAGAGAGAGACAAGCTGACAGAAGAGCCAAGAGAGAGAGAAAGAGACAGAAGAGCCAAGAGAGAGAGAGAGAGACAGAAGAGCCAAGAGAGAGAGAGAGAGACAGAAGAGCCAAGAGAGAGAGAGAGACAGAAGAGCCAAGAGAGAGAGAGAGAGACAGAAGAGCCAAGAGAGAGAGAGAGAGAGACAGAAGAGCCAAGAGAGAGAGAGAGAGAGACAGAAGAGCCAAGAGAGAGAGAGAGAGACAGAAGAGCCAAGAGAGAGAGAGAGAGACAGAAGAGCCAAGAGAGAGAGACAGACAGAAGAGCCAAGAGAGAGAGACAGACAGAAGAGCCAAGAGAGAGAGACAGACAGAAGAGCCAAGAGAGAGAGAGAGAGACAGAAGAGCCAAGAGAGAGAGAGAGAGAGACAGAAGAGCCAAGAGAGAGAGAGAGAGACAGAAGAGCCAAGAGAGAGAGAGAGAGACAGAAGAGCCAAGAGAGAGAGAGAGAGACAGAAGAGCCAAGAGAGAGAGAGAGACAGAAGAGCCAAGAGAGAGAGAGAGACAGAAGAGCCAAGAGAGAGAGAGAGACAGAAGAGCCAAGAGAGAGAGAGAGACAGAAGAGTTGAGAGAGACAGAAGAGCCGAGAGAGAGAGAGACAGAAGAGCTAAGTGAGAAAGACAGAAGAGGAGAGATAAATGAAAGAGGAGAGAGATGAGAGACAAATGAAAGAGAGAGAAGAGATGTGAGAGAGAAGAGATCAATGAATGACAGTGACAGTAACTAAAACTGAGAAAGACCAAAAGGGAGATACACCAAAGAAAACGTGAGGTAATACAAATAAAAAAGTTAGAGAGAAGAGAGAAAGAAAGAGTGAGTGAGAAAAACAAAATTAGAGAATGAAAGAAAAGAGCTTCTTGAAAAATAGAGATGGTGAGAAGAAAAAAGACAAATGGTAAGAGAGAGATAAAACAAAAAGAAATGAAGAAAAAAGATGAATGGGAAGATAGAAAGAACTGGCAGAGAAAGGCAAATGAAAATTAAGAGAAAGCTAAGCATGAAAAAAATGTAAATGCAAGATAAAGGGAGGAAATGAAAGAAAGAAGGAGAGAAAATCAAAGAACTAAAAAAACAAAACAAAAAAGGTGTTTGCCATTTATATTCAGGAAGTAATAAATTCTTGTGTCTTAAGAGAATCCAGAACTGCTCAGTCTTTTTATGGACAGTGTTGTGGAGTGGTGGGTATAGGTAGGTAGGTAGGTAGGTAGGTAAGACTGATAGGGTTAAACAAGTGCAAAAATAACTGCACTGCTAAATAACCCATTTCATATAATTCTCAAACAGTCATTACAATATCTATTCAGTAAAAGATACATCATCATCAGAAATATATACAGTGTAACCCGGATATAAGGGACCCGCATATAAGAGAAACCCGGATATAAGAGATATTTCTCTGGTCCCAAATTAGAGCCTGTGTTAATGTATATAAAATAGACCAAACCCTGATATAAGAGACTTCTTATCCAGTCCTGACAACTCTCTTATATCTGGGTTACACTGCATATATATATATATATATATATATATATATATGTGTGTGTGTGTGTATATATTATTTCTGAGAATATATATGTGTTTGTGTGTGTGTGTGTGTGTGTGTGTGTGTGTGTGTGTGTGTGTGGAGACTTGTATGCAGGTCACTTGCAGGACTGAAGTGTCACATATGACACAAACATAAAAACAAAGTTGTTGGCTCATCATACGTCAAAAATCAACGGAAGAGTTCATCATATACATACATACATAATAAATATATTATGTATGTATGTATATATGTATAATAGTATTAGCTGTTTCCTTACAAGGAAACATTTGATATTCATTAATCAAGAAAATGGCACTGCTTTTGGTTGAAGTTTATTAAATCTTCCTCTTAAAATAGATTTTCAGGAAAATATTTTTTTTTCAAGTCCATTAGCTGTTATCATTCTTTCCAGTATTGATGGGGGTTTCCTTCCTAACCTTTTATTTGAAGTAGTGTACAATGTTATCTTGGCTATGTCATTATTTTCTCTTCATGTTACATGTGCTATTCATTTTAGTTGTTGCTGCTGTTGAAAGTCCTCAACCGTAGTTTCTGTTATTTGGCACAGAGAGATACACACACACAATACATACATACATATATATATACATATATATATATATATATATATATATATATATATGAAAAACAGTACAGTTCACCCTGTACAAGACCCAGAGGCCACTTGAGGTAGAGGTTGGTGGGTGGAGAATAATTCATCACCCACAAGGGCATGCTATCTCTTTCACTATATATATATATATATATATATATATATATATATATATCTCAATGAGTCTGTAGTCTGGCATAAATATTAGTAGCATTTTGATCTGAAATTATCACTGTATAATGCTTTATCTATGTGACTAATTTAGTTGGTATACATCCCTGCGTATTTACAAACAGTGAAATTAGCATCTACTAACCGAGACAATTTAAAATTTTATTAAAGAATATGTACCTCTTGGCAGGCATGAAACTGCAATTCATTTTTTTTTTAATCATCATAGGTAGGTTATTCTATGGAGGTTCTTAAAACAAGGCAAGGATCAATTACCATTTTTTATTAAAAAAAAAAAAAAAAGAAAAAAGAAAAGAAAAGAAATGTGTATCTCTATATAGACACCAAAAAGTGTCAAGAGACATACAATTCTTATAAATTGTTCAATTACCACTTATAAGAAATGCCTTTCTGTAAGGACATGGTGGTCAGCATGGCTATTGGAAACAGCCTAGCTATGGTTTTTAAAAAAAAAAAAAGCATGGGGGTGCAGTTTTGTTTGAGTTTACTCATATGTGGGACAAAAACCTGCTAAAATCAATGAGCATCTGATGTTCCATCAATTAAAGTATCGATGATCAAAATTCACAACACATAATATTACATAGTCCTCTCTACCTTTAAATTTGGAATTTTATGTATGTTTAATTAAAATCAATGACAAGAATTATTTAAAATCATTTTAATTAAAACTTGTTTCGTTCTAAGTAAACATTTATCAGTGGTTAATATATGTAAAAACTTCTGAGTGCTTTCAACTATTCATTTGTCCATTTTCAAGATCCAATACCTAAATGGCTGCGGAAAAAACTGTAAGCATAAGACAATTTTTTTAAATCAAAACTTTTAATTCTTTGTACAATGACAATTATGCATTACGGCGACATAGTGTATTTTTGTATAATAAGTGAATATATAGGGTATCAAAAGTATTTTCATTTTTTACTCCAAAGCTATATATATATATATATATATATATATATATATATATATATATATATATATATATATATAATATTTTATATATATATATATATACACACATACAAACTGGTTTATGGCCACATCATATTGAAAGACTGATTCACGTATGAACACTGAAGTTAAGCAGCATTGAGTCTGGTCAGTATCTAGACGGGTGACCACTTGGCAATATCAGGTGCTGTAAACTTGTATGTGTGGCTGGTGTATAGGATAATGGCTTGGAATTATTAATCAAAGATCCTATTCTTGGGAAAGGTATGAATCCACCCCATTTTCCCCCAGCTATGGCTTAATTAGTAAGACTTGTTTGACTAAAACCATTATTATCTCAAAATAAAATTAAAAAAAAAAAAACTGCATACAAAATATTTAGATTTTGGCATTAAATAACCTATAGAGGTTGATGTGCAATTAAACAAACTCAACCAAACTATGTATCAAAATTATTTTCACTTTTTACAGATCTTTACTCCAGAGCTTATTTCATATACATATTTAAAGATTATCTGTAATGCCACTATATTATTATTTTATTATATATCATAACCAATACTACTGAGCTATAATTTTTGTTCCAGATGTTAATGACAGATACAAATATTGAGATTCTGGCAATTTCATGGCATTATTTGAAACTAAGTTTGAACACTGATAAAGCCGCTCATAGAATTCTGGCAATGGAAAGAAATTGAATATTTGACCATATTGTTAAAAACTGGCTGAAACATTTTAAAAATGGTTAAATAAAATGGATGACTATCAGCTGTTTATTATGTTGCTTTAAAATGCAAGATAGAAAACTCAATGAGAAGCTCTAAGAAATTTTAAGCTAAATATCAAGAGGAACCATATGTAAAGGATTAGATAAGCTTAAAAATAAAACATACAGGAGCCTTCAAGTGGCTCAGCATTGATTAAAAAGCAGAAGTACTTTTGAAACATCTTAATATACGTGTGTGTGTGTGTGTGTGTGTGTGAACTTACATTGTAGCCTTATGAAAAGTGTTTGATCAATATACAGAATTTCAATATCAGGAGCAATACATTGGGGTAAGAAATGGCCTGTTAATTTTAACGTCTCCAAGATGAAACTGCCGTCTTTTAATTGTTGGAGAGAACCTTTTTACCTTCCATCGGTATGTCTGATGCTAACCTCCAAGAGCTAATGTTTTCCACTAACACAAAGTGGAAAGATTATATTGAATTAATTGCTAGGAAAGTTACTTCACCTTTTCAAGACTGTAATGTAGCTTCCCTCAGCCTTTTCTATAAATATTTTCATGGTAATTGTTCTGATGAACTTTGCTCTTTGGTACCTAGATTTTACAGATTTAAGTATAGTACTAGATTGGCAGCAAGGTCTCATCATTTTATAGTTGAAATGGCTAGATGTAACCATAAATTCTATACTAATAGTTTATTCTGTCACACTTCTCGCTTGTGGAACTCACTTCAGATTTCTTGCTTCACAGTAAAGTTTGATTTCAAAAATTTAAGTGCAATGTCAATCATTATCTTCTCTCTTAAATTCCTGTTATTTTATTGTTCTTTCTCCTTAATATCCATTTTATTCTCATATTCTCTCACACTCAGTAACCCCTTGCATCTTAGTGGCTTTCTTACCTTGCTTGAGGTGAAATAATTAAAAAAAAATTGGAAAAATAACACTTAACAGCAGATAATACCAATGCTAAATAAAATATTTATTTAACTTTCTGTTGTTCCAAACATTACTTTTTGTAAAGGAATCGTATAGAATGTGATGAAAGATTCATACTGGCAAGTAATGAAAACAGTTTGTAATGACTGGAAAAGGAGTGTGGGATTTGAAAAGGCAATGTTTGTCGGTAGAATATGAAGCCCTATACTTACATATAGCAAGTTGGTGATGTTGATGAGTAACATAGATAAAAAAGAAAAACATTTAAAGAGAAAGAATTTATTTACATTTACAAAAGAGACTAAACTGAGAACCTTAACCCCTAAAGATCACCATGACAAACTTCAATGACCTGGGAACACTGTTAAAAATAAAATTGAAAAACATTTACAAAAACACAATACAAATAATGCTTTCATTCAGACATATATATATATATATATATATATATATATATATACATAAACTAGCAGCGTTGCCCGTCCTTGATTCAAAAATCGTACGACTCATACAGCAATCACTATCACTTGACTTTAAATATTTTTGCCCTTCCTTGCCTTTAAAGGAGTGCCCTTTGCCGTGCTGATGTTGCTACATGCCTTACTTCTTGCCTATCTGACACTGCAAATTTTTTCTCAGCTTTATACTAAACATTAAATCTGTTACGAAAAAAGAACTAAACAAAAAGAACACAAAACAATCAGCTTTAAAAAAAAAAAAAAAAAAAAAGGACTCGTAACTGGAAAAACTGAATGAAAAAAGAATGTTAACAACAAATACTTTTTCACACCCAACCCAGTTCTGTGGAATCAGAATCAACATTGAGTTTAAGCAAGCGAATGAGCCAATTGGAGTAAAGTGCCATGCAGATTTAAATTTTTCCTACTTGTGATGAATGTAGCTATCAATTTTTTTTGCATGCTAGCATGCTAGTTAACATTTGTGTCAGTCAGCTGTTGGCTCTCACGCTGGCCAATAGAATCTTCCTGCCTATTTGTGGCAGCCAGCTATAGGCTCTCAATCTGGCCAGTAGAAAATGGCCACAAACTACATGAAAACTGCTGTAGAAGCATGCAAAAATCGATTATTTCCACTATCGATGGGAGTTGGGAAATGCAAAGTTGGTCTTGGCCTTTCCGCTAACTTGGAGCATGTGCATGTAAATTTTGGTGCAAATCCATCGAAAATTGCGGCCATGCATTCGTTACACACACACACACACACACACATCCAGCCTTTTATATATATATATATATATATATATATGATTAATACAAATATAAAATTTGTCACTTAGCTGATTGATGTTATATTCAGCACCATGACTTTGGAAGGAGTTTTGTAGCCAAACCTTTGTGTAATTATTCGGTCCACTCATCAGGAGATATCAAATTTTTTTTCTAATTTTCTTGTTTTCATTATTTTTATATTAATTTAGAAAAAAAAAATTTGTTTTTGAACGTGTGCATATGTGTTCATGTGTAGGGTGTCATGGTCATTTGTTCTTTTAATAATTTACTTATCTCTCTATACTCTCTTGTTATCCCATTTCTTTATCTTTTGATTCACAGTGTCAAAAGATAATGTCACAAAGTTATTTCCAGGGTCAGTGACAAATTAAAATTAGGTTAATATACCAGAATATTCTGGGGTTTTCTAAGGTTTTTCAAAATATAGGTGTATTCTTTTTTTATTTTATTTTTTTTTCAAAGAGATGTATGCTCCAGAAGTCTGCTTGCTAGAACATTTCCTCCTGTCAAGGTTTTCTTTCATAGCCAGGTCACATATATATTGAGTGAACGATAGCCACATACAAAAAGATACTAGGTACAGTGAGCTGTCCATGGGAGACCATCTGGCAAGCTGCTCTGCACTATATGACAAGGACATCTGCAAGAGGAACCTGAGGCTAATATGTATTGACACTGGTAGCTGGAAACCTCTAGCAAGTGACCATATTGGTTGGCACCATGCTGTTAAAAGAGGAGTCATGAAGAGTGTGAAAAAGCAAAACCAACTGTTGTAGATCAGATGACAATGCAGGAAGCAGAGAGAGCAATCTCAAACTTTTGTTCAATATTCCAGCTTTGTCTGCCATACCTGCAGAAGAATCTGCCATGCAAAGGTCAGATTGCTAAGCTACTAAAGTCCACAAAAGGAGTGAATTTTGACCAAACAGGGCACTACCTGTTGTAATCATATGCAAATCACTACAATATAAATAGCAGTTGATACAGATGGAGACTAAACAAATCCTAACCTTGAAGATGAAATCCTAAGCTTGAAGATTAGAGAAATAGGAGTGAATAGAATGTTGTAAACTATAATTAGTTAAAAGTATTCACTACTACTTCATTAGAAGTTTTTTCTTCAAGGTTAGGATTTGTTTAACCTCCAGCTGTATCAAAGGATATCGAGATTTGCATATGAATACAACACTACCATCATCTTGCAAGATAAATGCATGGTACTAATACTAGTAAAAATGAATTGACAAAATTTTAAGGTCAGATTCTATTATGCAAGTTAATGTTTTTACAATGGAATAGCTATTGATGAACTGATAGTGGTAAAATCTTTACGATATATCTATATGATCTAATATATCATGTAAGTTTCAACTCCTAATATCTCTCCTTCTTAAGACTAACAAACTCCAAAGTTATCAGCAGGTTTTATTATCCAAACAAAGTTTTTATTTAGAAATAAAGCCAAAAAGTATAGGCCACATAAAAATATTTGATTAACACAGTATTCCATATACTTGAATATTCCATATTTTCCATGTTAATATTGGCTGTTTGGCATAATGAAAGAAATGTGATAGATAGATAGGTAAGAACACAATGAAAGATGGGAACAGAGATAACAGAATGAAAGATGTGAGATAGATAACAACAGATGAAAGATGTGAACAGAGATAGATAGATAAGCACAGATGAAAGATGTGAACAGAGATAGATAGATAAGCACAGATGAAAGATGTGAACAGAGATAGATAGATAAGCACAGATGAAAGATGTGAACAGAGATAGATAGATAAGCACAGATGAAAGATGTGAACAGAGATAGATAGATAAGCACAGATGAAAGATGTGAACAGAGATAGATAGATAAGCACAGATGAAAGATGTGAACAGAGATAGATAGATAAGCACAGATGAAAGATGTGAACAGAGATAGATAGATAAGCACAGATGAAAGATGTGAACAGAGATAGATAGATAAGCACAGATGAAAGATGTGAACAGAGATAGATAGATAAGCACAGATGAAAGATGTGAACAGAGATAGATAGATGAGCACAGATGAAAGATGTGAACAGAGATAGATAGATGAGCACAGATGAAAGATGTGAACAGAGATAGATAGATGAGCACAGATGAAAGATGTGAACAGAGATAGATAGATAAGCACAGATGAAAGATGTGAACAGAGATAGATAGATAAGCACAGATGAAAGATGTGAACAGAGATAGATAAGCACAGATGAAAGATGTGAACAGAGATAGATAGATAAGCACAGATGAAAGATGTGAACAGAGATAGATAAGCACAGATGAAAGATGTGAACAGAGATAGATAAGCACAGATGAAAGATGTGAACAGAGATAGATAAGCACAGATGAAAGATGTGAACAGAGATAGATAGATAAGCACAGATGAAAGATGCAAACAGATATAGATAAGAACAGCATGAAAGATGCAAACAGATATAGATAAGAACAGCATGAAAGATGCAAACAGATATAGATAAGAACAGCATGAAAGATGCAAACAGATATAGATAAGAACAGCATGAAAGATGCAAACAGAGATAGATAAGAACAGATGAAAGATGTGAACAGAGATAGACAGATAAGAACAGATGAAAAATATGAACAGAGATAGACAGATAAGCACAGATGAAAAATATGAACAGAGATAGACAGATAAGCACAGATGAAAAATATGAACAGAGATAGACAGATAAGCACAGATGAAAAATATGAACAGAGATAGACAGATAAGCACAGATGAAAAATATGAACAGAGATAGACAGATAAGCACAGATGAAAAATATGAACAGAGATAGACAGATAAGCACAGATGAAAAATATGAACAGAGATAGACAGATAAGCACAGATGAAAAATATGAACAGAGATAGACAGATAAGCACAGATGAAAAATATGAACAGAGATAGACAGATAAGCACAGATGAAAAATATGAACAGAGATAGACAGATAAGCACAGATGAAAAATATGAACAGAGATAGACAGATAAGCACAGATGAAAAATATGAACAGAGATAGACAGATAAGCACAGATGAAAAATATGAACAGAGATAGACAGATAAGCACAGATGAAAAATATGAACAGAGATAGACAGATAAGCACAGATGAAAAATATGAACAGAGATAGACAGATAAGCACAGATGAAAAATATGAACAGAGATAGACAGATAAGCACAGATGAAAAATATGAACAGAGATAGACAGATAAGCACAGATGAAAAATATGAACAGAGATAGACAGATAAGCACAGATGAAAAATATGAACAGAGATAGACAGATAAGCACAGATGAAAAATATGAACAGAGATAGACAGATAAGCACAGATGAAAAATATGAACAGAGATAGACAGATAAGCACAGATGAAAAATATGAACAGAGATAGACAGATAAGCACAGATGAAAAATATGAACAGAGATAGACAGATAAGCACAGATGAAAAATATGAACAGAGATAGATAAGAACAGATGAAAAATATGAACAGAGATAGACAGATAAGCACAGATGAAAAATATGAACAGAGATAGATAAGAACAGATGAAAAATATGAACAGAGATAGACAGATAAGCACAGATGAAAAATATGAACAGAGATAGATAAGAACAGATGAAAAATATGAACAGAGATAGACAGATAAGCACAGATGAAAAATATGAACAGAGATAGATAAGAACAGATGAAAAATATGAACAGAGATAGACAGATAAGCACAGATGAAAAATATGAACAGAGATAGATAAGAACAGATGAAAAATATGAACAGAGATAGACAGATAAGCACAGATGAAAAATATGAACAGAGATAGATAAGAACAGATGAAAAATATGAACAGAGATAGACAGATAAGCACAGATGAAAAATATGAACAGAGATAGATAAGAACAGATGAAAAATATGAACAGAGATAGACAGATAAGCACAGATGAAAAATATGAACAGAGATAGACAGATAAGCACAGATGAAAAATATGAACAGAGATAGACAGATAAGCACAGATGAAAAATATGAACAGAGATAGACAGATAAGAACAGATGAAAAATATGAACAGAGATAGATAAGAGCAGCATGAAAGATGTGAACAAAGATAAATAGATAAAAACAGAATGAAAGTGATTTGAACAATGCGATATAATTTGCTGCATGTATGTATCTATGTACAGTGGTTGATATATAATATATATTTTTAGAACGTATATACATTACATGAAATATTATATTCATAAAAAAACCCTAATGTAAAAAGTCTTGATAACACATATTCCTGCATTTGTATAATTCTGTGTGATTTAGAAAGAGCAAACTTGAAAGAAAAAGCAAGAAAGACAGTTGTGTATGTTGTTATGTGGGATAAGGAGAGAGTGAATGTGAATTTACAGTAGATGAGGGCAAACCCAGAAATTCTGCATGTTGGGGATTAGACTTGCAGCACTATTGATTATCAGGACAAAGGGCGTGGCTCCATATAAGCATGACCACATACCATTGGAAAAAGAAGAGAGTTTAGTGAGAGGAGCAAAGAAAGTAATGCCAGTAAGTGGAGTATTCAGCCTTACATTTGCAAATATCCATTCACTTCACTACATTTGAACCCTCAAAGCATCAGAAGACATTTCATTGTCTCTAGATTAAAAATAAAAAGATTAATAAAAATTAAGTAAAACAACAAAAAGGCTAAGAAAAAAAATCTTGTGATGCCACAGTAAACTTCCATATTTAATACTGCCATATTTAATAAAAGCTGCATTTTTCCTGTTATTTATTATTTATTCATTTTTGTTCCGAGATGTGTGTCCATTATGTCCTTCTGCATTAAGATGTAAAGAAGTCTACTTCAAAAAGAAATAAAAACAGAAATCAATGGAGAAATATTCAAATTGCTATAGTGTATTTTCAAGTTATACCCTAACTTCCAATTATTCACAAAAAAGGAAAAAAGTTATACTGAGAATACGATGGACTGAACATGTGAGCAACAACAATGTTTTAGTGAAAGTGGAAACAAAAAAAGACACTTATACTTTGACAGTTTGAAATTTCAAGGGCACACAATGAGGAAAGAGGGTTTAGAAAATTTGACACTCACAAGAGGGAAGCGGGACAGAGGAAAACAGTGCATAACCTACCTAACAAGCTTATGTAAATGGCTGGCAGAACAGAGATTAAGAGAGCTATCAAAAAGACAAACTTTACTAAGAGATGCAAAGGACAAGAAATTGTGGAGAGTCATGATCACTCATATCCTAAAGGGACACATCACATGGGGTGGGGGAAACTTTTATATTATTCTTTTTTCTTCTAACATGTGAAATTTGTATTGACATTTACTAATTTAACAGCAGCATCAACAAAATTTTACAAATTTAAAAAAAAGAAAAACGACCATTATTTCTAAGCTGGTAAGTTTAAAAAATCTAAACTTTGACACATTACTAAACCTAGATTAAAAAGCATTTATTTCATGTGAATCAGCATTTATTTATTATATAATGATATATTCAAACTGGTGTCATCATCATTATTGTTGTTATAGATACAACATTTTTGCCATTGTATTCTTTGATCTTCTGGGTATTTCAAATGAAACTCTTTATTCAATCTACGAGAACAGAACATTCTCAGCCCACTGTTCATGCCAGAAGGAATCTCAGGTCAGTTAATTTGTTGTGATGCTGTTTGGCTCTTCCACTGAACCAGAATATAACTGACATTTTACACTACTCGACCAAGGGATTGATCACTCGATTGCCTGCTAGAACTAATGCTTTTATCCATAAATTATTTTTTTAACATAATCTCCATCCTTGTCATTGCACTTAATTCAATGGTGAATATTAATCAGATAAATTAAAGGTTATACACTGGACAATTCAGATCAAAATTATGATAACTACATCAGGCTCAAGACTTACTGATGCATCATTGTATAAATTTTATCTTATTATACACAGACCCATAAAAAATATGACAGGATTACAGTGTTGCCAAATTGTTAGAATGTTCGATTTCCAATCATGAGACTCGGGTTCAAATTTCCCAATAGTCAATTTATCAGGAAGGTGACTTTTTGATGATATTGGCCTGGGAGGACAAACCCAGCATGCAGCACATTTGGAAAATGCCTAAAAACCATACCACTAGTTGACCCAAGCCTTGTGAGTGAAATTGGGTAGCCGTCGATAGTCGTGATCGCACAAGTTATTGTGACTGAGGGTTTGAGCATCCTGGCCTTGTTCTGACTGTTGGTCATGCCAGATAATGTGTCCTCTTTCAGAAACTGTAAATAGGGTCTGCATAGTTGCAGTATAATTCATGGGTGGGCTTTGCAGGTGTTGAACAAACATAAATGTGCCTGAGCAGGCATCTGCAGCAGGGATTAGCTAGCCACCCTAGTAGACAAGCATATGCAGATACAAGTGAGCAGACATTGTTTCATTGTGATATCTCTTTGTTATGATGATTTTAATTATGACTATAATAAAAACATTATTATTGATATTTACATGGCTTTTCGATGGACTCAAACACTAATGACTAGTATAAATGGCAAATATGCCTCTAATCTACCTAAGAGGCACCAGAAATTATTACCAACTAGTATAGTACCCATAAAAAATATGTAGATTACACTTTTTCAATTTTTCTCAACTATATTCTCCTTTTCAAATGAGATATGGCATTATGCTTTCCTCTTTAGGTTGGACACAATAAAACACGTGAGCCTGATCCCAAGAATCGCAAACCTACAGCAGTAACTCCTTGTGGCATGATAAAAAAAAAAAAAAAAAAAAAAAAAAAAAAAAAGAAAAAGAGAGAGAGTGAGAGAGAGTGAGAGAGAGAGAATCAGAATATTATGATGCCTATGTGACACTGATTGCAAGGTCTGGGAAATTTTTGTCCTTGCCCACCCATATATGGATAGGCATCCCACATTAAACTAATCTTGTGGTCATATCCTACCCTTATAAGGAAGTAGGTAAGTATCAGATCAAAGTTTAATCTTTGTGCATACCATAAAAAGTGGTACACACAAATCTATATGCATAATTAAAAAAAGTTTGCCTGTTTCAGGTACAGCCATCATATTTATTTTCAACATTAAAAAAAAAAAAAATCATCACACAGAAAAGGTTGACTGTTACGCAGAGATATCTTTTGTGATAATAATTACCTTTTGTAACCCACTACGTGTAAGAGTATCATTTCTCTTATTATTGATATCCAAATTGATTTTTTTTTTAAAGCAATTTCACAGAATGATTTCCCCCAAGACATGGCATAGATACAGGTTTCAGGTTATATATATATATATATATATATATATATAATATATTATAGGCCAAAATTTTGATATCACCTTCTGGATTTTAAAGAATCCACTAAAAATTGAAGGTTGCATAGCTTTGTCAAAATTAATTTATGAGCTAATTTAGGTTGACAGGGACTTTCTCTTCCCGAAAGGTTTTATAATATATTAATAATAATCAATAGTACTGACAAGTACAGCTTATATACATTATGAAGAGCTTTAACTATGTAAAATGTGGGATCTTATGTTGTTTTTTTGGTTTGCTTGTTTTTTTTGTTTTTTTTTACAAAAATGATCAGTGGAAAATGTCATGAAGCAATTTCTGACCTTAGATCTCTGGTTCAGATCCGGAAGGAAATGTGCATAGAACAGAAATTCAAGGAAATAATGAAAAAAAAAAATAATAATAATGAATTTAATTCAGTATTGCATAAAGTTTCCTTAAAATCATAGCTCCTTTTGCCTAATCTACCTTACTGGCTAATAATAATCTTAGAACAGGCTGATTTTAAATTTTAGGTACCCCACCTCTAAAAAATGAGATGCCATATGCTAATGGCTTAAATAGTTTCAGCATTCGAGCTTTGTAGGTGTTAACTAAGCCAAACTTAATTATTAAATCCGGATATATATGAATACACACTGTGTTTTTTATATGCTATTTTTCTTTCAAGTCTTTGTTAGGAGATATACTGCCTCATCAATATCCCTTTTGTTTCCTTTCTCTATCCTTATAAAGAGTTATAGTAACAACTGTCATTACTTTTAAATCATTTCATATCATTACTGTTCATTTAAAAAAAAATAAATAAAAATAATCAATATCTTGCACTATCATCTTCTATTATACAACATAACATCAAAATATCCTCTCTCCCTATTCCCTTACTCCGCTCAGCCTACTCTTGAAGAGTCATGAGCAGGAGTCACAGAAGAGTGTGCTTGGTGGATGTAGCTGGGCAAGTCGAGCCCTCCTGACAGCATGTCACAAATCCTCTTCATGTTGATAGTTGGACTTGAAAGTCTCAGTCCCTACCACCTCAGATGGTCCTATGCCAGGAAGACCGATTTGCAGCAACGGTTTCACAGGTCTCAGGGTCGATGTTGGCTTGTATCAGAGATGTCTTCAACTGATCCCAGAAGTGTCATTTTGGGCTGTCCGTGTAGCCTTTTTCCACTGGCAAGCTTTCCTAGCAGGATGATACGTTGTAGTCGAGTGTGACACATTCTGAATATGTGACCCACCCAGTGAAAATGATGTTGAAGGATTGTAGTCTCGATGCTGGGGAGAGTCATCCAAGAGAGGACTTTGTTGTTGTTGTTGATATGATCCTCCCAACTTCCGTACGTCACAAGCGTACGGAAGGCTGGAGAGGACCATGGCTGAGAAGACTATGATTTTGGTTCTTTTATACGGTGAGGCATAACACATTGACATTCACTATAATCTATTAGATCACTGGGGTACCATGCCAAATAATTCCATTTAATGTCATCTCCCAGGGTAATAAAGGCTGCTTGGTTGTACTCATCTCCTCTACAAGCCACATATTATTAATAATAATAATAATAATAATAACCTTGGCCTATTATCAAAAGCCCAAGATCAATTGCCTTTTAGAAGGATAAAAAGTTCCAAATACCCTGCTACTTATCCAGTTCTGAGGGAGAAGCAGGTTTATACCTTTCCAAAGGGCATTAGTATGAAGAGAATGTAAACTGTCCCAGCTAGAGCATGGACTTAGTTAGCCAATTCCATGCCATCAACCACTGAGCCACACATGCAGCTTCTATTTGTATTAAATCTATTCTATAATATAAAACATTATGCAGTCTGATCTTCCCTGATTAGTAATAAGATATTTTATTGTTATGATAAAAAGATGTATTACTCACTGCCAGTAAGT
Organism: Acanthosepion lycidas; assembly: GCA_963932145.1. Lineage (NCBI taxonomy): Eukaryota > Metazoa > Mollusca > Cephalopoda > Sepiida > Sepiidae > Acanthosepion > Acanthosepion lycidas. The sequence continues at coordinate 55,285,730 of OZ010602.1, read as the reverse complement.
AAACAGGCCTTCAGTTACCATAACAATAGAATTTTTTTTCTATCACATCGACCACAGTCCTGATCCGTGATACATGACTGCTATACATTTAGAGATTCTTGATAAAATACAAAGAAGAATCTGCAATATTATTAGTCCTGACCTGGCATCTCAACTTCAATCACTTTTCCATCCCTGTAACATAGCTTCCCTGTGTCTTTTCTGTAAATGTTTTGGTAATTGTTCCAATGTGCTTTCCTCTTTGGAACCTAGATGGATTTAAGCGTACTACTAGATTGGTGGCAAGGTGCCATCATCTTACAATTGAAACAGCTAGAAATAACCATAAGTTGTATGCAAACAGTTTCTTCTCTTGCACTTCTTGCTTGTGGAACTCTCTTCTGGGTTCTTGTTTTGCAATCAACTTTGATCTTTAAAAATTTAAATGCAATATCAATTGTTATCTTCTTATCTTCATGTTCTTTTATTGTTCTCTCTCTTTAATGTCTTCTTTTTCTCATATTTTCTATCACACTCAGTAACCCCCTGCATCTTAATAGCTTTATTGTCTTGATTGGGGTGAAATGATTAAAAAAAAAAATTCCAGAATCCTTTATTGAGTATATAGTAAGTGCTTCACCAGGGCTATATATAGTTTTGAATTCAGAGTTTTTCCTTTTCTTAGACTGGCTGCCAACCACAGCTATAGGACCAAGTCTGCCTTGTTATTTAACTCATAGTTAGAGGGAGAAGAATTCATACTTTTCCCAAGGGTATTTGTGCAAAAGTGAATGCAATGAACTCAATTCACCGATTTCTTTTTCAGTGCTGCTAACCATCATACCAGCTGCAAAATCCATAACAATGGAATATCTTGTTAATAATAGTGAGAGCAGCTGGATAATACATTGCTATTTATTTCTCTTCTATCTGCCATACATTAGAGTTAATTATCTAGTTAAAAAATGCAGAAAATATAACCAATGATTTTGCCATCATATTTTAATTATACAGGTAGTTTTACCAATTTTTATCAAATTTCTTATAGCAAAATATATTATTATTAACACTGCAATCATTAGAAAAAAAAAGTAGCTTTGTGGTTAGTCACATGATTACATAGTGAAATAATTAACAATAATAAAAGGAAAGAAAATTGGGAAAAGAAAAAACTGTGTAGAGGATTTAAGAGCCAAGAAAGTACTGCAGATAAAAAAATCATAGGCATGGCTTTGCAGAGGACAGCTAAAGAGAGAAACAATCACATCATTGCAGCCAAGAAAAACTTATGACAAACTATATTAATGCAAACCATAGAAAAATTGGTAGAGAAAGAGATGAAAAGATGAATCGCATAATTAGTGAATGTAGCAAACTGGCCATAAAAAAAAAATACAAAAGACATGGTATATAGTAGGAACTGTGCAAACAACATGGGATTGACCATGTTGATAAATGATCTACAAGTCCAGCAAAAAACTGTATTTCTCCCGGAACAAAAAAAATTAATGAAATCACAGAATATTTTGGGATTTTGATGTCCAGACCAACCAATATGTCTAAGCAAAAAATACCATATATAATAATCCATATATAAAAAAAGATAAAAAAAAAAAAGAAAAAAAAAAAAACAGATTATAAGCATGGCAGCAACAATAGACCATCAAGTGAACATAAAGGAAAGTAAGAAAAAATAGCAAGACCTAAGAAAGATATGGAATATAAAACAGTCATGCCAATAATGGACGCAATTGAAACTATACCTGGAATAGAGATTTGATGATAGATTTCTTTTTTTTACAGATTACCAACCCATTTTGGATTATTTAAAGTCAAAACATTTTATATTATAAAGAATGATTCTTTTATTGCAAATGAATATTTTTTTAAATTTTTCCTTTGAGAATAACAATGATTTTTCCAGGTATACGTTCTACTATTTAACCCACAGTTGGGGGAAGAGATGAATTCATACCATTCCCAAGAGTATTCGGATATAAGTGAATAATTTGATGAATTGGAAACCTGAGAAAGGAATGAAACTGTATGTACAGAACATGTCATCATTGGGGTCTGTGTGGATACCAAGAAGGGTGCTGGATATTTGACAAGATTTACTGTAACTCAAGTCTTCACCGGCTACTTTTGATCTGGTGTGAATATGAAACATAATAACAACAAGAGTAATGATTTAAAAAAAATTCCAATCAAATTTATCAAAAAAATAAATTTTAAAAAATAACAGATCATAGTCATAAAACAGAAATAGAAAATGTTACTTCAGTTTTACGTTTTATAATTTTGCAGCTAATTTACAAAATATTCTGTATTATTCTAATGAAACATCTTCAGCTATCCAAATAGAAGCAAGTCAAAAAACAACCCATTAGAACTGATTCAATTATGCCATTAAAATTTATGCCATTAAAATTACCTCGTTCTCCAACTCAACTCCTGTGGCTCAGACCAGCTGAAGTATTTGCTGTTCTTTAGTTTAATAAAATATACATTTTTTATTTGTTTCTGTCTGAATTTCTGGGATGAGGAGTTATCATTATTTACATTATTTACACTCAAACTGTTGTCCCCATCTTTGTTATCACAACATTTTAGCCATTGTGCCCTCAGGCCTCCTTGCTGATCTGGGTAACCTGAGTATTTTTAAACTGATCCCTTTATTTAATCTATGAAAGCAGATCATTCTTATTCTGCTGAACCTGTCTAAGAATGTCTTGTCTTGTCTTGTCTTGTTCTTATTTATTACTGCTCAATTATTGCACACTCTCTTTCTAATGAGTCTAAGTCAGTGCTACTTAATCCAGGGATTGAACTCACAGTTACTATGCCACTAAATTCATGAACAAACATTTTAATCCAGTTGACTATCAGCTAAGGACTTTTCAAATATTTGATTTGAGGAATTTTCTTTTGATGATGCTTTTGCCCAAGGACATATAGATGGACAGGTTAAGAAAATTCTATAGTCAATTAGTAATACTAATATTGTTAACTTTTAAAGGAAAAAAAACAAAACATTCTCATGACTTGAGCAATATTAGTATTATGATTAGTACATTAAATATAATCATTGCTATTACTATTATTACCATCAACTTAACCTTTCCCAAATTTCTGTGTGGCATGATTTAGATCTTTATTTTATTTTTGTTGAAAGAGCCTCCAGGGTGAAAATACTCAGGCTGAAATCAACAATTTTGTTTTCAGCTCAGACTGTCATTTTCATTTGATTTCATTTGATTTCCTCAGTTTACCAAGATATCTTTTTTTTTTTTTAATTTAATTTAATTTTTTATCGTCATTTCTCTTTTTAATTTTTTTTTTTTTTTATAAAAAGAAAAAGAAAATTTGTAAACTGTATTGCCGTTGTTGTCTTTGAAACTAAAATCAAAATGAGAAAAAATTAAATCAAGAATTGAATCAGAAGAAGATCAAGAGATGAAAAGCCCGGAAGAAAACAAATATTTGTTGCAGTTTTTTGGTTTTGTTTTTGTTTGCTTGTGTATTTTTATGTTGTTTAAGTTTGCTTCTATGTATAATGTGTATATACTGCAATGTGTTATTTTTGTTTTAGCTGGCATTTGTTGTTCTTTGGTGCATTTAATTTTTGAAATGAAAAAAAAAAGAAACACAAAGAGAAGGGTGTTGCTCACTAAGTGTTTTCTTGAGTTGTTGAGAATTCTAGCAAAATGAGAATTATTATTGCACAAAATGATGCAAACAAACAAATATATATATCAGACAAGGAAGGTGATCCAGCACCTTCATAAAGTGCATGGAAACCATAACACATGCACATTACCTAGTTTCACTCACAAGGATTGGGTTAAATGGAACTTTTTGGAAGCTGTTAATGGTTGCACTAACACAAAGTTACAAGTCATTGTGACTGAGGGTATTGCTCATTGCAGATCATGCCAGATAATGTGCTCTCTCCCAAAAACTGTAACTAAGGTCCGATCAGCATAGTTGCAGTATAAGCCTTGGGTGGACTTTGTGGGTGTTGAGCAGATGCAAATGTGCTTGAGTTGAATAAGAGGTATTGGTTAGTTCCCCTACCAGATGGTGTGCTCAGAAAACAAGAGTAGCCAGCCAGTATGTATATATATATATATATATATATATATATATATATATAGATAAGGCAGGATATGTGTGTGTGTGTAACGAATGGACGGCTGCAATTTTTGACGGATTTGCACCAAAATTTACATGCACATGCTCCAAGTTAGCATTTCCCAACTCGCAATGATAGTGGAAATAATCGATTTTTTTCATGCTTCTACAGCAGTTTTCATGTAGTTTGCAGCCATTTTCTACTGGCCAGAGTGAGAGCCTATAGCTGGCTGCCACGAATAGGCAGGAAGATTCTATTGGTCAGCGTGAGAGCCAACAGCTGACTGACACGAATGTTAACTAGCATGCTAGCATGCAAAAAAAAAAAAAAAAAAAAATCAATAGCTGCATTCATCACAAGTGGGAAAAATTTAAATCTGCATGGCACTTTACTCCAATTGGCTCATTCGCTTGCTTAGACTGAACATTGATTCTGATTCCACAGAACTGGGTTGGGTGTGAAAAAGTATCTGTTGTTAACATTCTTTTTTCATTCAGTTTTTCCAGTTACGAGTCCTTTTTTTAAAGCTGATCATTTTGTGTTCATTTTGTTTAGTTCTTTTTTTGTAACAGATTTAATGTTCAGTATAGAGCTTAGAAAAAATTTGCAGTGTGAGATAGGCAAGAAGTAAGGCATGTAGCAACATCAGCACGGCAAGGGGAACTCCTTTAAAGGCAAGGAAGGGCAAAAACATTTAAAGTCAAGTGATAGGAATTGCTGTATGAGCCATACAATTTTTGAATCAAGCACGGGCAACGCCGGGCCATGCTGCTAGTGTATGTGTATATATATATATATATATATATATATATATATATATATATATATATTATTATATATTACTAAAAAGAAAAATAGTAGGCAAGATTAGAGTCAGGTCAATGCTTGGAATTTGTAGAGCTGGTAATAAAATATGAGATTAGGAAAAATCCACACATAACTGCCCTGACAAGATTGTAAGGTTGAAATCCGGGAAGTGTATTACATATGAATTTTTCCTAATCATATATTTGTGTATGTATGTATGTATTTATGTATGTATATGATGGCTTTCTACTTGTTCTTAATCGAAGCCTTCTGCCAGGGTGGCTAACAATTCCCTATTTCAGACACCCACTCAAGCCACAGAGACCACCTATGGTTTATAATGCAACTTTGCTGAGCGTAACTTAGTTACAGTTTCTATAAGAGAGTGCATAATCTAGCATGATCAATTTTTGAACAAAGCTAGCATGCTCAGACCCTCTGTCATGATGACTTGCGACTGTGTTTTTATATATATAATATATATATATATATAGTTAACTTTGTTTATATTATATACAAAGTACCCTATACATGTATGCTACAAAATCTGAGAATAACATGCATTATGAAATATTATAAAAATGCACAAATGCTGACAATATCAGATTTATATGTTTTGCCTATATGCTTCTTACAAGATTTCATCTTTCTTGGCAGAAATCCTGTTCTCACAATGTTGGATATTTAATAACAAAAGTGATAAAAACAAACAAAAAGAAAAAGAAGCTGAGACATATAAAAAAAAAAAAAAAAAAAAATTAAAATTTTCAGCAACACTGCTCCTTCATGTGCATGCGTAGTCGCATCAATGTAAACATAACTTTAGTTCGATGATGTCTTAATGTACGAAACATGTCACACAAAAACTTCTTACAGTTTGTCAGTTTTCCCTAAAATTGTTCTTGGTGTATAAAAGTTTTATCACGGAAGATATACGATTGTAAATGAGTGTAGTCTTCAAAATGTGAATTGCCTACTTTGAAAATCAGCATTCGAAAAATGTTAACTTTTAGCTCAACTAGAACATAAAAACAATGGCCGGATTTTGGTTGATTATTGCATAATTAACTCATAATCATGTGTCTTTTATAATATGATTGCATTATCATGGACCGACCATAAAAACAAATGGGCAGTCATCAGATGAATTGAATAATTTTATTCAAAACTATACTGAAGTAATTATAGCACCATCAACAGCTTAAAAGAAACCTATTCACAACTTTAACAATTGTAGTAATAATAACAACAACAACAGTAGTAACACAAAGAACAGATATAAAACATCTATAGTAATAAATGTATAATTGTGGCAGTGATTGAGCTTTACAAACAAGTAGCAACTGTTGCTTTATTCTAGAGATCAAGTGACAGCAAGTTTCCTTAATTCTTCAGCATTCTTCAGTATTCTAGATGTTTTCAATAATGCCATTGTTTCAGTTCTTTCAACATTTTTGCTAAGCTTTTCAAATCAATTAAATATTCCATGATTGCTTCAGTCTTCTGGAGAAGTCCAGATACTTATCCAACTTTTTTTTAGTCCCTTTCAATTTTAATCTATTGTCTGAGGAGAAAGAGAGTAGGCAACCAACACTTTTTTCTCTTTGTTTCTGAACAACAAGGACGTGGGGGTGGTGCAATGGATACTAACTTGGAATAAAAAATTGGAACGCAGAGTTTGAATTCCAGTTAGGTTCATTACATTCACATATATGCAAATACTCTTGGAAAAGCTATGGACCTATCTCCTCTTGCCAGCTATTAGGTTAAATAGTAAGCCTTGTATCTGGGAAAAAAATCATTGTTATCTCCAAAAAAATTGTTAGTACAATATTCACTCACAAAAAAAGTAAAGAAAAAGAATTATTCTTACCATCAAAAATGTTTTGGCTTTAAATAACCCACAAAGGGTTGATAAGCCATAAAAACATGGTATTCTTTACTAAGTATAAAAAATAAATTAATCACTCAATCAATCCTGACAATAACAACGAAAAGTGACAACACCTTTATATAGGAGGGGAAATAATAACATAATCAAGATGTTAACTTTCCACACTAACTTAGACAAAAGGTTTGGAAGGAAACTCCCATCATTACAAATAACTGAACTTCAAGAGTCTATTTTTTTTTTTAAACTGTTTTAAAAGAAAGATTTTATACATTTCAATCAACAGTAACTGTTTGGTCAATGAATGCCAAATGTGTCCTGTATGAAAACAGATAATTTTATTATTATCAATAGTAGTAATAATAATAATAATAATAATAATAATAAAGTCATGAGTTGATATAACAGTTACTGACATAGAAAACATAATAGACAAACTGGGTTCAAATTCTAGCTAAGGCTGCTCATACTTAATTATTATAAAAATTCTATGAATAGGAAGGGACTTGAAATTGAGTTTGCTGAGAAACTTAATAGCTCTATAAATGGCTTTCATCTTGCATCAAGGTCAAAACTTATCAAAAGACTCGTTTGTTTATTCCTGCAAACTCCTTCTGAAGCATAGAGCTACAACAACTATGGCACAATTCGATATAGTGTAATGGTTAGCAAGCTTGTCTTACTAGATCAGTTATGACTGAATAGTGAGTTTAATCCTCACTGTGTACTCCATTCTTTTGTCTTTTGCCACAACTAAGCTACACTTAGGAAATTACCACTTCTAGTGATACTGTGGTTTCAGTAGCAAATAGGATTTTATGGGGTGGAGTTGTCATCCCCATACCCAACCATCTCATTTCAAATTGAAAATTATCTTTCTCTTAGACTGATTGACAACCAAGGCTAGAAAGCTCAGTTTACCTTGATATTTTATCCATAGTTGGTTGAAACAAAAAGCTTTCATGCAAGGACATTAGTGGGAAGTGAACACAAACTATCTGAACCAGAGATTGAACTCTGGCTGTTAGAATTCCAATGCTTCATAACATATGGCAGAGTTGAAAGAAATTTCTTTAATTATCATTATAATTTGTTAACCTAGTCAACCAAGGCCACAAAACAAAGGAACATTTGTTCTGAATAGTAAGGTTAGTTTTAATTTCATTGTTATTTTTTTTCAAAGCTTCATTTTATATTAATGACATCATAATTTATGCATAATAGTAACATTTTAATATTTATAGAGATACAGGAATGCTTAAAATGCAAAATCAACTTAGTTTTTCTGAAATAATTAGGGGTTAATTGACAAGATTAAATTATTTTTTTTGACCAACTCTGACAAGAGTGATCTTTCCAAAAAGAAAATATAGTGGGTGGACAATAGGAAACACTGAAATACATAGAATGATGGCTCTTCGGAGCCCCAGGTTTTCTTCATTCCTCCTCATTTTGAAAAGTAATCAAGTAATTTTTTTTTTAATTTTCTTTCAGGACATAGGTGATCATAACCCTCCACATCTTCCTGTCCCTTGTAGCTCTTAATAAGTTTTGTCATTTTTCCCCAAGCCTTGTTCTACCATCTATTTACTCAAGTTCATCAAATATGTTATGCACTGCTTCCTTGTGTCCCTCGTTCCCTCAATATGCCCTGTGAGTATCAGATTTTTCAAGCTCTCCTTTCTCATTACATGCCCCAGAAATTTCAACTGCCTCTTCCTGATGCTAAATATAAGTTTCCTTTTTGTTACCATATTCTATAAAGCCTTGTTGCTCACATGTTTGGTCAATGGTATCCTCAGCATCTTTCTGTCAAACTACATTTCTGTTGCTTCAAGTCTCTTTGCTGCCATGCAGAACAGAAAAAGATGATAATTTCTGTTTTGTTAAAAACATTAACTTCACAGATATGCCAAGAAGTTTCTAAGGTATAGTTCCTCTCACAGAAGAATTTTAATAACCAACTTTTGATAAGTTTTAACCTTGATGCAAGATGAAGGCTATTTACAGAGTTATCATTAAATTAAAAGTTTCTCAGCAAACTCAATTTCAAGTCACTTCCTACTTATAGAATTTCTGTAATAATTACTTGCAAATAAATAAGGGGGACTATTCTGAAATTAACCAAACTCCAACTACATTAAAAAATTAAAGTTAGCTTTACTTGTACTTCTACAAATCTCTAATCAGTCTAGTGATAAATGATTCTTGACCGTAACATGTTTAGAATTTATAAAACATTTTTTGTAATCATGTTGGAAATGTTCATGATGGAGGATGTCAAAGAAAAATGAAAGAAATGTCAAAACTAATAATTTTCTCCATGAAATTAGGATAGATTTATTTAGAAAAAAAAAAAAAAAAAAAAAAAAAAAAAAAAAGAAAAGAAACTTATTTCTACATAAAATATTTTATTTTTAAGAGAATAAAAATGTTATTTCACAGAAAACTTCCCATTTTTTGGGTCTCTTTCTGTGATGACATAATTTTTTTCAGCTTTTGTAACAAACTTACAAACAAAAATTGAATTATTATTATTTTGGGGCGAGTTTGACTCTTAACACAACATTATTATTATTATTAAATTATAACTTAAAGTGGAAATCACTTCATTGTTCAAGCATTTTAATAGTATTATCCTAGCAAAGATCTCATCATGTATCATTTTTGCTGTAAAAAACACCTCCATAAACAAAAGTTGCATAATTATAACAAATTTGCTTGATTCAACCACCAATTTCACCAAGAAATATTTTATGTAAATGAAAAAAACAAATCTCAGCTCACATTCTGTATGTATTACATTGATATATTTATATCATAAATTGGACTCTTCTATCGTAGCCAGAGAAAAATTGGACTCTTCTATCGTAGCCAGAGAAAAATTGGACTCTTCTATCGTAGCCAGAGAAAAATTGGACTCTTCTATCGTAGCCAGAGAAAAATTGGACTCTTCTATCGTAGCCAGAGAAAAATTGGACTCTTCTATCGTAGCCAGAGAAAAATTGGACTCTTCTATCGTAGCCAGAGAAAAATTGGACTCTTCTATCATAGCCAGAGAAAAATTGGACTCTTCTATCATAGCCAGAGAAAAATTGGACTCTTCTATCGTAGCCAGAGAAAAATTGGACTCTTCTATCATAGCCCGAGAAAATTTTGATCCTTTTATCATAGCTTGAGAAAAAATTTTCAAATGTTTTCAAATCGTGTCTTCAACATTTTTTTCAATATGATTATTTAATATGATATTTGATAGGCATATAAAATAATATGTGTAAACATTTGATACATTCTTTTCCAGTGCAGTTTAGCACTGTGTAATTGTTTTACACTGTATGTCACTTATATGATATTTGTACACTTAAATTCTAATGAAAAGAAAAGAAAAGAAAAACGCTAGGATATAGCCAACAAAATTGTGCCTACCATGTTAACAGGCTTCTCTTGAAAATGACAAAGAAAGTTGAAAATACTTGAAGAAAATCACAACAAAGAATGAACTTTGGACAATTTATCCATAATTTTTGGTTTTGATGTGCATCTTATTTGAAAATTGGAAAAATACAATACAAAACTAAACAGATACACCTTATTGATTGAATTTAACAAAACTTAAATACATATATGCATACAAACATATACTCATATAGAGATATATACATATAAATATGAAATTAAAGTTTTGGTCTGATCCACTATCCCAAACCTAATCAAATGACCAGTTAGTCAGTTAAGTATCATTCATGATACACACTTGGGCGATCATGTCTCATTCAATTCATGACTGACTAGGCAGAAGATTTTCTCGCAATAAGTTGCCATTTCTTTAAGCAGTAGACTGGTTACCAACCAAGGCAATAGATCCCAATCTGTTCTGCTATTTAACCCATAGCTGGGGGTAGAAGAGATGGATTCATACCTTGCCCAAGCATATTTGAGTGCAAGTGAATGTAACAAGCCAGACTTGAATTCAAACTTGGCTCTTAGATTTCTCTTTCCAAGGCAATATCTATTACTCCACTATAACACACATCAAATGACCAAACATTAGAAATTTATTTTGAAACAACTTCTTGGTCAGGTTGAGAATTTTTCCACACTGTTGTGTGTGTGTGTGTGTGTGTATGCCCAGTAATAAATATATACATTCATACACATGAAATGAATATTGGAATACACATGTATAAATTGCTGGGTTCAATAATATAGATGATAGTGGCAAGTAAAACTATGCAATATTAATACAGAAATACTTAAAATAGTTCTAATGGGGCCAACAGATAGAGTGAAGATCAAAGATCAATTTGACTGTTAATAGAATTTCTTAATACTACTGTGTCCCTTCTCAATATTTTCTATTTTTGTACTAACAGAAAGATAATTCAATGTTGAACAGTTTTGGCTGAAAACGTCTATACTTTGTATTGCATTTTTTTCAAATTGGAAAAAAAAAAAATAGAAAAGAAGCTTACCTCATTATTTACAGCCATATTTTTTTTCAATGAAAGGGCTATTCAGTTGAAATTTAATGTTTAAGTCTAAGTTACACTGGATCCTCACCCAAGTGAGTTGGTACAATCTGACACTCTATCAAAGATTTCAATCAATTTCATCAGTAAGCTTATTTTTTATGATTCAACAAAGAAAAGAATCATTAAAACACTTGCTTTTTTCATGTTTCCAATATGTTGGTATGCTTTTGTCGAAAATATGATACTTAATTTTTTTTTTTTTTTATTAAATAATTTTGTGGCAACAAATGAAAATAAATTGTTCAATTTCTTTATGCCACACACACACGTGTGTGTGTGTGTGTGTATTTCAGCAGCAATTATTCTTTCAAACATGTTTGGTTAAATAATATCACTTGTTCTGTCTATTAAAATTTTATTAAATATTTTCAAGTTTCTGAATTAGTTGTTTTATGTTATTGATAAATTTTCTGAAGTTTATATTCATTTATTTTTTTATAAATATTTTTTATAAAATAAAATATAAAAATATGAATCTTGGTTAATTTACCAATAAATATAAAACAACTAATTTTTATTTAATTGTTTTAGTTTACAAACAAGAGAATACAACATGAAGATATATTCTTGTTTATTATATTTAGTTAAATTTGGATTAATAAAAAAACTCTTGAAATAAAATCCAGAAGTGGATGATTATCAGTTGTTGATTATGAGGTTTTAAAACATGAACTAGAAGAGAACACAACCGTAAGTGTCTAAACACCTTCTGAACACTGAAAATCAAAACAAAAAATTAAAAAAAAAAATGTCCAAAAATTATGCAGGAGCTATTGAGAAATTATAAAAAGAAAAATACTCTTGATACACCTAAACAGCTCTTTTGAATAAAAGTGAATATAAAATAATATTTAGCATACCTCACCATGGAATAAAGGCTACTGATCAAGTATAGTCAAGCAGTGAATTCAATCCTCACTGGGTGCCCTACCTATGTAACCTTGTACCAAATTAAACTAAACTGGATGGAGTGAGTAAACAAGAAGGAAATCTTAAAGAAAATTGCAACAGAAAGAACACTTATACTCAGGAAAAGAGAGCTGAAATTTATTGAACACACAATGAGGAAGGAGGGCTTGGAAAATGGTACATATTGAGGGTAAGAAAAAAGAAAAAAAAAATTTTTTTCCTTTTATCATAGGACTCTAAAAATTGATTTATATCAAAAGGTAATTTGTAAAAATAAAGAATTCAAAGGAAAGGAAATTAAAAGAATACAAATGGTAAGAAAAAAAAAAAAAAAAAATAGAAAATATTTTCAATAAGAAACAAAATTCAAGTAAAATAAGGCCATAAAAATATTAAAGCTTTTATAAAATATAAAACAATTCAACAAAATATGTTATATAATTTGAAAACAAAAAAGTAAATAAAAGTAAATTAAAAAGTAAAACAAAAAAATCAAAAGAGAAAAAATTCAAAGATAAAATAAAAATGTTTAAAAAGATAAAATGAAAGTAAAAAAAAAAAAAAAAAAAAAAAAAAACCTGGGAAAGAAATAAAACTGGAGAATTCAAAGAAGCCTCTTCCCCAGTGGGAATAGGTGAAATCTTTTGATGCTTGTAAAATTCCAGTGTCTGGCTTCCTGCAGCAAACATGAAGCATATTCTAAACAGAGTTCTGTCATTATAGGTCTTCTTTTCTACATTTTACTGTCTGAGTATTGAAAATATGTTTAGCATTAGACACGGCCACTCAAAAGATAGATTCAAAGATGCAAGATTCAACAATATTATAATATGAACATGCCAACAAGAAATCAGTCTTCAGAGAATTCAAAAACCAGGTAGAAAAATCTGAAGACTTTTTTTTTCTTCTTTTTTTTCTTCTTTTTTTTTCATTACCACAAAAGCAATCATTAAAATTCCACAGTAACAATAAAAAAATTATTAAAAGAAAAATGATTTTTTTTTCATAAAAAGTCTAGAAAAATACACAAATGTGGTTAAAAATACAGGATGAGGAACCAGAGATTCAAATTTCAAACATCAAAGCTAGAATAAATTTACAGTATATTTCCCCTTATCTGCAAGAGATGGAATATATCTCCCATAGATAAAAGAGAATATATTGTAAATACAACCCCAGCATATGCCTGAAATAGAAGACAGTACATATAGGACTTGGTACTATATTACTTTCCCAATGCTAAAGTTTAATTTATAAAATTATGCACAATAAGAGATTAACATCAATAACTAATAATAAAATAGCAAAAGCATAATTATAACAATATACTATAATCAAAGTTAAGTAAACATCATGATGGAAAAAAAAAAAAAAAAAAAAAAAGTTAAAAACGATAGTTTTTCCCTTGACACCGCTATTGTTTTAACTACCTTCACTCCTCAGCAATGTTTATGGTCAAACAACTAATCGATTTATGGTTGATTGCAACAACAAAGATAAGGATCACAGTTCAAATAAATTAGCACATTTCAGAAATTCAGATAGAAATAAATGCAATTTGTTGTGTTATTCTGTAACCAAAGGGCCTTTTGGAGTTTTAATTACATGATACAGTGATCACATCTTAGTTGAAATTTTCTGTTACCCATAATAAATCTCAGTAATAATCAATTTTAACTACCTTCACTCCTTGCCAATGTCTATTGCTTTAAAAAGCAATGATTAGAATTGTAATAAAACCTAAAGATATGAAAGTGAATTTATACAATTTTCTTTGTTCTTGAGAATTGACCACAAAAATAATAAACACTATTTATTTATTATATTGTTTATTGGAATGTTTGACAAGACATCGGCTAATTGCCAGTCGATTCAAATATTATAAAATGGTAAATAATGATTTCCTTATTGTTCGTTCACATATTTTAATTATTTAGTAAATGTTTATAAATTTATGAATAAAGAAATTGTTTTCATATTTATTTCTCTATAAAGTGGTAAATGATAATATGGCATTACATTAGTTTTAATATAATTAGTATTAGTTTTTATACTGTTGTAAATATGAAATTATTTTTGTAGACAAAAAATATAATAAATAGTGTTTAAAATTTTTGTTGTCAATTCTCAAGAACAAAGAAAATGTTTAAATTCACTTTCATCACATGTTTAGATTTTATTAATATTCTAATCATTGCTTTTTAAAGCAATAAACATTGGCAAGGAGCGAAGGTAGTTAAAATGATAGTGGTGTCAAGGGAAATACTGTCCTTTTGACACTTCGTTTCTTTTGTAGGCAAAAAAATTTTTAATAAAATGTTCTAATCAGAAAATGGAAGGGCTTATGGCCATATCACATTGAAACACCAGTTCCCATATGACCACCAAAGTTAAGCAACGTCAAGCTAGGTCAATACCTAAACGGGTGCTGTAAGCTTGCATATGCAGGTGGCATATTGGATAATGGTTCCAAATTGTAAATTGGAGAACTAAGTTCTAATTCCAGTCAGGTTGGTTATGGTCACTTATGCGTAAATATCTTTGGCAAAGGCATGAACCCACCACTTCTCTCTCCCGCTGTTAATTAGTAAAAATTCTATCAATAAATCATTATCTCAAAAAAAATTCTAAGAATCTAAAAATATTTTCTGGCTTTAAATAACCATCGAGAGGTTGATAAGCCATAAAAATAAAGCAATCAATCAGAAAATGGAATCATCAGTTTGGTTTCAAACTTAACTCATCAGTAGAACAATTTTACATTAATACCTTCAAAAAGGGTATGAACTTGATGACTCTTTACTTTACAAATATAACAACAGAAAAGTCCAAGTCAAAATTGGCAAAGAGTCACCAAGAGATCATTGCCCCTGCCAGGTTATAATTAGCCCATCTCTTGTGCTGTTCTATTGCCAGCTAGCTTGACTTTGTCTTGCTATATCCAAATAAGAGAGAAAACAAAAACAATATAAAGATGATACTGTCCATGTCTCTTGAACTATAATCCACAATCATCAATCCCCAAAGATGATTGATGTTATACTAATAAGTAACACTTTTCAATGAAAGGTAAAGTTATAAAATTCTCTCAAACTTCCCCATAATTAATAGCTTATTAATTAATAACCCAATTATTAACTCCATGAGATTTTTTGAAACATGGCCTCTTATTTTACAGTTGAAAGTAAGGAATGTCACTGGTTATTTGAGAAAAAGATATTGATGTAAAAATAAAGAAAAAGATGCTTCGGATAAAGAACATCTTAACTATATCTCATGATGAACAATCTAACCAAAATTGTTAGTTGGTCATTGAAGATAGCCAAAAGCTCATTAAAAAATAACAATAAAAAAAACATTTGCCAATTATAATGTCAGAAACTAAAATACAAGAATTAAAGGGTTTTTAAAAAAGAAGAAATTAATGAGCAATTTTTTTTTTTTAAATTTTACATTTTTAAATTTAAATTTTATTTGCTTTTTGTTTGTTTTCCATTTTCTTATTTTTCTGAAATTTATTTTTCAAAATCTATTTTGAAATTTTCTTTTTTTTTTCTCCTTACAAGATGGAGAAGATGACAAAGCCAGGAACGGAACGACACGCTGCAAATATTTGGAGTCTCAACTGGAACAGGAAACAAATAAATTTTTGCAAAATAAAAAAAAAAGAAACAGAAAATGAATTCTTTAATTCTTTTTGTACTTATTTTTTTTTTTTTTTTTTTTTTTAATTTTTCCTTTGAAATTATTTAATTCATTACTTTATTTTTATTTTTTCACCTTCTGGTCCCACATTATGCTTCCTCCTAAATTTGTGCTTTTTATTTGTTGTTTTGTTATTTTTTAATATATAGTTTAATTTTATTTTTAGAGCCCAGATATCACAATGCATGTTTGAAAATGGCTTCAGCATGATGAGTATATGAGATCTCTTGTGGATAAAAGAACAATTAAGTATTAAAAAATATCATCTTTATCACTATCTATGAATCTACCCCTTTTCGTTTCTACCAGTTTCCACTCTCTCTCCCTCTCTCTAGCCACAAGTACTTCTTAAGTTCCTCTCTTTCTGTTTTCCTTTTTAGTTTCTTTTTCTTTCTATCACCCCACCCTTTACTTTCTATTTCATCTTTTTTTCTCCCTTTCTTTCATTTTTATAGTTCTATTTCATGCTTTCTCCTCTTTTTCTTCTTGCTTTTCTGGGGTTTTTTTAACATCACTTTCCTTCTACCCAATCATTTTCTTATCTTTTTCCTCTCCCCCAACCCCTTACAATCTATTTTATTTCATACCCCACTAATAATTCTTTTATGACACCAAGTGCTGTATCATAATACTGCAAAAATAGGGTATTTCAAGGTTTATAGATGTATATAAACTGCTACCAAAAACGTTTAGGGAATTTGACCTTAAAAATAATAAAATAAAATTACCCTAGTACCTAGTTTCTACTGTGTCTTTCAGATAGTCCCCTTAAGCATTTATACAGCAATCTCACAAATTATACTGCTTAAAGGGGAGCAAGAAAAGTCCGTTCATGGGATCTACTCAAATTTTCCAAAGTTTTGAGTGGATGTTTCTTTTATTTATGTATGTTAACCTTAAGAAATAATACTTTGGCCAATAGTTTCAGAGGTAAAATGACTCCAAGTTATAACATTTAGAGACTACAATATTTTATTCTTTATTTTACTACTTAAAGATTGGTGTCTGCATTTTATACTAAATTAACCAGATTTCACTTTATTGGTCTACTGTACACAAGAAAGGAAATGTTAAATAAAAGGCAATTGTGTTGTCATACACAGGGCACTTTCCATATTATCTCTCTCTCCCATTTCATTTCCCCTTTTTCTCTCTCTCTCTCCCATTTCATTTCCCTTTTCTCTCTCTCTCTCTCCCATTTCATTTCCCTTTTCTCTCTCTCCCTCTCATTTCATTTCCCTTTTCTCTCTCTCCCTCTCATTTCATTTCCCTTTTCTCTCTCTCTCATTTCATTTCCCTTTTCTCTCTCTCTCATTTCATTTCCCTTTTCTCTCTCTCATATTTCATTTCCCTTTTCTCTCTCTCTCATTTCATTTCCCTTTTCTCTCATTTCATTCCTTCCTCTTTTCTCTCTCTATCTGTCATTTCCTTCCTCTTTTCTCTCATTTCATTCCTTCCTCTTTTCTCTCTCTGTCATTTCCTTCCTCTTTTCTCTCTCTCTCTCTCTCACTGTCACTTCTTTCCTCTTTTCTCTCTCTCTCTCACTCTATCATTTCTTTCCTCTCTCTCTCTGTCATTTCTTTCCTCTCATTTATTTTTCTTTTCTCTTATATTTCCCTCTTTGGAAGTGAGAGAAAACATGGATATAGATGATACCAATAAAGAAAAGAAAAGAAAAAAAAAAAAAATTCCATTTCCTCACTCCCCCCACCGCCCAATCGCCTGTCTTCCACTGATCTTTTGCTATTCCATTTTTTTTATATACTCTTTCTCTTTTACCTCCTCCCTAACCTCTGCTACTCTTCTTTTTGTTACTCTCCCTGCTCTTCTCCCCCACTGCTACCATTTCATTCCATAATGTCTTTGCAGAGGCTATTTATTACCACCCTTCCAACCCTCAACTTAACTTCTTCAGAATCTTGTCTCTCAAACAATGGCACCAAATCAAACCAGACATTTTATTTATTAGCCCAATGCAGATTAATGTGAAAGAGCAAAAGAGGAACCAAAAAGAAAGAAAAAGAAATATCTCCAAAGAAAAATCCATAATCCTACAAATAGATTTCTCTGTTTACAATTCCAAAGCAGCCAGTGCGGAAATTCATGGTGGCTCTAAAGGATAAACTGATTTCATTTCTCTCTTATTTTTTAGGTCATTTTAAATTAGTCTCATATTTTGAAAATACATTTTTTTTTTCTTTATAAAATTGACAGCACTTATTACAGATGAGAGATCATTTGTGTACCTTTGAAAATTTTCACGATTGTTTATTTTTGTCAAAAGTAAATCTGTACAAATAAAATCACCCCAACAAAGTCTTGATCATAAAAGCCATTTCAGCCCAGGCAGTGCTCAGTGAGCTTACAAATACAATAACAGTTAATTTTTTGGTTAATCTGATATTCTGGAGGCATCTTCTTTTAAAACTTTTGACAACATTAAAAGTCACTTTAAAAGACAGAAGATATATATATATATATATATATATATATATATATATATATATATGCGCACACACACATGCAAATATATATATATATATATATATATATGAGAAAGAGAGAGAGAATCTCACATTGACTCTCTCTCTCTCTTATAGACATAAACTCTCTCTCATATATACAAACACTTTTTTATATATATATATATATATATATATATATATATAAAAGTGAACATAGAAGTGTGTGTATATATATATATATATATATATATATATATAATCCCTCACCTACAGCATGACTCAGAGTTGTATGTGTGTGTATATATATGTGTATATATATATATATATACACGCATTATCTCTAATATGCACAAATACGCACTCTTCTTTTAAAACTTATGGCAACATTAAAAGTCACTTTAAAGTCAGAAGAAATATATATATATATGCACACACACATTCAAATATATATATATATATATATATATATATATATATATAGAGAGAGAGAGAGAGAGAGATAAGAGAGAGAATCTCACATTGACTCTCTCTTATATACATAAACTCTCTCTCATATATACAAACCCTTTCATATAATCCCTCACCTACAGCATGACTCAGAGTTGTGCATGTGAGTGTATATATATATATTATATATATATATATATATATATATATATACACGCATTATCTCTAATATGCACAAATACGCACTCTTTCTCATACTTGAACATCCACTTTCATGCACACTACAACTTTCACACACACTTTAACAAAAGCAGAAAACAGCTTTGAAACTATTCTGGCTTTTTGTAATTTGCCATCTTTTGAACAAGTGGTAATGGTATCAAACATTTCAAATTATGAATAAAAACTTAAATTCTATGAAATAAATTCTACATAGAATTAGAGTTTAATATCTTAAGTAACACTCATTAAAAACAAATTCATATACAAATAATTTTAAAAAGTTATATCTTAAACCTTATATTTCAGTTTTGTTAATAATAAAATATAGTTGTAGTCTCATAAGGTTGAAGTCACATCAAATCCATAATTAAAATGTTATTGAGCAAAAACATTATCTACAATAAAATATTTTAAAACACCCTCTAAAATTTCATTGTTTTTATTGAAACATTAATTAACAGTTTCTGTTTCACATTTCCTTGATAAACATTCAAATAAATTTTGGGAACATTTTTTTTTTTATGTGAAACTTGCTTGCGCTCATCACAAATTTCTCCACATATCCATTTGTGACATTTCCAAATGTGTATCAAGTGAATTCATGACTTTACAAATGGTTAAAATCTTTATATATATATATATATATATATATATAAAAAAAATGTGCTGATGTGGTGTTGGATCCTTTCAAAAGTCATCAATTTAATTATCTGCTGGTTTATAATTAATGACATATCGTTAAAAAAGAAAATATAAAATAAAATACTTTCTAATTCATATTCTTCATGTTGTATATGCACAGGTCTCCGCTTCTGATTTTTGAGTGAAATTATTGATATTTCTGAATTTAAGCAATGTTCGCTTTCGTCTGCTCTCTTTCTTCATATTGTTATTGGCATACATCAACATGAACATCATAATCTGAGACAATGGACTATATATATATATATATATATATATATAATATATATATATATATATATAATATATATATAATATATATATAAATAATATATATATAATATATATATATATATATATATATATATAATAAATATATATATTATATAATATATATAATAAAAAATATAAAATATATATATCATATATATAAAAATGTCTTTAATAAATAAATTGTCGGACTTTGTTCATTTCGTAATATACATATATATATATATATATATATATATATATATATATGCATGAATATATGTCCATGTGTGTGTGCACACATGAACAAACACACACACTTTTCTGAAGATGACAAATATTCTTTTCTTTTAAAGAATTATATTTTTTCACATAAAAGTTGAATAACCAGAGAGACATTTTTTTTTGTTTCCTGGTCTGTGTCCATATTTCTTTTATCTTTCGCTCACTGGAACCAAAATTACCCATATTTTTAGAACCATTCCTTCCCTTCCTCTTTTTTTCTTTTCATCTATTTTTTTTCATCTGAAATAAATAATTGATATAGTTCTTCTCCATGGCCTACCCCCCCCAGGCTATATACCTCCTGCCACATACTTTATAATTACTATTATGTTATTGCGGAATGGTGTGTCAGTTTGTTGTTGGGGTTTTTTTTCAGGTTAAGATGTAAATTTTTTACTCTCCCTTTCTGAATGAGTTCACTGAGAAAAATTATTACAGGATTTATTTTTAAAGGGAAAGAGAAAAAAATATTTAGAGCATATTTCTCAATATTAATCAGCAGACATTAAAATTTCAACACAAAGATATCAAATGTTATCTTGGACTTTGCATATACACTGAACAAGGCAGAAAATGAAGCAGTTGATAGATTTTGCAAATTCCAATCAATATTATTACTTACCTATTTAATTTCAGTTTTATATACCTCATGTATGAACAATAATTATTGCTTATGAATTTTTCCTTGTAGAATGGTGGAGATATCTAGTTAAAATTTAAAAAAATTTTATTTAGATACTAAGTTTTTGAATAACATTCAAAACTATCATTCTTAACATATATTAAAAACATTAGAAAATAAAAGGTGTTTGCCTTTTTTTATTGATATTTTTTGGGGTCTATTTTAGAGTGTAAGATTTTTTTTTTTTTTTTTTTCTTTAGATAATTAAGATTATAATTTTTACTGATAAAATTTCTACTAGTAAACCCATAGCTGGGGGGAGAAAAGTGAATTTGAATAAATATGCTACATAATTATAAAAGCCATCAATTAAAAAAGTCTTTGTGCAAGAGAATATAGTGAACCGAACTGAAATGGAAATTCTAGTTCCAAGCTGTTATCCATTACACCACCTACACATCCAAGCCAAGATTACAGCACTTTGTATTCTCAAGCGGTCACCCATCTAGCTACTGGCTGGGCTTAACATTGCTTAACCGGTGATTGTACGAGAACTGGTGTTTCAAACCCTTTTGTCTTGTAGATAGATAACAGTAGATTCAGAGGAATATGTTTATTAAATTGATTTATTCTTCTCCACT
>OZ010602.1:55249160-55256660 GCA_963932145.1 Acanthosepion lycidas | reverse complement strand
ATGCTCTGACTTTTTCTTTTAAGGATATCTTCAATGATCTATTAACAGCCATTATTGTCATCATGAGTAAACCTAGAAATCATTCACTAACAGGTCGCGACAGCTATTAGGGAAATGTGATTAAATATACTTTAATGTTTAAAAAAAATTATTCATTATTATTATTATTTAGGTAATAAGCATTATAACAACAAATATCTATATTGTGTAAAAAGGAATTTTCAACCATATACACTTTTTTTTTTTTTTTTTACATATTTATGGTTATTTATTAACATATCAAAAATGACATTATTGTGCATGTAATTATGGATAATATTATACATTAATTACTAAGTTTTCTTTAATTAATAACTATTTGTGTTAGGTTGTTGACATTAATAGCTATCTGCTGATGTGTTAAAATTTTGGAATAATGCAATAATAAAAATTTAAATTTTACCTCTCTGATAGATGTCACGATCTGTAAATTATCAGAATCGATCTTACAATTTTGTTTTTCCTTTTATAGGGTTAAATTCTCGTTAAAGATTTTCACTGTATTCCTAATTTAGAGAAATTATACATTGTGATAGGGGATGCTACTTCCATATTTTTATATATAAACTTTATATGCTCCATATTTAACATTTTTTTTTTCTTTTTAGGTGATGAAACGTTTCTTAGAATCTTATACAGACATGGTAGCGACTTCAGCTAACTTTTTATGATATAATTTTGCCTTCTCTTTACAAAGCTTGTTACTCTTTCTCCTGCTTTTTATAAGAACAAGGAAACAGGCTGGTCAGTGACAATACCATCCAACTGTCACTGAGCAGAAATGATATGAAGGCGAGAATGACAAGACAGTAGCACAGCAAATTTATATTAAGTACAAAAACCGAAATCGGTCAGACTTAGTAAATACTAACTATACATGAAACCTTTGCTGTTGTACCATTGCTAATAAGACAGTTTAAGAAAGCAGCTAAAGAGAATTATTTCCTCTCTCGGTGTTACATGAACATCACCTTTTACCAATGTTTATGTTGCCCAATAAATGTTATAATAAATGTGTTGTTTACAAATAGGTTTAGCTGATTATTCATTTTTAACTAGAATTTCTTTCATCTTATTTCTGTTGCTTTTTATTGCAACATCTGAGTCAGTAGTTACTGGCAGGAATTGGAAATATTAAAGAATAAAACCTCCAGCAAAATTTAAACTTGCATTCCTTTTCCTTGGCAGTGGGAGTGGGGTAACCTGTCTGGAGCAATTAAACCACAAAAATTATTGGTTATAAAAGATGAAAATTAGCCATATAGATTTCATATTTTATCCCCCTTCCAAAATAATTTTATCCCCAGCCAAAATAAAAAATTAATCACAAATTCAAAATATTATTAGATTTAGCTTGTTTAGACAAAACAGCTATCGATTTCTTTCAACTAGCGTTTTCTATTTTATCTAACATCATTGGTTTCTATATCAGATCTATATAAGATAAAATAAATCATAACCATATTCTGATAATAATATTCGCATTAGTACCTAACCATTAAGAATTCCTTTTTTGTCTTAATTTTCAATATATTTCTATGATAAAATTCTTGCAGTTTATTTCTATCATAAAATAATTATTAATACATTTATATTTTATCTATAATAGATCTTATTTTGGTAATGCTTGCATCAGTTCTTAAATCACTGGCAATCTACTTTTCCCTCTGATGTTCAATGCACGATATATGGAGAGATTGATAAAACTTGATCAAATTTAAGATCAAAAATTGAAAAGTATTCTTAATCATTAATATTTGGTTGCTACCATCAGAAATATTTATTTTGTACAGAAAAAGCCTAAAGAAAAATCAAGTACTAATGTATTCGCAGAAAAAAGCCAGTGGACTGTGATACAAAAAGCTGAAAGCATGCCTATATTTATTGGGTTAAAATGCAACCAGGACTAAAATACACCTGTGATTGTTTTATCCTGCCCACACCTTGCAACTGTCACAATGCATTGTGTCCCTATGTGGTCATTACAGTGAATGAAAATTGTTTAATAAATCCCATGTCTGATATCATAGGTTATATATACAAATAGTTTTCAAAATGTAATATACATTAAAGTATTTATTGGCCTTGTGTTAAAATAAAATTTATATATACATATATAAAAATGTAACTATATATATATATATATATATATATATATATATAGTAAGTATGCATATTTCTAGATTTGTCACTACAGAAAATGCAACAGTATGGTAAGCTAAGATCCACCATGCCTTGTACACCGGAACGAATACTCTCTATTTTGCGTTCCATTAGTAAGAAGAAAATTCCATTCAGACAGCTTCTTCCAAAGAACAGCTACTTTGAGAGAAACAGACTCCCTAGAAGTTGCTTACTTGATCACTACAATCTTAACCACTTCAAGCCTCTTGTTAACCTTTATCTTTCTTACAGATTGCATAAAATGCACTTCTTACCTCCTCCTTTTACACTCATACAAGCTTATTCAATAACCTTTTACTTTGAGTGACTCTTAGGCCTTGTATTGGTGAAAAAAATTAATTAGAAATTAGAAGCTCTATAGAAAAGTGACAATACTGGTGAAACTCATTAACACCAATTCACTGAATAAACATTGATCGCAAATAACCATTTGCAAAGTTTTGATGAAATAAAAACAAAGCAGTAAAATTTGTTAAATATAAGTGTTAGATTAAAGAATTATATACTTATTTAAATAAATTAGTCAAGACCAAAAACATTTACCGCTGTTTTTTTTAATTAATAATACTCAATGCACAATGAAGCTTTTGTTTTGCTTTTTTATATCTCGTAATGATTTAAAATAAACATTTAAAATAAACAGTTAAGTTTCTTCTAGTTTGTAGTGAAGAGAATTGCATACATGTATTAATATTGTAATGATTATGTTATCATCAACATCATTATCAACATCAAAAAGTGAAAATATAAATCATATTTTAAAAACTTTAAATGCCTTTCCTGAAAAGAAAAAAAAAATTTAAGTATATATATATCCAAGGATCCTATGTTCAGTTTCATATTTAATACCTCTAACATTTCAAAATTCAGGTAACTACAAAAATAGAATCCCAAATTATTAAGTATCCTGAAATGTTTCTAGTTTTTATTATTAGATGACATTAAAATGATTTAGTATTAACCAATTTAATTGTTTTATAAAAAGTTTTGTAACAGTTCAGCATGCATTTTTAAATTATCAAAAAATGGTATATTTATTTATTATTTAACAAAAAGTGTCAAAATTGACTTATTTGTTCATTATTTATTTTTTTTTTAAATACCAAAATTGGCATATTTATTCATTTATTAAAAAAGTACCAAAATTGGCATATTTATTCATTATTTATTTTTAAAAAAGTACCAAAATTGCCATATTTATTCATTATTTATTTTAAAAAAAGTACCAAAATTGCCATATTTATTCATTATTTATTTTTAAAAAAAGTACCAAAATTGCCATATTTATTCATTATTTATTTTTAAAAAAGTACAAAAATTGCCATATTTATTCATTATTTATTTTTAAAAAAAGTACCAAAATTGCCATATTTATTCATTATTTATTTTTAAAAAAGTACAAAAATTGCCATATTTATTCATT
Organism: Acanthosepion lycidas; assembly: GCA_963932145.1. Classification (NCBI taxonomy): domain Eukaryota; kingdom Metazoa; phylum Mollusca; class Cephalopoda; order Sepiida; family Sepiidae; genus Acanthosepion; species Acanthosepion lycidas. The sequence continues at coordinate 55,253,014 of OZ010602.1, read as the reverse complement.
ATTTATTTTAAAAAAAGTACCAAAATTGCCATATTTATTCATTATTTATTTTTAAAAAGTACCAAAATTGCCATATTTATTCATTATTTATTTTTAAAAAAGTACAAAAATTGCCATATTTATTCATTATTTATTAAAAAAAAAAAAAAAGTACCAAAATTGCTATATTTTTTTTATTATTTATTAAAATGTGCCAAAATTTATCTACTATTCATTTTGGTAGTAAATCAATATTTTCAACATTATATAGCTTTTTTATGTTATGAAAGGTAAAAATGCAATAACAATTTGTGCTGTTTATAGATAAGTTATTTGGAATGATTAAATATATCAAAAGTAACTAGGGTCATTTCATATTGGTGATTTGTCACTGAATCATGTTAAGTAGAACATCAAAATATCAATTGAGAATAATGAACATTATACAATGGAGAAGATAACCAACAATAACTGATAATGAAGTATTTGCATTAACTTTGTTATGCTAGTCACTTTGATGTACAGCTTTCATATAAATTAGGAATAAACAGAATGATCCTCCACTAACTGAACTACCAAAGACCAGTCTTTATCTAAAAGATGATATTGTGTACATGGTAAGATTGGAAGGGATTTCTTTATTCCTTAAAAAAAAAAAAAAAAACTAAAAAAAAAAAAATCAAATATAAGTGAGGCCACAATAAACAAATGCCAGGAATTAAGTGAATTTTCTTAATATTCTAGCTGGTTAATTAATATTAAATTGCATGTTTCTATGATGATCAAAAAAAATTATTAATATTTGGCTGGAGCGTTCTCACTAATTCTATGTCCTGACAAGATATTGCACTTTAGATTATCTTTTTTTAGGAGTTTTTTTTTTTAGAGAAATCTCTTAATGAAAAAAAAAAAAAAAAAAAAAAATCAGTTCTCTGAAAAACTTGCAAAATGCACATAAAGCATTTCTTTACTAAGATAAAATATTCTGTGATAATGTAATTATAAATCTTCTAGAAAGAACAAAACCATAAGAAATTTGTTCAATAAAGTTAATGTCAAAATCTTGTTTTTTACTTGATGAACCAAACTTTATCACTGTCTTAATATTTATATGACTTCTGTACTCAACTCTCTTGAATTAATTTTTCTTGAAAAGCAGATTCAGATTTAACATTGTTTAGGAACCAGAATAAGTCATTTTTTTTTTTTTTTTAAATTACATACAAATCAAAGAAAACTCAGCATTCTTGTCATTTTATTCCAAACTGAAATCTCCATATTAGTTTCCCCCCCAAAAAAATTATTCTAATGATGTATGCTTCTTGGAATTGAAAGGAATTCTTTCATTTGACATATTTTCAAGGAGTGGAACACTTTATGGAAAAGCACTGAGAAATGTGCAATGTTTCATTATTTCAAAAGGAGAAAGAAAAATATTCTAAAATGTGCAAAGTCGTAATAGCCAGAAATAGGATTTCGCAACTAGAAAAACACACTTGCTTTAAGCCAGACTAAAAACGAGAATGTGAGGAGATTAACTCAACCGAAAAGCTCCGACCCCAAGTTCATGCCAAAACAAATTTAGATTTCTATAAAAGAAAAAAAATTTAATTTTTTAAATAAATTGTAAATGATCATATAAACTGGGTGTAAACTTTTCATTCAAACATTAGTTTCTCTATAATTTTATGCCTATCCAAATGGATAATAAATGATCATATAAACTGGGTGTAAACTTTTCATTCAAACATTAGTTTCTCTATAATTTTATGCCTATCCAAATGGATAAAATGAAGTGGACTATGAACAAAAATTAAAAGCTGAAGCCCAAAATTATAAAATGAAAAACAATAATTATATATATATAATAATCCTATTCTGGCTTTCAGTAATGCTTTCATTAATTCTTAATCACTAACAGTTGTTTTTTTTGTTTGTGTTTTTGTTTTTTATTATACCACAGAGTGTAGAAAGTTATTAAAATAAATTTAAGATAAAAAAAAAGATAAGAAATTCATTTGTTATTTTTCTCCCACTACCGTCTGAAATATTTAGTTTGTTAGAAGAGAAACTAAACAAAAATAAGTGGATGTAGGTTCTGGTAATGTTATTGGGTAACATTAAGAAAAGTCAAAAACTTCCAGTACAAGCTATCTTCTAAAATCCAACGCTAATTATTATTTTATTTTGTTTCCTAATGCCAGAATATGTTTAGAGCAGTGGTTTTTAACCTGGGGTCATATGTTTACAAGGGTCTACAGAAAAAAAACTTTGGGATTTGGGGTGGGCCACAAGTTTAATGAGAGTGCTACAATTCTATTGCCCTCTATATTTTAGTTCTAATAAACTTAAATTAATGTAATAAAATAATTTTCACATGTCTTATGTTACTAGTGTACATCTATGTATTTAAAATGAACACTTTTGAAGTTTATATGGAGAAATATCACTATTTGTTTCAGAAATTGTAAAATGAGCTTCTATTAGAGTAAACGGCTAGGAGGGGTGGGGATAAAAATTATGAATCAAAAGGGGTCATGAATAGGAAAAGGTTGAGAACTATTGTTTTAGAGTAAAGTGAAGTTTTGATATATTTGATAAAGAAGTTCAACCCATGATAACACAGGTTACATAAACAGCCAAGAAACAAGACAGAGTTTGTTGCTGTACTTAACTTTTCAAAAAAAAAAATTCATTAAATCAGATTTCAGTTTTTGGGGGAGGGGGGTATTACATACTTTTTTTTTTCTATGTAGAAACTTTAACATAACATAAAAAATTTGCAAAGAAAATACATATTTGAATAATTTTCTTATTATTTATCTATGCTTTTATTTAATAATTTAATCTTAAATCCAGACTTTGAAAGTTTTCAGCTAGTGACAAGAATAAAGTTTCATCTTTAATAAAAGGTATAGTACCTGCAGGCTCTGTGTAGGTTCAAACTACCTGCCTTGGATCAGTGTAGTATCTGTGCACACTGTTTAACTTTGTATTTGCAAGTTAATTTTACCATGCTATTCAAACAGCAGAATGCTGGTGTGGTAGGTGTCAGTTGCCTGCCTACCCCCAGTTTGGATATTTGAATCAGGACTGGATTTACTTTTTCATTTTTATAACTGTTTGCTTTTAGCAAATTATAGACAAAGAAACAAAGAAAAAAAAATCATGTTCCATTGTTAAGTTTATCTAGAAGCAATACATTTCTAAAAAATTCCATTGGACAGGTATTTTTTGTGGATTTATGACATATATGAAGAACAAAAAAAAAACCATTGAGGAAGAAAGAGAGTCCGTTTTGCGGATATCTTCCACCCACATCTCCCAGACAAACAGAACAACAGGTCAGGCTGCTAGGGCAGTGACACATACTGCACACAGACTCTCTGCTGCTTAAGTTTCCACTTGCTATAGAAAACCAAAACAGGACCAGAAGTGAACATTGTAAATGAACATGAAATATTATATAATACTAGCTGATTATGCAATCCATGATATCACTTGTAGGGTTTAAATAAACACCTCAACACTTCTGCTTGATCTAATTACATAAGTAGTAACAAAAAACAAACCAAAAAAAATCCCTTGCGGTGCCATAAGGGAAAAAATTTAAATAATAATGATTGTATTTCAACCTCAACTGCTACATTTAAATCTGGTATATATATATATATATATATATATATATATATATATATATATATAAACAAGGGGTTCAGGGTAAAGTAACAATTATCTGGAAAAAAAAAGGGGGTTTGATTTCTATTTGAAGCTCTTCATATTCATTTAATATTAGGGTCTTTGAGAAAGAAGCATGAATCTACATCCCTGTACCCTGTCCCATCACCCATGTTATCTTAACAAAAATGTCTTTA
>OZ010602.1:55231660-55246660 GCA_963932145.1 Acanthosepion lycidas | reverse complement strand
AAGGAAAAAAAAAAAAAAAAAAAAAAAAAAAATTATTCTTAATTTTCAACAAATTCATAAAAAAATAACATTCCCAGTTAAAAAATATTTTTATTTTTCAGTTTTTTTATACTTTGCAGTACATTTTCACCAGTATATTTTATAATGCTCTTACAAGGAATCAAACACAAGATGAGCACTGTCAGTGGTAGTAGGTAATATATTTCATTTCTGGAAAAGGTTGGTCTTGAGCCTTAAGCAGAGACAGAGTTTTAAATCCCAACAGATTTAAGACTAGAAAATAATAAATTGGGTATGAGTAAATAAGACATGAGTTTGACTGGAGTGCAAGATGTATTATATGCAGTGTAGTTAGGCACTATATACAGTGTACTAATATATATATATATATATATATATATATATATATATATATATATATATATATATATATAATAAAAAGGCTTAAACACTAATATTCCACAGTCATAATTTATTCCATTGGAATCGTAAATATGATCCAATTCATCAGACCTACAAAAAATATACATGTGTGTATATGCACCTGTGGATTTTGCATATATATGTATATTTACCACTAATATTATCTATATATATATATATTATATAAATTGTGGCAGATTTTCACATTCTATATTGAATACTAGAAGTCACTTTTGACCTAATCTTGAGAATTTTCACAAATTTCTCTTAATTTTAAATGTTTGTCATAAATCTACCACCCTACAAGAATTTTGGTATGTATCATCATTCTGTTAAGTTTTACAAGAGCACGTCTATAGTCTGTAGTGAACAAGGGTTTGTGAAAAACTTTTTTAAAGCCCCAATATTTGCACACATACTCTTTTTTTGTAACTTAAGTCATGTTTCTAGGCTTAACTACATAAGAAAAAAATCATCTTCAGATAGAGAAATATAACAACTATACAATCACAAATTTTCCTTATGCTTTTTTCTTTTCTTTTTTTTTAAGTGATGAAGCACAGGGAATTTATATTTGGTATTTCTCCAATCTTCCATTAGATCCTCTGCTGACTTTTCTTTGGAGTAAAATATGTGTCTTGATGTTTGTACACATGAATAAAATAAGTTCGAAAAGATTTTTTAAAAAAGCACCTGCACTAGTGTGCTTATTCTCCACCAGGCTGTGGCATATTTTTTCAGGCATTTCATCAATAATTACATTTCAAACCTAGTAGTGTGTGTGTGTGTGTGTGTGTGTGTGTGAAAAGAAGAAAGTGAGAGAGAGAAAAAAGAAGAAAGTGAGAGAGAGAAAAAAGAAGAAAGTGAGAGAGAGAAAAAAGAAGAAAGTGAGAGAGAGAAAAAAGAAGAAAGTGAGAGAGAGAAAAAAGAAGAAAGTGAGAGAGAGAAAAAAGAAGAAAGTGAGAGAGAGAAAAAAGAAGAAAGTGAGAGAGAGAAAAAAGAAGAAAGTGAGAGAGAGAAAAAAGAAGAAAGTGAGAGAGAGAAAAAAGAAGAAAGTGAGAGAGAGAAAAAAGAAGAAAGTGAGAGAGAGAAAAAAGAAGAAAGTGAGAGAGAGAAAAAAGAAGAAAGTGAGAGAGTGAAAAAAAAGAACAAAGAGTGAAAAAAAAGAACAAAGAGTGAAAAAAAAGAACAAAGAGAGAGAGAAAAGAAAAAGAACAAAGAGAGAGAGAAAAGAAAAAGAACGAGGAGAGAGAGAAAAGAAAAAGAACGAGGAGAGAGAGAGAGAAGAAAGGAGGAGAGAGAGAGAGAGAAGAAAGGAGGAGAGAGAGAAGAAAGGAGGAGAGAGAGAAGAAAGGAGGAGAGAGAGAAGAAAGGAGGAGAGAGAGAAGAAAGGAGGAGAGAGAGAAGAAAGGAGGAGAGATAGAGAGAAGAAAGAAGGAGAGATAGAGAGAAGAAAGAAGGAGAGAGAAAGGAGGAGAGAGAGAGAGAGAAGAAAGGAGGAGAGAGAAAGGAGGAGAGAGAGAGAGAGAAGAAAGGAGGAGAGAGAGAGAGAGAAGAAAGGAGGAGAGAGAGAGAGAGAAGAAAGGAGGAGAGAGAGAAGAAAGGAGGAGAGAGAGAAGAAAGGAGGAGAGAGAGAAGAAAGGAGGAGAGAGAGAAGAAAGGAGGAGAGATAGAGAGAAGAAAGAAGGAGAGATAGAGAGAAGAAAGAAGGAGAGATAGAGAGAAGAAAGAAGGAGAGAGAGAGAAGAAAGGAGGAGAGAGAGAGAGAAGAAAGGAGGAGAGAGAGAGAGAAGAAAGGAGGAGAGAGAGAGAAGAAAGGAGGAGAGAGAGAGAAGAAAGGAGGAGAGAGAGAACAAAAGAGAAAGAAAAGGGAAAAGGAATATTATTAAAATATCAGTTCAAATTCAGAGCAAAAACAATTTTAAAATTTAAAAGAAATTAACGAGAAATTGTATCTATAAATGGTTATCTCAATATATATATATATATATATATATATATATATATATATATATATATATACATAAGCAAAGATACACTGTTGGGATGACATCAATGATTTTTATATTAAGTTTATTGATAGGTTCATGTATGTCAATATTATACCGTCTTGTCCAGCTATATAAAGCAAAAAGTACATGAAAATTTATTCTTTTCTTACTTAATAAAAGTCAATAAATCAATTTTTTCTAGTCACTGACAAAAATCAGTATGGATTAAAAACTTTTTGGGGGATTATTACTTGCATCAGTTTTAGCTGTCTTCTGTAGATTTCCCACAATTCCACTATTAAAATATGTTTAAATGTTTAATGCTACAGTGTCACAAAAAAACTTGTTACTTTACCAAGGATTATTGATAATGAGAAGGATTCAAATATAAACAAGGAAAAAAATTAATTCCTTTTTTATTATCAATTTATTATTATTATTATTATTATTATTGCCATTAATTTATTATTATCATTAAGGTGTATGCAGTAGGCTTAAGATATTTAATAAAATGCTTATAGACTTGATAAGGACATTTCATAAGTTTAAATTTAACCAAACATTATATTTGAGTTATTGGTATCTCAACAAGTATGGCTTAGGCATGACAACTGTCTTAGAAAAAGACAACATGGGGATTTCCTATTAAAGGAAAATGTAATAAAATAGTTTTCATTATTAATTGGTATGCTTATTTATCAACAGTTTAATTGACTAATGTCCAACTGATAACATATTAGAAAAGTAAAATTAATACTAAATGCATTAATTGTATTTTCAAACATGAAGATATAAATTTGAAAATCTCAGAGACTATTAAAATGTCACATTTTTATTTTTACAGGAATGTTAATTGATATTATGGGTAAAAAAAAAAAGAAAACAATTAAAAACCCACATTTTCTGATGAGGCCCAATTAGTGTCATTTTGAAAACTAATGTCAGACATTTTAAGGGACAGTTTTCATCTTAATTGTTTATGATTTTTAACACTGTAGAAAAAATGTTACTGATGTGAAAATACAGATGTTTTTTTATATTATAAAAGAAAATTCATAGTTTATACTGGCATTCTTTTTCTTCTATGGCTCTGCATAATTTCCTGCCTTTGAAGCTTTTAGTAAAATTTGTCTTTTTGCTATTTTTCCTAATTCCTGTTTTGCCAACCATTTACACAATTTCATTAGGTGGGTTTTGACTTTAATATGTCCTATGAGTATCAAATTTTCTAGGCCCTCTTTCCTCATTACATGCCGTAGAACTTTCAGTTGCCACCTTTTTGTTTCAATTTTCTCCAAAATTGCATTGTTGTTCACAATTTCAGTCTATGGTATCTTCAGCATCCACCTTTCTTTTGCCTCAAGTCTCTTCTTCATCTGTGATGAAATTGTGCAGCATTTACAGCCATATAGGGACCGATATTATGTAACAGTTCAGTACTCTTTTCTTTGAACAAAATTTCCCTGTTTCTTAATAATTTACTTTGCTTTTGGAAAACAACTTTCATTATTCTAATGCAGCTTGGGATTTTAGTGTCACATTTTCCTTCCTCTGTTGGCATTCACTTTTTCTATATTTTGTTTTATTTTTAAATTTATCAAATCTATAGATTGCAACTTCCAAAACTTTTCACAATAACCAGTCGAAGGAGGAATGAAGCAAAAATAATTTTTAAAAAAATAACAGAATTTGAAATTTTCAGGAGTATAAGACAGGTTAATTCTAGTAAGATTTAAATGCAAATAGTTGATTATTTCACAAAACAGCACTGGTATTTATTTTAAGAAATAATAATAGCTATGAATTATGTGCCAGATTAGGAATGAAACCCTCATTTACATATTCAACAATTTAAATAAATAATTAGAATGCCTGCAGCTGATAACATTTTCAAAATCTATAATAATTAAAATTGATCAGTAGAATAGAGAAAGATTGTTTTATGTGAATATATAAAAGAAAGATACTTAAATGTGTGTGCGCGTGTGTGTGTGTGTGTGTGTGTGTGTGTGATTGAATATGAAAAAAAAAAAAAAAAAGAAAGATTGGTGCTATATTTAATCTGAAATATTAAAAAAGACTGATGTGAAGGATGAAGTGGAAAGGCTTTTTGTAGAAATAAATAGTAAAAATTAATATGGGATCATAAAAAATGGATACTAATCTCCCTTAAGGGTTTAGTTTGTTTTTCAATTCTTTTTTCTATTCTTTTTGTTCCTATTTCTTTTAGTTTTACTTATTAATTTCTTTTTTAATTATTTTATGATTTAAAAAAATTAATTTCCTTTAATAATGTTTTAAAAATAAATGTAAAGTTCATTTCATTCCTTTAGTATATAATTTTTTTTCTAAAATATCATTTTCATTCCTTTGTTACTATATTTTTTATTTTATTAGAAATTCTTTTTTGACTCATTTTTTATTTATTTGGCTCAACAATTTCTTTATCTTTTTCTTTCTTTTGCTCCCTAACTTTTTCTTCAATTTCTTTTTCATTTATTTGCTCCCTAACTTTTTCTTCAATTTCGTTTTCATTCTTTGAATATAAAATTTCTACAATGTTTCCAGGTTTTTGTTATATAATTTTTCCTACAACATCTATTTTATAAATTCAGTATCTTATTTTTCATTTTTCTGAAATATGTCTATTCATTTGGTATACATTCTATTGATTTTTTTTTTTTTTTCATTTCTTTTAGTATTTTTGTCATATATGATTTTTTTTGCTCTATGAATTTTTAAACACAAGCCTTTTTCATTCATTTTGTGTTCACACCATTTTTATTTATTTTTCAACTTGGACTTTTTTTTATTCATTTTGAATTTTTATTTTGAATTTGTTTTATGGTGTTTATTTTACAATTTGAAAACAGAATTTATAATCCTCCTTTTTTGTTTTCGAATTAAAAACTTTTCTACTGTTAAATGACTCTTAATGCAAATTGCTCAAAGTCCCAAATATATCAAATACAGTGTAACCCGGATATAAGAGAAACCCGGATATAAGAGAGGTTTTCTCTGGTCCTAAATTAGAGCCATACTTACCTAAACAAAATAGACCAAACCCGGATATAAGAGAAATCCGGATATAAGAGACCTCTTCTCCGGTCCCAACAACTCTCTTATATCCAGGTTACACTGTACTTTCAAACAAATCTTACCAAATTGTTAATCTGGATTTTATATATTAATTTGGAATAAAAGTCTTAGCAATTTATTATTTTTTTTATTATTATTATCTTTATTTTTCAAATGCTAGATTGAGTTTGCATATAAATTCACTTGCCCTTATAAATTATTGAAGGATCTATCAAATGGTGACAGACCAAGGGGCAGAAATAGCTGTTAATTCCTGATAATAGGATAATCCTCACACTAAATTTCAAGTAGATGCAGTGATAATAGTAGTATTAATGACACAAGTGGTGAAAACATCCCATTCAGGTAGGAAGGGGCTGAACAATCCACTATTTTTCCTTAAGAAAAGGAGTAGTGACCAGCTTAATCACATTCAGTTAAAATATATTTGTATATGTTCTAATTTATATTATTTTTGTATATGCAGAAAAATTTTCTTTTGCATTCAATTAAATTCCTGTTCCTGTTTGCAATATTAGAGCAAATATTAAAATATTGTTGAACAAATTTTAGCAACTGTAATTCTGCTGTAATATTACATATACATATATATATATATATATATATATATATATATAAAATGGCTATGAATTTTATATATTTTGCTTTATCATATTGATCAGTAAAAGAATTGGTGACCATCTCAGTGTTGTTGTAGTAAATATAATCCCAAATAAATGAGCAAAAAGATTTTTGTCTCAATATTTGAAACTAGGAAGTATTATTATTCACATTGATCTACCCAGCTTAATCTTCTCATTATGGTAACAACATTTTGACCGTTGTACCTTCAGATGTCCGTCAAAGTTGGTAACCTTCCAGGAGTTTTGTATGTAACCCATTATTCTAACCCATATTAGAGGAAGTTAATTCATCCTTATGATATCACTTGTCTATTCCATGGAACCAGTATATATATATATATATATATATATATATATATATATATATATATATATATATATATATGGCCTTTTGCACTACCAAATCACTGGATTGAACTCACAACTGCTAAGTAACTACATCTGCTTAACCAATGCTTTCATCAACTATGAATCATGTAGAACCAGTAAATCAATATATAATAGAGATAATAATGTTCTAGTGTGTACCTTTAATTTCAAAATGAAATCATAATATTCATTCGTATCTGGTATGATAAGAAATTTGAACATTATAAGTGGCCCTTAAGAAAAGTAAAGTAAATTTGGATTTAAAGAATTCATATAATAAATTATTTGCATATAATTGAATAAACAAATAGGAGGAACTCAAACTACATCTAAAATTTAAAGTCAACTTTCTTTGTATTTCTACTAATCCCTAATCAGCATGAGTTTCAGGTTAAATGATTTCTGAATATACATGCTTATAATTTCTTTTGTAACAAACATACAAACCAACATATAGAAATTGGACTGAGTGTGGACACAAACCCTACACTATTATTAAATTGCAAACTGGACAAGAAATTACTTAATTCTTTAATTTAGGACAATACTATTAAAATGCTTACAAATGTATTTTTTTTTTCTTTCTTTACAATGTTACAATAACAATCATAAACAAAAACTGGGTCATTATATTTAAATATAGATGTTATTGAAGAGAAATTATTGATGAGAAGCATTAATATAAGCGTTTTGTCCTTTTTTTTCTCTTAAAGATGCAGACGTATATATATACTGAAAGAAATCTTGCAAATTCAAGTTTGAATAATCAGATTTCTTTTTATGTAAAGTCATTTCTATATTTTATCCATTATAATATAATTTGTTTTTCATAGATTTATTGTTGATATCTCATTGATTAATATTTCTCTTTTAGACACAAAAAGTAATCTATTCTTTCTAAAGTTCCATTTTTGAAACTTGGACAAAAATTGGTTGGAATCACTTACAGAAAAGACACTTGCATACATTTTTATATATGTTTCAACTTATTACAAAATAAAAAATACATTTTTAAAGTTTCTTAAATGTCTTAAAATTGAACATTTATACTGTAAAATTTTCATATCAATATTCAGCTAATAACAATGTGTAAGTCTAAAGAATTATTGCTTATCTACTTCTTGCACATGCCCGGGAAGTATCAAAAATATTAATCCCAAGGCCCAGTGGGACACTTCCTCCAGGCAGTACCTCTCTTTCGGGAGGGGGCTTGGTTCATTGCCAAGCACCATGGTGTCCCCAAAAGGGGAAGTGCCAAATTGACTTGGGCAATTTTTCCACGGTACTGCCATTAAACCTTTACCAGGTGTCACATTCAGTAGCGACATAGGCATGCTGAAAAAGAGATACTTATACAAAGTTCAGTTTCTATCCTCATATATGGCACTGAATGCTGGACAATCCCTCAAAGATGAGGAAGAGACTTGAGGTAACAGAAATGTGATTCTACAGAAGGGTGCTGAGGATACCATCAACTGAACAAGTGAGCAATAACAAGGTTTTAGAGAAAATGGAAACAAAAAAGAAACTTATACTTAACATCAGGAAGAGACAGTTGAAATTTATGGGGCACATAATATGGAAGAATGGCTTGGCAAATCTGATACTCACAGGATAGATTGAGGGCAAGTGAGACAGAGGAAAAGAGTGAATAATATATTTGATGAGCTTAAGTAAATGGATGGCAGAACAGGGTTTAGGAGAAATAACGAAAAAAAATTTATTAAGAACAACAAAGGTTCAAGAAATTGTGGAGAGCCATGATCACCTATGTTCTGAGCGGACATGGCATATAAAGAAGAAGAAGACTTATAGAAAAATGCAATATGTATCTATTTGATTTATTATTATCATTATATTATTATTATCATTATATTATTATTATATTCTCTTATGTGTAAAACTTTTGTTTGTCACTATAATTATTCAATGGCGATGAGAATGTCATCTGCAAATATGAATGTAAAGGAAATGCAGAGCACTAGTTTTTCCTATAAGGGTGAATACAAAATATCTTAAATAAATATTGCAGTCATTTTTGATGGTATATAGAAACTAATCTTCATAAAAGAAAAAAAAGAACACTAGAAAAAAATGAATATCACAATCTATAATAAAGTTTTCTTTGTCCATCACATTCAATGAAATATACAATATATATATATATATATATATACACACACACAAGTGTGTGTAAGGGGGCGTCATAATAGTATCCAAAACAAAAGTGAAAAGTGTTAATGATGAGACAAAGTGGAAAATCTATAAGCAACGCATTTCGCCAAATGTCTGTTGGTTTCAGCTTCTTCAGGTCAGAATGTAAGACAAAACTGTGTGTAAGGAAAATGTATTGCTATTTTTGAAAATATGTGCATGTGCATTTATGTATACAAACACACACATTATTCATTTTCTAATTCTTTTTTGTAATCTATCCTTTGTTACCATTTTTTTCATAAATAGACTGCTTCACTATCGTAACAGTAAATCCTAAATATTGACACATTACAATGGTTAGTTTTAAATTTGTGCCTTATGATTGCCACATACATGAAACTCAGAGTTGTACCAAATGATGAGGAACAAATTCATATTTATTATTAGTATAAATTTTAGCTCTGTTATTTTACATTGAGCAGTTTTATTGAAAGTATTTGTAGGAAAGACACAGGAAAGCTACATTATGGTGATAGGAAAATAACTGAAGCTGAGATACCAGGTTAGGAATGATGATGCCATTTATTCATTAGAATTTAATTTTTGTTTTTTATACATTTATGGTTGATATCTCACTGATAATATTTCTCTTTTATGCACAAAAACTAATCTATTCTCTCCAAAGTTTCACTTTTGAAACTTGAGCAAACTGTCAAAAGAAGGATGCAAAAATAGACACAAAAATTGACTGTAGAATCAGTGCGAACGATCCTTTCCTTAGCTGCATAGTGTATGCAGCGCCAGGGTTACATACAGTTTTAGAGTTGTCCTTCTAGATCAGTTGCCGCCCAAGGCTATAGAAACCAGTCTGTCCTGCTATTTACCCATAGCCGAAGGGAGAAGAGATAGATTCATACCTTTTCCAAGAGCGTCTAAGTAAATGTAATGTTCTCTACTAGAATTTGAACTTATTTATCCAATTCCTCAATCTGAGCTGCAATCCATTGTGCCTCTCATAAGCAAATACAGGCGGTAAATAGGCACAACAAATCTACAAATAACTTGAGTTCAATCATGTAGACAAATGATACCAGCACAAACCAGAGACTGTCTTGAAAAATAATAACAGACATAAAAATGCTTTAAGATTTTGACATAGTCAGACCATCTCCATTAAATCAAAGAAGACCAGATCTGTAATTGCAATTAAGGAACAAAAGAGTTGAGATTGCACTGACCTTGGCATTGATGGGTTTACACAGATATTGAGAAGGGTGCTGGAAATTTGAGGAAACTTGCTGTCACTTAACTCTCAGTGATGACCACCAGATATCTGGTATGAATAATAAACTTTAATTCCTTTTGCCAGTAAATTATTGAATTCTATTCTGTTATTATATGACTGTTGTTGATATTTGCTTTTTTTTTTTTCAACTAAAAATTATAAAGTGAAATCATTTCAGGATTTCATTCAAAATAAATTTAAATATTATCTATTAAATATAAATTGTCTTCCTTTGTTCATAATCTCAAGTCCAGTATAGTATAATTCTGTTACAGATTTTACTTTCTCTTTCCCATAAATATCCTATCAAGACATAAGTGATCATGGCTCCCCATAGAGTCCTTTTTTATCATCTGTGAATTACCATGACTTCTTGTTTCACATTGGTTTTGCCAGTGTTTTCCTTTGTTTAAACTGGTTGCTGCTCAGGATCAAGAGCCCAGTCTACCCTGCTATTTAACCATAGCTGAAAGAAGATGAGATGGATTCATGGTATTCTCAAAAGCATTAGTGCAAAAGTGAATGCATCTGACTAGGCCAGAATTAGAGCTAAGCTTGGTAATTCCACATTCTGTGTAGATAGCAGTTATACTACCTGCACATCAACATGTTTTACAGTAAATTATAGAAAAAAAAAAATATATATATATATATATATATATATATATATATATATATGTGTGTGTGTTTTACCAGTTTGTGACTGGAAAGGATAATTCTGAAGAGGATATAAATTCAGGGAGAGCTCAATGTAGACTACAGAGCATTATAATGATAATAAGAAGACAGACATTAATTATCCATTTTGTTTATAATTTTTATTTCATGAACACCAAGATGTTCATCTCATCAGAACGAAAATCTGGTCTATGGTTTGTGGACCAGGTTTTCGTTCTGATGAGATGAACATCTTGGTGTTCATGAAATAAAAATTATAAACAAAATAGATAATTAAAGTCTCCATCTTATTATCATTATATATATATATATATATATATATATATATACACCAAACATTTATTGCAATCAGTCACCACTCACCCTCATTTACTTTCATGCTTCATCACTAACTTGACAGACTCAAAACGAATCTACAACTGATTAATCCTTAATAATTACAAAAAAAAAAACTAAAAAAAGAAAAACCGTTTCCTTTTGCTGGGAGGAGGATGTAACCCTGACTCTTCTCTAATTTATATATATGTATATATATGTGTGTGTGTGCGTGCATATATATATATATATATATATATATATATATAAAATATATGTATGTAGGTATGGTTGATACAAATATGAAATTTGTCACTTAGCTGAATATGTTATATGCACCACCCTGACTCCAGCCAGGGTTTCATAGATGAACTTTTTTTTGTAATCGTTTACTCCACTCATATCAGCAATTGTCTGCCGACTTTCTCATTTTCGTTATTTTTATATTAAGTTAAAAAATCATTTTATGCACTCTTTCTATTGGTGTTAAGTTATTTGTATGTGCGTACATGTACCCCACTGCATGCATGATTCTGGGTGTGTATGTCTGAGTGAAACAGAAAAGAGCAACCTCCAATGAAAGATTGAAATAACAAAAAAAAAAAAAAAAAAAAAAAAAAAAAAAGATATTTTCATTAAAACTCCAGTTTTTAATTTTCTTGCTCCTCCCCCACCTACCACCAGTTAAAAGATTCAAAAATTGTCGTCAATCTCTTCCTTTAACTCTTCTCACTTCCACCAACAGTACTTTCGTGTCTCTCTGCTGAAAATTATCAAACTGCAGCCTCTGTTCCTACCTGTCCTTTCCTCTTGTAAAGAACACAAACAATTTTATATATGATAATGATACCCCCCACCCCCCGCAAAAAAAAAAAAAAAAATATATATATATATAAAAATGTTAGAACAAAAAGGAAATAAGGAGACAAATTGTAGGAAATATTCAATAACAATGATGACAAGGCCAGTATTTTTTTTCCTTTATTATTGCAGCAGAAGCGCATGCTCCCAGTACTTGGTTAATTTTATTCTCACTTCGGTCTTGTTTTGGCTAGCTCATTTGTATTGGTAAACAAAAACACATATACACTCATGTATTTTAGATTTTATTTTAAATAACAGTCTTTTTAGGTCTGTCTGCATCTGTAACTTTTTCTCATTTAAAAGTAAACAGATGACACACAGGTAAGGAATTGCTGAAGACCATAGTAACCCTGATTTTTAATTGTTCATTATTTTTAATTATTTAATAGTTTTATGAGAAAAAGATGGCAAAAAAGGCAAAATGCTAAACTTTACAAATTAAGAGCATTACATCAATCATAAAGTTAATAATGTCCATAAACAAGGGAGTCAAATTATTACATACATCTGTTATATGTTAACTGCATTTCTTTGGCCATTGAGTACAAGATCTATCCTATGAGCTGGTACTAAAGCAGCTTTTTATGTAAACTGTTACTTTTATTGTCAGTTGTTACTTGTAACCTCTACTTGATAAAAATGCTGATAAAATAATAAAATCTATATCCAAATCAATAAAGGATCAAATTGAAAGGTCTTTTTCTTTTTAAATTTTATATTGAGAGCAGTTCTGGCATTTTAGTAATAATATATTCTAAAATGGTTCCTTTTTTTTTTTTTTTGCAGATATTTACTAAGCTCAGGTTAGTCTGGCAGAAGGACTGTAAAGAATTGGAATGCTATTGATTAACCTACAGTCAATGGACAGCAAGTTGAGTATGCTTTCTAACCATATAATAGAACACATGTACACATGGTGCTACCAAGCTTGGAGAACTCAAAAAGATCAAAATCTGTTCATATTTCTTGTATCTCACCAGGTATTTCATACATGTTATGAAAACTCTACCATTAAATAAAGAATATAATTTTCTATTTTTATTTCTGTAAGGAATTCATTTCCAGCTTTAATTTTGGATACACAAACACACATATCTTCCTCTTATTCTATTTGCTGTATCCCTTCATGTTGTCGGCAATCATGGTTCTCCAAAATTTCCTGTCCTGTGTAGTTCTTAGTATAGTTTTGTCTTTTTGTTATGTCTTCTAGTCCCTGTTCTGCTAACCATTTACACAAGCTCGTTAGGTAGGTAATGTGCTGCTTTCCACCATCTCTTTTGCCTTCATTATGTCCTATGAGTATCAAATTTTCCAAGCCCTCTTTCCTCATTATGTACCCTAGAAACTTCAACCTTCTCTTCCTGATGCGATATATGTGTTCTTTTTGTTTCCATTTTTTTCTAAAACTTTGTTTTTGTTCACATGTTTAGTCCATGGCATTTTCAATATTATTTTGTAGAACCACATTTCTGTGGTTTCAAGTCTCTTCTCCTTCTGTGGTTGAGCATTGACTGGCATATAGAAGTACCAATATTACATAACAGTTCAATACTCTTTTCTCTGTGTGTGTGTGTGTGTGTGTATAAATTATATTCAGACAGAGTATCTGTAAAGGAACAAAATGAATAAAAAGACAAGAGGAAAAACTATTCTTAGCTGACGCCTTTCATCCTGTGAGGGACTTTATCAAGGCAAATGTAGGATTTATTTTGTTGCAGGTGTTTATATACAAAGGCAAGGATATCATTGGTTTATTAAGACATTTAAATTTGAGAACATTCATGAATATTCATCAGGTGGTTGATTTTATATATATATATATATATATATATATATATATATATATATATATATATGTGTGTGTGTGTGTGTGTGTATATATAAAGAACCTTATTATGACTATTTTTTTTTATACTTCCTTGTTTCTTTGTCCATAACAATAAACTTACAAATCAAATAATGGTTAATAAATTGGTTTCACTAATGAGTAACGAGAAAATCCGTTGTTATGGTAATACAAAGATTCAATCTTAATGTTGCATGACAGGGATCAGAATTTTCTTAAAGAATTTAAAAATTGTGTTGCAGTAATTTATCCTTTATTTTTAAATAAATCAAAATTTGAAGAAAAAAAAAAAAAAAAAAAAAAATCAAAATATGAAAAAAAAAAAAAAAAAAAAAAAATCAAAATATGAAAAAAAAAAAAAAAAAAAGTTATGTTTCAGTATAGTTCAACTTGAACTCTGTTATGATATCCACAATATGGTTAGGAATCTTTATAGACAAATGAAATGCAAATCACATATACCCTGTTTTTTTCAACATCAATCTAACATAAGTAAAACTGAACTTCTAACAAAGAAAAAAAAATCTACAGAGAAAAACAGATTCTTTATACCGTGAAAACCCTAAAACAAAATTGAACTTAAAAGTGATTTTAATTTTAAACTCTGAAATAGTCTCTGCTTAAACTCCAATATTTTCTTTAGTATTTATTCATTTTTCCTCAATAGGAGTAGATAAGTTTGCCTATCATCCAATTAACACTCTTCCCCAGTCTTTTGAACAGGAGTAAAGGTTTATCCCTTGTTTCCTGTTTAGAATTGGGTTTCTGGTTCCTTCTAAAGTCTACTTCAACTCTATATTTCTAACAGCACTACCTAAACTGATATTTTATTTACTATTTGTTTATTTTTCCTCAATAGGAGTTTATAGGTTTGTCCATCATCCAGTTCACACTCCTCTGCAGTCTGTTAACAGGAATAATGGTTTATTCCTGGATTAGGATTTGGTTTGCAGTTCCTTTTCATTCCCTTTCACTCCCTTGGATTTTAGTGACATTATCGATTGCATGGGGTGAATTAATTTTAAAAAACCCAAAAAGGTTTGGAAACTCTTTCCCAAAATAAATATTCGTTAAGCAAATAAAATGTTATTTTTTTATTATTCAGCTGTGGACCTTTGTATTTTTCATAAATATACAGACAAATCAGCCGGGAAAACAGAATCAGCAAACTAAGTTCAAATTTGAGCTAAAGCTACTTATGTCCAGTTTAGACAAACACGCTTTGGAAAAGTATGAATCAACATTGTCAACCATTTTACTAAGTGTGAGAAAAGAGGGAGTTTCTAATTGAGAAGAACAACTCATTCATAACTTCTGCTCAGGTATCATTAACTGTAAAATACTGGTACA
>OZ010602.1:55211660-55229160 GCA_963932145.1 Acanthosepion lycidas | reverse complement strand
AGACAAAAAAAAAATTATAACAAAGAGAAAAAAGTCTACAAAGAAAAACAAACTCTTTATATAGTGAAAAAAAATACAAGATTGGACTTATGATTTAAGAATTTAGAAACTCTTTTCCAAAATAAGTTCCATTATCATTTAAAATTTAAGATTTTAAAGACTTTAAACAGATGCAATACAGGTACTTACATTTTTTTTAACCACAATATTTCATGTATTATACTTTTATATCCAAAGGAAAATTACATGATTATAACAATTAAAAAAATAAAGTTAATAACAATTTCTAATAATAGCAATTCCACTTACATTATTCTTAAAAACAACAAGCTGTACACATAATATTTAAAACAGCTGTCAGCCGATTTGACTTCCAAAAAAACATGTATATGTATTAAAATTTTCCAACATCTGTTTAAACAAAGAACTAAATAAGAAAATATGAGGAAAGGCTGAAATCTTGGCTTGACAAAGAAACTGACCAGATTTTGAGGAAATGGGTCAGGCCAAGAACTTTTCAGCACTTCAGGTTCTATGTACGCATCAGAGTAATAAAACTCTCAAAGCGATTAATTAATGAAAGTTGCTAAATTATGGCTAAACAATCTAGATGTAGAGAATCCAACATTAAGATGCAAAATTAGCAGCAAATCCTTCACGATACAAACAACAAAATAACTCACAGTAGGTGACTCTTATTTTTAAAAGGATCATCTTTATTTAGATTTATTATTTGCCCTAAGTTGAAACAAATAAACACATTTCAAAATCGATAATGTCTAAAAAGGAAAATCCAAACATCCATCGTTTAAAAATATTTCTACATCTCTCTATTTAGAAAAAGAAATTGGATAAAAGTTTAAAGATCCATGAAAAAAAATTGAAATTTTCTTTTATTTTTGTTTAATCACTTAAAAAAAAAAAAAAAAAAAAAAAAGATAAAAATAGTTCAGTTGTCTTTTATTTTCATATACAGTGCTTTCCAAAATAAAATACTAAATTAAAACTTTAACGTGTTAAGGTCACAAAATACCAAGGTAGTATTTTTACTAATGACTAGAAGAACAATGCCATGTATAAAAATTATTATGATAAAAGTAATATTTTGATTCATTTATTACAGCTTTATTAAAGCTGTAACAATACACAAAAAGGTGACATAACAAACACAAAGGTAACAGTCATGCTAGTTGTTATTAGAGTACTGGAAATAGAGCCAAAGAGCGTATGAAAATAGATGGAAGGAATTGGAAATCATTGGAATAAGTGGGATTATCCAGATGACAGCAATACCAAAAACAGAATACAAAAAGTACTAGTGTAATGAGTCACTTTATCTTTAGTTTAAGCCACTAGTTACTAGTAGAAAGAACCTTCAATGGGTGAATAATAATAATTACTACTACTACTACTACTAAAATAATTGTAAGAATAGTGAGGAAAGTCCTGGAGGATTGAAGAGACTTGCTGTCATTTGATCTCTAGTAAAACTCAATAGATACAACTAACATAGAAGCTCAAAAACCGCAACAATAATAATAATAATAGCAACAACTGGAATGTAAATTTATTGATACAAGGAGGTTAAGTAAACTAGAAAATACCGATCATATAAAATGATTTATAAGACTATTCAGGGATAGATCAACAATTCAGTAGCCCAACACAGTGATCAGTTGAATTTGAATCTGAAGTTTTCACTGGATAATATTTGACCTATGTGATAAATTTCACAATAGAATTAAGTGCATTGACAAGGAAGATTATACGGTAAAATAAATACTTTTTTTCTTTCCACATTAGCCTTTGGTTTCATTGATTTATCAACATATTCATACAGATGAATTTCTAGAAGACTAATATATATATATATATATATATATATATATATATATATATATGTGTGTGTGTGTGGATGAGAGAGAAATTCCTGGTGGAAATGATATCTCTCTTGCTTTTAAGAATTTTCTGGAAAGGATGTTTTTAAATTTTTGTTCTTTGTCTTTCATCTTTTGCCTTCTGTATGGCACCCACCCAATTTAGTTAGCTCACAGCTACAGAGGTGGTCTCCATATATGTATAATACATTGCAACAGTTATACATTTCTTAATAATTACAATTGCTTAGCCTGGCAAATTATTTGTCTCCAATCATACTAAGGCCTCTAAAACTATAAATCATTTTTTAGGCATTTCTTACATTTGTTTTTTACTGCTGTTCACCCAATACAAGGCCTAAGTGCAACTCAAGGTAGAGAGATACTAAACAGGGTTGTTGGGAGTGAGCAAGGGCTACATATTATGAGGATATGTGGGATAGATAATGGTTGATACTCAACTTGAAGAGGTTAAGGTTCTGCAGTGATTACCAAAGCATCCTTTCAGGAGTCTGTTCCACATTGCAAAACTGGTGCCAGAGATCCGTATTCAAACAGACTCCAAACAAATGTTCATATTCAAAGCATTCTGACCCTCCCCTTTTGGTTAATTTTTTGTTCCAACCTGAGAGAAGTGTATATTTTAAGAAGAGAGAAGCCACAAATGTTTATGGTTGTAAGGTGGATTTAAAAAAAAATATATATTATACTTTATTTTCCATAATTTTGCTACATGAGTTTCAGGTCTCAACCTTCTTCTAGCAAAGAGTGGATATTTACACATATTATTAAAATGAATTAATTTTCCTTATGGTTTTCAATGTTAAACATTCTCTTATATATTAGGTTGGTGCAAAAATAATGACGTAATAATGTCGTTTTTTTTTACGTATTTTTTCACGTTAAAAAACATTATTACGTCATTATTTTTGCACCAACCTAATATATATATATATCAGATTGTGTATTTTGTCAAAAATCTTTCCAAATGATCTGTAGATTTTGAGTGCTTTTGAGTAATCTATTAGTCTATAAGGATGTTTTTTTATTAACTAAATATGTACATTTTTTTTTTTTTAGAAGAATAATATCAAATATTAACTCTGAATGCAGCCACAATGTGCTAACTGTTTCCGAAAATTGAAAAACATTCCTATATATATATATATATATATATATATATATATATATATATATATATATATATATATTCATATTCAGTTAAACAAAAAAAAAAAAATCTTCCATTACAGATTATTATAGATTACAGATTGGATTAGTTGAAAGTGCTTGGACCCACAGATCATTTGAACAGTTGTATAACACTTTATGCCCAGAAAAGAAAATACTTGTATGAATGCAAGAAAAATTAAAACAAAAAAAAAAAAAAAAATTAATCAGAGTGCCTTGTCAGTCATCTTAAATGAAACACACACACACACATATATATATATATATAATGGCAGCATCACATTGAAACACCGGTTACCACTACAATCATTGAAGTTAAGCAACATTTAGCCTGGGGAGTACCTAGATTGGTGATCACTTAGGAATAACAGATGCTGTAAGCTTTGATGGGCAGATGGCATAATAGATAATGGCTTGGAATTGCTAATCAAAGATCCAAGTTTCAATTCCTGCTGGGTTCATTATATTTACTTACATGCAAATACCCTTGGGAAATGTATGAATCCACCTCTCATCCGACAGCTATGGTTTAATTAGTAAAACTTGTATTACTAAACCATTATTATCGCAAAAAAAAAAAAAAAAAAAAAAAAAAAAAAGAAATTCTTTCAATCTAAAAATATTTTTTACCTTTAAATAACCTGGAAAGTGTTGATAAGCCAAAGAATAGAAATAAGAAAAAGAAAAAAGTAAAGTTCTTTACAACTGCTTATAATTAGTAGAATGGATAATAACAATTAAGAAAATGGATCTGACACAATGTGTGTGTGTGTGTGTGTGTGTGTGTGTGTGTGTGTTCTGATAGCAGAGCTGTTTTGTAAATGAAAGATTTTTTTTTTTTGTAAATCTTATTTTTGACAGATGATTATAAAATATATATGAAAAGAAAAAGCCTGCATTAACACAAAGCCATCTCACAAAAAAGCATATACCAACTGATGATTTGATAAAGAACAAATAGGAAACGTTTATCAATCTAACATGTTTGGCGTTTATTAAAGCTTCAGAGGATGAGATATGGAGAAAAAAAAAGAAAGTAAGAAATTCTGGTATTTTTAATTTTGTGTTGTTTGATCTCTATTTGATCCCAATTCACCAATTACTGAATAAAAAATGGTGTATAGCAGTGATCAGCATTGTAACTATCAAAAACTTACTTTTTACTGTATTTGTTATTTTTTTTTTTATTTCATTCACCATTAGCAGCAAAGAAAACAGGAAATAAACGGGTTCAAATTAATTATTCATTAAGTTAAACTTTTCAAAATAAAACTAACCTGATGAAATAAAAAGAACATATTGCCAAATTTTACAAAAATTTAACATACCTCTAACATCTTTCCTTCTTTGCCCTGTTTTATAACCGTTGAGAAAATAAAATTATTCAAGAAGGATAAGGCTCAAATCAGCTAATAACTGTATCATCTTAATCTTAAAACTAATAACTGTAAACAGTAAAGTGCAAACTTTTAAATTTTCTGTCTGTTGTAACAATAAAGCTGCATAGATTTGAATTTGATTTTTCATTCAACTTTACAAACATAGACAATGGAAGGAATTCTAGTTACTTTCACATTGACTTTTTTATTTCTGGAAATTCCAATGGACATGAAATATAGAATTGCCAAGATAATATTGCAAAATAAATGTATGTTATTCCTAATTACTTAAGAATGACAGAAAAGAAAATGAAGTTTGTGACACTTAATGAAAGTTGACTTGATATATAAATGGCCAGATGCTGTATTGCTGAGATTTTTTCAAATAAGTAATTCTTTAAAATTTAAAGACTTTGTAAATATAAACTCAAAAGAAAAATGCAAATATAATAATTTAATAGTTAATGATCTTGGAAACAGTAAAGAAATTCTCCTAGAGTTATTCAACTCTAGGAGAATTTCTTTTTTTAAATTGGAGGTGGGGAGAACGAAATAGAGAAAGAGAGGGAACTGAAGAAAGAGAGAAGTTGGGATGACGAGCAATATTGTAAGGAAAGAAAGAAGAATGAGGAAGAGAAAAGAACATAGGGCAGAAAGGAACAAAGACGATTTATGAAGAAGGAAGAAGAAGCAAGTTAAATATTAACAACTCTGGAACCCCAGCCCTTCCACTATTTCACAAGTAAATAAAGATTAAGAAAATAGCAGAGATAGTGAGAGATAAAAGAAGGAAGGAGTGGAAAGATAAGGGAGATAGACACAACGAATGGGTGGATTTTCTTGTGGCTATTTCAGTTCACATACGTACAATCATCAAGCGTTCTCTTTCCCTCTTACACACATTATTGCGCGCGCGCGCGCGTGTGTGTGTGTGTGTGTGTGTGTGTGTGTGTGTGTGTGTGTGTGTGTGTGTGTGTGTTATATGAATGTATGGGCATAATTCATAAAATGTGTATATGTGATGAGTAGCTAGAGAGACGTATTCAGACAAAAAGTATTTATGCACGTTTTTTAATGTTTCTTCTTGAAAGCAAACATGTGAGCGTAAAAATATCACATGCGTACTCTTTAATTCAGAACCGTGTAGTCACTATATTTACTATACACACAGTCACACACACTAACGCTGTAATCGTGTGGGTGAGTGTATGTATAGTAAATCCACACACACACACACACACACACACGTGTATTTTAATGAGAAAAAAAACCGTAACCATTTTTACGCGTGTGAATGTGTTTTTCTTTAACCCGAAAGTGTCTCTAAAATAAATGTCACACGTATGGACATTTAGCATTCACATGAAAATAATTCCAAATGACAAACAACGAACAAGATGCAAAGCGGAACAAAGCCGAATTGTTTTCATTTTTAACAGAGAACAGTAAATGCATATATGCACAAAACTGCAGTGCATATTGTAAAGAAAGTCGGTGCACGTGCACAAGACGAACAAATTGGGTTTGCGTGTGTGCGATGGGGAAACATTAAAAATGTGTATTTATTTATTAAACTAAACATTATAACAAATAAAGAGAAATACACATGTGAGAGACAAGAAGAGTGTCATGATGAATATATGTGTATATCTCAAATAATTAATAAACAAATGTACGGAGAAAGTGAGAGAGAGATGTGTAACTGTTGTGTGTGTGTGTGTGTGTTACAAAATTATTGCAGCAGCCAAGAACAAAAACTGAATAAACTTTAATGAGAGATGCATATGAAATTGAAATTTAATTTCTAATCTTTATATTTGTGGGCGCGTGTAATAACTGTATAAAAAAAAAGGGATAATTTTATAAAAATAGTCACACAAACTGCGAAAAGTGGTTGATATCTTATTGCATGTATTTTATTTTAGTATTAACAACATGCAACACAAATTATAAAAGTAGAAAAAAAAGGTTGCGCGTTATGGACGTTCTAAAATAAAAAGTCATAAAAAAAAAAAAAAAGAAAATGTGCGTGCATGCACACACCCACAGAGAGAAAGATAGATGCGCACACTTGTGTAAAGGATGTCACAATCATTTTTGTGCACGTATAGGCATTTTAGATAGATAATGAATGATAACAGACTGAGATAGATAGATAGATGTGTGTGTGTGTGTGTGTGTGTGTGTGTAAGAAAGAGAAGATAATGTGTTTTTGTCCCTTACGTTCTTCAAGATTGTAGAATACACAATCTCCATTCATGCAACCATCTCTTGTTCATTTGTCAAATAATAGGAGGGAAAACTACAGAGATTAAGACAGAGGGGTACAAAAAAAAGATAGAATAAAAGAAAGTGAAAGAAAAAAAAAAAAAAAAGGACGTACATAAAAAAAAAAAAGTAAGAGGCAAAAAAAAAAAAAAAAAGGTTGATGAGGTTGATGGCTGGGTCGGTCGGCTGTGGTTGGTGGTGGTCGCCAGAGAATATAAGAAAGAAAAGGATCGGGGGAAATGTTGAATGTGTGATGGAATAGAGAGACGAAAGAAGTGGAGAAAACGGAAGAGAGAAGAAATGGATTGTGGGGTGGGGCGGTTAAGCAAGCAGATGGGGAGGAGAGTAAATAGAAGGACGTGCAAGAAGAGGGAGGAAGGAAGAAAGAAATAAAGCAGGGTAAGGTTTGTGTGTAGGGAGGGGGGAACGGAGGGAGACGACAAAAGTAAACACAGTTTCTTCTGTCTTTCCATCGCGTTATGACAGGATGCTTTCCCTTCCTCTACAATACATACATTTACATATATACAGGAATAAATGCACACACACACACATATATATATATACAGTAAGACATGTAAATCCACACGCAGATACATTTATTGTATGTGCTATATACACATAAGTATACACGCCCGGACAGACAAGAGTCTAGTATGCGAGATCCACTGTGTCGTCAAGAAGCCGGTGGCAAAAAAAAAAAAATCGGGGTGGGGGGGGGAATAAGATGGTGGAGGGTGGGAGATAAAAATATATAGACTTGTCACACCAGAGATCCCGGTTAAAAGAAATCAAAACGAACAGTCATAGAGGATTAATATATATATATATATATATATATATATATATATATATACACATACACACACGTGTGTGTACCAAGTCTTCTTATTTTTTTATACTTTTTAAGAGCACATGAAAGAGAACAGCGAAGCAAATTCTTTATGGCATTTACTCTGACAAATATAAATATTCACATGTTAAGTGTTCGCTTTATACAATAATTTTATGATTTTATTTTCATTTTGACTTAGCATAGCCACTTTGAATGTTTATTTTTTTTCTTGCAGAGAAAATCTATTTTAACGCCAATTCAATCCTTAAATCTTAAAATTTCCAAGATAAAAAGAATTTAATTTCATTGTGTAAGAAAGAAATTTTTATTCACTTCTTTCTTACCATCCGTCAACCACATGGTTAGAAAAAAAAAACTAAAAGAGCTTTTTATTTTATGCTGATGATATAGATAAAAATAAAATGGGCCGATTTTTTTTCTTGTGATATCATTTTTTGTTCCATGTTTTATCATGCAAGACGGCAGGTTCAATGAACAGTTTGGTCAAGAAAATCATTTTTATTTTTAGGCAACACGAATTGTTTTAGTGATTTGGAAAATAATGCATAAAAAAGTAAAAGAAAACTCAGTCATTCTTGCTTAATAAAACTATGATGAATTACAGTGCACATTTTTCCGGATTTGTTAAAAGAAGGAAGATGCTTTTTTCACTATTCATCACTTAAGAAAAAATATAAATTAAATAAGAAAACGTAAAATTCCAATTTAAGAAAATATTTTATTTTTAAGTAACAGAATAAAAGATTGAAGTGACAGGACTTTATTTTTTAGCGGGTATGTAAATTTCTTAAGGGTTGCATATAGAAATATTAATGAAAATTAATGGGGTGTGCTTAGTGCATGAAAAAGTTATCAATGAAAAGTGAAAAGCTTTAAAGTTACAGTGCTTTCCTTTAATAAAGAAAAAGAAATTATTTTTCAAACTGGTTTTTTAACATACGATAAAAATGCCTTGCAAATTTGGCACTGAAGTATTTTTACAAACTTTCATTTTCATAAAGTGTGAAACAAAACTTAATGAAAACGGAAAAAGAAAGTAAAATTGCTAAAA
Organism: Acanthosepion lycidas; assembly: GCA_963932145.1. Lineage (NCBI taxonomy): Eukaryota > Metazoa > Mollusca > Cephalopoda > Sepiida > Sepiidae > Acanthosepion > Acanthosepion lycidas. The sequence goes on along the minus strand of OZ010602.1, from coordinate 55,220,538 downwards.
AAAATATTTTGAAATTTTTCAAATTCTTTTTTCTTTAATTTTTTTTTAAATATTCGTTTGTTTTTGTTTTTTTGTTTTGCCAGAAGAGCAAAAAAAATTGTCCTCGAGTATCGTTAAGAATAAAAGAGTTTCATAAAAAGGCTAAAAAGCAAGCCCTTTGATGTGTGGTGTAGTAGACACTTTTTTTCTGAACCAGAAAAAGCTAAAAAAAAAAAAAAAAAGTTATTTACAGAGATCGTAAACACCTGAACTGATGCGCGTGCATCTGTCAGTGTGTGTTTGTTAATCAAAGAAATAAAGTCTCGCTAAATTAATATCTCAGCTAGGTAAAAAATAAAAAAATACAATTAGTTATTCTTAGTCACACGCCAACGAAACGGCTGATTTGACAATGTAACTTAAAAAAAAAAAAAAAAAAAAAAAAACTAATTCATTCAGTACACTTGTGGAAATTGCTTACTTCCTACCATCAATATGATCAAAGGGAAAAAAATTATTAATTTAAAAAGCTGAAGTGATTTTTAAATTTTTTTTTTTTAATGGTCAAAGTTTGTTGGTTTTTTTAAAAAAAAAACAAATGAATGCAACTTAGAATGAGTTGAATAATTAAAGAAAGCAATATAGAACAATTGGAAAAAAAAATGTTTTCTTGAAAACAAATCTACGTCGTAAAAACAAATATATATATATATATATATATTATATAATATATATATATATATATTTTTTTTTGAAAGACAGAGGCTAGTTTAAATAAGAGCGGGAAAACAATTTCAAATACTTAGAAAATTAGCAAAAAAGTATTAAAGAGAACAAGAAAAAAAAAAAAACAGCCGGTTTCTGAACTTGCATATGAAAACATTGTCATATGGTCAAAAATGAAATTTCCTCTAATGATTTATTTGTCTGTTTTTTTAAGTGTTTTGAAAGAGATCGTCGTATAGGTCAGGGTCAGAACTCAGCAAAAAAATAACTAATTCCCTTGACTTTTTTTTTTTTTCTATTTCTAAAAGGAGGAAACCTGGAAACTTACGAGTATTTTTCTTTTCGATCAACTATGGAGAGTAAGGACAATTTTTTTTTATAAGTATTTAAAGGAAAGAGAAAATGAAAAAGCTAAATAATTTGATTTTGATCTAACGTATTTTATTTATTTTGTTATGTTGTTAATTATTAATTTGTGGTGCACCACAATATATCCAAAATAAGAAGAAACGTGGGCCTTCTGTAATCACGACTTTTTTTTTTTTTTTTTAAATCAACCACACACACACACGGTCGGGGACGTGCCTTTTCGTTTTCGTTTCTTTTTCTTTTTTTAATAAAATAATAATAAAAACTATTAGGGAAATTATTTCGCAAATTAAGACTGAGCCAACAAATCCCGGCAAGTTAACTTATATACATAGAAAAAAAAACACCTTTAAAGAAAGAAAGACAGAAAAAAAGTTGCCTATAGAAAATAGAGAAATAAAGACAAATAAAAATTAAAGAAGAAAGTATATTCTTTAACTTAAGCAAGCGGAACTGAATTTTAAAAAGAGGTCCGATGAACCAAACCCAGCAAAGATAAACTGCTTTTTACCCCCCCCCCTTTTTTTTTTCCTTTCCTTTCCAGAAAGTTGGACCGGAACCGGAGATAAAAACGAAAAAGGCTTCTTTTATTCATGTTTAAAAAGAAAGACAGAAAGAAAGCAAGAAGAATGCAAAAGAAGGCGAAAAAAAATGACAAATTGTCATGAACAACTACTTAACTTATATATATATATATCTTTTTTAAGGACAAAGGGGTTAAACTCGGTGAAATGCGCAAAATTAGCAGCAAAATAAAGTACTACACATTTCTTTCTTCTCTTTTAAAACAAAGTTACAGACAGACGGAAAGAGAAAGAGCGGAATGAGAGAGGGGCACACAGAGAGAAAATCATTCTATTCTATTTTTCTTTTCTTTCTTTTTTTTTTTTTTTTTTTTTTTTTTTTTTTTTACTTTAACACGTTTTAAAAGTGACCAGAAACTAAAGACAAAGGCTCCAAGGAATAAAAACTCGAAGAAACGTAACAACTGACTTGGTTGCATACTAGAAGAGAGAAAGAAAGAAAGAATGAGAAATAAGATTATTGTTATTATTATTATTATTATTAACTTACAAGACGATACTTGAGGGATTGTTCCGAAGTCCTCTCGAAGCGGTCGCCGCATGACAATGAAGCATGGCCCGAAAATATCTCCTTGTGGAAGTATTTTGGGGGAATCTCCGAATCCCTGATGATTTCGATCACCTTTGATGCGTCCACCTCGTCCAGGGGGGTCTTCTGATCGACGAAAACACCGTCAAAGTACTGATCGACAACATCCGACGCCATTTTTCAGATAATATTTGTTTATTTTGCTCAGCAGCGCAGCGCTCTCCTAGAGCTCATGTCGACGTCACATTTCAGCTCATAAATATGCATGAGCACGGCTTCTCCCCCTCTCTTTCTTTTCTGCTTGTCACTGACTCCTCCCTTACCACTACGTTTGGCATTAGTCTCTCCCGCATTGACAACTGCCCATTCACTTCTCTACTATTTCCCTTTCTTGGTTTCTCTCAAGAGAATAAAAAAAATATTATTAGTTTGTTCTGCTTCTTCATCATCATTATGTTATTTAGTTATTACTATTATTTGTAGTAGCTGAAGTACTTAACTATTTCCTAGAGTTATGCTTAAATATTGTCAATTTTATTTGTTGTGTTTTTAGTTTATTGTTGCTTTTTAATGTTTTATAATTATTTAGAATTATCTGTTGATAATTTATAATTTTAACTCCTTAAAAACATAATATTGCAATCATTACAATTATTTATTTAAAATTACATTTTCAAACTAATATTAATTACTATTAATAACTATATTTATTAGTTCATTTCTACTTTATTTCGTTTAAATACTACATAACAAAATAAGTAAAAAAGTTTTTTTATCATTTTTTCATTGTTTCATTTACACTATTTAAATTCTACTATTTCTTTGTTTATTATTAATAATATTGGTATATATTTGTGCATTAGTTAGTTTCCATCATTAAATTTCTTCATGAAGAGTTATTCACTTCTTTGCTAGTTATCTTTTGAATTTATTTAAAATTTACTATTCATGTTTAAGAGTATTTGTCTGTTTCAAATATAAATGCTCAAAAACTGGGTACTTGTACATTTACACACACACACACACACACACACACACATACATATGTATGTATATATATATATATATATATATATATATACACACACACACAAATATATATTCACACACACATATATATATATATTTATAGATACACACGCATACATACATACATACATACATACATACATATATATATATATATATATATATATATATATATATAATATATACGTAAAGGATCTGAGTTTGCTGAACTACTGAGGGACAAAACTTATCACACAAAAACTTTTTCAACTTTTTCATACATCCTTCATATATATATATATATACACACACACACAAATATATATTCACACACATACATATATATATATATATATATATATATATATATATATATATATATATATTTATAGATACACACACATACATACATACATACATACGTACATACGTATATATATATATATATATATATATATATATATATATATATATATATATATATATATACGTAAAGGATCTGAGTTTGCTGAATTACTGGGGGACAAAACTTATCACACAAAAACTTTTTCAACTTTTTCATACATCCTTCCTACAGAACTGTTCTTGATATATACAAAAATTATATATTGTTATCCCACACACATATATATATATATATATATATATATATATATATATATATATATGAGATTAAGTAGAAAGGATATAAGCAATGCATTTGCTGACGTCTATTGGCCTCAGCTACTTCAGGGCCGAATTTCCCACATTGTGTTATCATCTCCACTTTTATGTTGGATAGTATTATACATCCTAAAAACACACACATTATATATATATATATATATATATATATATATATATATATATATATATATATATATACAGAGAGAGAGAGAGAGAGGGGGAAGAAAATGTTGGTTAATCAGGTTACCTGAAAGTCATGATTTTAATCTGTGTTTGGAATTGCTAATTCCTCATCACAAAAATTACAACGAAAATAATATTAATATCTTTAAATTTTAAAGTTAAATGCTGTTGTTGCTGATGATGGTGGTGGTGGTGGTTGTTGTTGTTGTTGTTGTTCTTCTTCTTCTTCTTCTTCGTCTCATCATCATCATCATCATTATCACTGAGCGAGAAAGCCAAAAAAGTAGTACAAATATACAAAGCCCTAAAATGACATAATCAAGATGTTGACATTCTACACTACTCCAAATAAAAGGTTAGGAAGGAAACCCTATATCAATACTGGAAAGAGCTATAACAAATACTGAACTAAATGGAAATCTATTTTCCTAAAAATTTTAATAAAAGGAATTTATAAATTTCAACTGAAAGTAAAACTGGTTTCTCAGTCATTGAATACTAAATGTTTTCTTATAAGAAAACAGCTAATATTACCCCTACCAACATATCCATTATGACATACAGCCTGGTAAGGGTATAGTAGGCACATGCATCACAGCCAAATGTGCACCATATGCTGACAGGTTTTAATGAAAGGATCACATAAACTTGCAGGTGGTGTCCAATTAGAAATACCTACAGGTTGGATGACCCAGTCCACTCAAACAGTCAATAATTGAAAGTGTGCCTAATTATTTAGATGTAACCCCCAAGACACCTTGGGTACCTCGAAACTTTAATAAAAAAGAAGTTCTCAACACCTGATCATAATGCCCCCCCCCCACTACCCCCATTCATAAACAGTGCATCAGTCTCTAAGGAACATGCCCAAGTGGTTATGGTCAAGCAAATCTGGGGTACTGGACAGAATATTTACTGTACCCCGTCTTAATTAACCAAGACAAATCATGTACATGTTAACCCCACTAATATCATCCTGGGTATGACAATAAACTACATCCAGCAGCAAGGCCTCTGATTGGGAGGTTTTGAGGAGCATGGAACCATCTCTTAATTGCTTTGGTTCCCAGGTCCACCCTGACCCAGTGTTGTACCACCTGTTAGGTTCCCAACTATGGTCAAATACTTGACCCCCAAACTGAGATCAAAACACCATGAAAAAAATGTATATATATTTTCAAAAAAAAATTACCAACAATACATTTTTGTAAGAAAATAAAAAATTACCTGCAATAAATTTTTTTTAAATTTTTACCAGCAATACATTTTTGTAAATGAAATTACTAGTGCTCTCAAAAAAATAAAATTTTAGCATTTAATGACCCATAATGAGTTGATATGCCACTAAACAAACAAATAAACAGACACTATAAATAAATTAAGGTCAGAAACTTTGAGAGTTATACCAGGTGTTGTATTAAGGCATTTGATATTATTATTATTATTAGCAGCAGTAGTAGTAGTAGTTATCACAAGCTCATATTTAGATTACCTTTACTATTAGAAACATACACATTATGCCATGCAGTCAGCTAAAGGTATACCAGGTACATGCATCACAGCCAAATGTGCACTATATGCTGACAGGTTTTAATGAAAGCAGCATATCTTGCAGGTGGTGCCCAATTAGAAATACCATCAGGTTGGATGACGCCAGTCCACTCAAAAAGTTGCCAAATGATGGTGTTCCTAAATATCTAGATGTGACCGCAAAGACACTCAGCTACCTCATGCTTCAAACTTAAAAATAAAATGCTCTCAGCACTTGACCATAATGCTCCCCACTATTCCCATAAACAGAGATGCACTGTGGTTTAATTTGGTTTGTTTTACGGCATATCAACCTCAATGGGATATTTAATGCTGGCAAAATTTTTATTGCTGGTAATTTTTTTTTCAAAAAATATATTGCAGGTAATATTTTTTTTTTTAAATTGTATTGCTGTTAATAATTTTTCTTCAAAAATTTATTGTTGGTAATAATTTTTACAAATTATCCTGATATCTTTCTATATTTCTGAGATGAGGTATTATGTACACTATTTACATTATTCGGACTATTGTCCTCATCTTTGTTGCCATTTTTATCACAACATTTCGGCTGTTGTATGCTCTGACCTTCTTCAGGTGGTTGGAATGTTGAACTAAACCCTTTATTTCGCTCACTGGGATAGACTGTTCTAGTGCCACTTGCCATGTTTTAATAGATGTCAATTATCAGTTATCTCCTGTTAATTCCCCTCTCCAAGTTCTCCACCACCATAACCAGGTATTGAACTCACACTCTTTGGGTTCTGTCACTGAATCTAACTAAGTATTTTGGTATTAAAACCTATTTTTAAATTTTCTTAGTGTTTTGACCCAAATTTGGGAGTTTACCCATAACCACCCCGGGTCAGTATGGACCTGGGAACACCAACAATTAAGAAGTGGTCCCACGCTCCTCAAAACCTTCTGATCAGAAGCCTTGCTGTTGGATGTAGTTTATCGTCTTACCCAGGACGCGGATGTAATTTATCATCATACCCAGGACGGAGATACACTGTGCATCTGACCCAAGAGAGCATACACAACTAGTTATGGTCAGGCAACAAACAAAAAAAATTTGTGGTACTGGACAGGATATTTACTGTAGCCCAGATTAATTCCCAAATATAAAAAATATACATGTTAGCACATCCAATCAATTGAGATGTGAAGCCAGGAGAGCCATACCTGGTGGAGTATCAGATCGTTCATTATTATTATTATTAATGCAACTGACATTGACATAATTCTGGCCTGTAATTCATTTTCATGTCATATTTTAAGAGCTCTCATTGCTGTAAATTTTACTTGCAAAGGAAATTCATTATTTAATTATTTATTTATTCAGTTTTAATGAGAAGAAAAGCTACATGACAGATGCTATTATTAATGTATTACTGATGCTTCATAGAAACAACACAGAGACACACATAACATATACACACACACACACACATAAATATAAACCCTTATATATATGCACAATTATATATATACCTATAGACACATATATATGCACATATAGATATATGTATATATACACATATACACACACACACATAAATATAAACCCTTATATATATATGCACAATTATATATATACCTATAGACATATATATGCACACACACACACACATATATATATATATATATATATATATATATATACACACAGACACACACACATATATATATATATATATATATATATATATATATATATATATATATATATTCATAGTTCAATCCTCACTGGGTGCCCCATACTTTCAGCTTTGTGCTACATCTAAGCTACACTTGGAAAATCAATATATATATATATATATATATTCATATACATATTTTCTTGCGTTTATTCCTTTTTTTTTCCTTGCTTTTGCCTGGTTTTTAAATTCGTTTTTAAGCCAGTCTCATTTGATTTTCTTTTATCCCATCTGGTGGTTTGAAAATCCTGCAAATTATTTTTAATTTGTAGATGAAATGGCTATTACCCAGAAGTAATCTTATTCCTAATGGATGTAATATATATATATATATATATATATATATATATATATATATATATATATATATATATATATATTACAAATGCAGGTTGTAAGTTCAAGATGCAGTTCTATGACATACCACATGAGAGTCTGAAATATTAACAGCAGAACCATATGTCTAGATGCAATGTAATGTGTTGTGACAAGTTTGAAATGTAATTTTGTTGAATGTGGGTTGCTTTGTTTTAATGGAGATGGCCTCCAATATCTGAAGGTTCTTTTTACTGTGTGCATGTGTGAGTATTAATATATTATCTGTCGAATTTTATGTACATGGCTATGTTTTTCTAAGAAATGTTGTTTAATAGAACTAAGATCAGAAGGGTGACAGGTAAGTCTACAGGAGAGTGTGGTTGTAGTAAAACCAATGTATGTGATGGTTTTATTATTAGTATCAGAGATACAATCTCTGAACAGGCAAGTAAATTGATACACTACATTGTTTTTTTGTAGAGGATTTAGTTGTTTGGTTGTAGGATTATTAGAGACTGAGGTTAATTGTTTTAAATTTTTTATAATATATGATGAGCTTAACTTTTATATTATTATTAATGGGTTTAACATTTCAACCTATTATGATTTTGAGAGTTGTTTCATCATATTTGTAATTATTACACATTTGGTTACAATAGTATAAGTTAATAGTGTTATATTTATTTTGACATACACAATTATTATTAATATTATCAATTTTGTTAGAGGTTTTATTAAGTTTATTGAGATACATTTTAATTTGTTGATCAATGATGGAATTTGGAAATCCATTATTGACAAGTGTTTGTTTGATGTCATGTAATTCTTTATAGAATATATTTTTGGGAGAAGATATCATTTGTGTGCGTTAGATTAAGTTTTTTATAATGGCTAACTTATATCGTTGGGTGCATTCACTATTATAACTAAGAATACACGAATTAATGCTAGTGGGTTTCCTATATAGAGAAGTAGTAAATTTATGTGTACTGGAATCAATAAATACATCAAGGAATGGAATTTTATTATTAATATTAAATTCTAATGTAAATTTGAGGACATTTCAAATTTGTTTTTAAGTTGTGTAATTTGATCAATATTTTAGGTGCTATAAAAAATTTTTTTTCTCTCCAGAATCTATCTTACATATTTATAAATTTACCATTCATTCTTGCTTTGAATATTGCTGCGACATCTGGTCTGGTGCTCCTGCTATATATTTAGAGATTCTTGATAAAATCCAAAGAAGAATCAGTCACTTTCTCATTGCCATAATGTAGCTTCTC
>OZ010602.1:55201660-55206660 GCA_963932145.1 Acanthosepion lycidas | reverse complement strand
TAAGAAAAGGTACATATAAACCATACAAAAAAACCCAATGATAAACTGCTCTATAGATACACATCTTCCAATCACCAACCATCTATAATTAAGCAGATGCCAAAATAAATTAACCAATGAAACCATCTTCAATGAAGCTAAGAAAGATTATGAAACAGCTCAAAAAGATAGATGATTCCTGGCAACATCAGATGGTTCAACCTACCATACAACAAATATGTAAATACAAATGTACAAAAACTCTTATGCAAACACTTCCCCAAATCAAGCAATATTCAACAAGAACACAGTAAAAATCAGCTACAGCTGCACTGAGAACATGACACAAATAATAAAGAGTACAACAGGAAAACTATGAACAAACCACCTGAAAAAATTAAACCCACATGTAACTTCAGAATAAAGAACAAATATCTATTAAATGGTAATTGCTTACAAAACAATGTAATATACCAAGCCATGGTAAAATCATCAGATAACAAAGACAAAATATACATAGGAGTAAATGAAGGTTCCTGGAAACAAAGAAACTATGCATACAAAACATCTTTCACAAATAGTAAATACATGAACAGCACAATGCTTTCCAAGTATATCTAGGAAATTAAAAATAAAAAGCAAATCACACCAAAAATATCATGGAAAATAAGAAAAAGAGCATTAACCGGTAACAATCAATCCAAAAACTGCATACTCTGCTTGAAGGAAAAAATAGCTATAATTACCTTTCCAGACCAAAACAAACTACTAAATAAACAATCAGAACTCATCTCAAAATGCAGACAAGAAAACAAAGTTTTACTATTTTACTTAAAAAACAAAACCTGAAAAGAATAAATAAAAATGAATAAAATAAAAATAAATAAGCAAAATCAAGTAAAATAAATTAATCAAAAAAAAATAATGTAAATAATAAACAAATTAACACACCATTCCTGCCAAAATAACCATTAGAATAGCTTACCCACAATGCAATAGACTACGCACAATGCACCACTGACCCGTATATATAAATAGTTGAGAAAAAACACAACACATGTGGCCTGGTGATTGCACTTAGCATTAAATAGTCTGTCACAATTATGCCCAAGGATGCAAGAGGTTCTGTGAGTAAAAGAGAATGAGAAGACTTTAGTGAGGGGAAAGGTTTCAGGAAGACAGGAAGATGCTGAGTGACATTGCATTTAAATTTTTATTGCAGGTGGCAAGGAAGCAAGAAACCAGAAGAGAGTTCCACTGTCAAGAAGTGTGAGAAGAGAAACTATTAGAATTGAACTTATGGTTACATTTACTCATTTTCTTTATCATTCAATGATTTCTGTGAAGCTCTTTTGATATCACCAATGCATGCATTCATGTAATAACTTTGTTATTTTCTGTTTTTCAACATTTGTTTAATCCTTTCCATCATGCATGTTTCAATAGGAGCTGTGATACAGCAAAACAGTCTGTCTGTGGAAGAGAATATCAGCTCCAAAAAAAATAATTAAATCTGTCGATCAATGTGGGGTGACAAACATGAATTTGTAAGCAGTCACTACTACTGCTGATATTGCAAGACTCTCCAAAATTGGATTGGCTTCTCTTGGTCACTGGCATGCTTATGAAAAAGTAAATACATAAAAATTCACCTTTCTGCTGGGCGTCGATAGCCGAGTAGTATCTCCGACTGATGCGAAATCGGTTGTGTTTCGGTCTCAGTTTGAAGTGATCGGATGTCTAGCTACACTGAGGAGCTGTGATACAGTGAAACAGTCAGTCTGTGGATAACCATATATATATATATATATATATATATTGAATCCATTGCTATGTCAGCTGTTAAGAATGTTGGTTCACTGTGTCATGCAAGACAATTTTCTCCAGAATTTTTCTTACATATCTATAAGTCTACCATTTGTCTATGCTTAGAATATTGCTGCCATGTATTGTCCAGTGCCACTGCTATTTATTTTGAGCTTCTTGATAAAATCCAAAGAAGAATCAGCAACATTATTGGTCCTGACCTGGCATCTCGGCTTCAGTCACTTTCCCACCACTCTAAGGTTGCCTCTCTCTGCCTTTTCTATAAATACTTTCATGGTAATTGTTTGGATGAGCTCTTCACTAAGATATTAGACTTTCTGAATTTAAGCGCATTACTAGACTGGCGTCAAGACCTCATTAATTTACAGTTGAGCTAGCTAGGTGCAGCCGTAAGTTCTATGCTAACTGTTTCTTTTCTCGCACTTCTCTCTTGTGGAACTCTCTTCCAACTACATGCATTCCAACCAAATGCAATCTGCAAAAATTTAAATGAAATGTCAATCACTGTCTACTATTCTCCTGATTAATCCTTCCTCTTCCTGCTCATTATTAATGTTTCTGTTCCTAATTCTTTCACATTCAGTAATCCCTTGTGTTTTAGTGGCTTTACTGACTTGCATGGGGTGATACCAATATATATATATATATATATATATATATATATATATATATATATATATATGTATGTATGTATATTTCAATGAGTGAGTGTAAAGTGAAAAAACAACAAAAGGACAAACAACCACAACATTCTACATATACACACATATACACAGATGGGCACATGTGCACACGCACACACATACATTATAAAAATAAAAAATTATCACCAATGAAAAGTGTATATAAAAAAAGAAAATAGAGAAGTATAAGCAGTCAATTGTTGATAACCCCTGACGAGTGGATGGAGTGATTCCCAGTGTGTTCATCTTCAAAACTGTGGATCCAGAATGCTAGAGGTAATATCAATCAAGTAAGTGACAAACCTTTCACTTGTGTTAATTCTACGATATATATATATATATATATATATATATATATATATATATATATATATATATATATATGTTGTCAGTCATTTTTAATGAGAGTTGAATAAAAGACGGATTGCTACCCAAATACACAATTATATATATATATACATATATATATATATATATATATGTATGTATGTATGTATGTATGTATGTATATATGTGAATTGATTGATTGATTTGTTTTTTACAGTTTATCAACACATTGCTGGTTATTTAAAGCCAGAAAATATTTTTAGAGTGTAAGAATGTTTTGGACATCATAATTGTTTACTGATGCAAGTCCTACAGTCCACAGCTCAATTTCCTAAGGTTATTTGCAAATAACTGAATATGAATTACACAACCCATACATTCAAGATTACAGCACCTGGCAATCCTCTTTATGTACTAACCAGGCTCAATGCTGCTTAACTTCAGTGATTGTACAAGAATTGGTGTTTCCATATGATATGGCTGTAAGCCTATATATGTAAAAATTCAGATATAACTGAAAAATATATCCGTAAAAAGACAAAATGAATAAAGAAAAAAAGAAAAATAGCCTCTGATGGACTTTATCAAAGCAAATGCAAGGATTTTATTCTGAAACAAGTATTTATAAGAAAAAAGTACAAATATATATTCCTTTCCCAAACAAACATACATGACTATAAAAAATTTTAAAAATTAAAAGAAAAACAGTAAAAATCAAAACCTTCTATTATTTAAAATATATAATACATATGTTAATTTCTCATACTATAATAATATAAATAATAAGTATATTGTAAAAAAATTCAACAACAACCATAACAACATTTATTCCCTTTTGTTTATTGGAAATCAAATAGCATCACTTTGTATCCTCCATAATTTTTCTTGATTTTTAGTTAACCTGATGTATATTTATGAGGGTTCTTAAACTTAAAAATTCTAAAAAAAAAAACCTAAAAATATTTTTAGTTTTGTTTTACAAATATTTGTTGGAAAATAAAAGTTTTTACATTTGCCTTGTTAAAGTCCATCAGAGGATGAAATGCATCGGCTAAGTTTTCCTTTTTTCTATGCAGAGACGTCATCAAAAATTTTAACCATCAAGTGGAGGTGTGTTGACAAAGCCTTAGCAGTCATTTGGGTGATATTATTTTTCACACATAAGTGTCATGACTAAAATAAAATGACCCAATAGGGAAATAAATAAATCTGCACCAATAACACTGATTTATTTACTGCTTACTTTGATCCATTGTAATGAAACACTCTATATATATTCTGAAAAAAATTTTAAAAATAAATAGTATTTATTCCAATTCAGAGATTAAGGCATATTCTGCATAATGCAGTATAAACCACAGGTTGGCACTGTCAGTGTTGAATAGACACAAATGTGCCTGAGCAGGCATCTGCAACAGGGATTAGAGAGGCATCCTGGCAGATGGGTGTACTCAGAATTGAACTGCCAGCTATTATTATATATATTTGATTGAAGATCATGGAGATATTTCTTTTGAGAATTTTATTCAGGGTTATAGATCTATTTAACTACAATTAATTATTTCTTTAAGTACTTTTGATCACTTTGGACATCTCCAGGGAGTAGAATTGTTAAGAATTTAGTTTCACTTTTTTATCATGTCAGATATCCAAGAAAGAGAACATGCTATCAAATAACTATATATATATATATATATATATATATATATATATATATATATATAAATGAAAATTTCTCAGAGTTAACCTGTAGAAAAGACAATATTTATAAATATAAATGACAATAGGAAAACTGTAGTTATTGCTGATGCGTTTCGTCCAATGCGGACTTTATCAAAGCAAAAAAGAAATGAATTTAATTAAAGAAAGTAACTAATAATAACAAAAAACAGAATGTTCTTAGCAACTGGAGGAATGTAGAGAACGCTATTTTCATATTGTTAACTGAAAATAATGTTAGTTATTGTCACGTGTGGAGAATATTGTCATTATAACTGTGTTGGCGGATTCAACCATATTCTTTTGATTTTACGATATTGTTGTGTACGTTTGTTTGGGAGAGCAGTAATTTTGTTAAGAAAGGTGAAATAGGGAAAAAGCCTGGGTGTAGATTAATATTTGGGTAATATTCTATGGCAGCTCTCTCTAGAATTTTCCTTCTGAGTGAGTTACTTTCTTTTTTTG
>OZ010602.1:55189160-55199160 GCA_963932145.1 Acanthosepion lycidas | reverse complement strand
TACTCCTATGTATATTTTGTCTTTGTTATCTGATGATTTTACCATGGCTTTGTATATTACATTGTTTTGTAAGCAATTACCATTTAATAGATATTTGTTCTTTATTCTGAAGTTACATGTGGGTTTAATTTTTTCAAGTGGTTTGTTCATAGTTTTCCTGTTGGGCTTTTTATTATTTGTGTCACGTGTATATATATATATATATATATACATATATATATATATATTGTAGAATTGTAGAATTAACACAAGTGAAAGGTTTGTCACTTACCTGATTGATATTACCTCCAGCATTCCGAACCCACAGTTTTGTAGATAAATGCTCTGGGAATCACTCCATCCACTCTATTTTTCAGCAATTCTTCTCTATTTTCATTAGTGAAATTTTCTTATTTTCATATATATATATATATATATATATATATATATATATATTGTCATCCACAGACAGACTGTTTTGCTGTATCACATCTCCTCAGTGTGGCTAGACATCTGATTGCTTCAAGCTGGGACTGAAACACGACCAATTTGGCATCAGTCACAGATTCTACCCCCTAGGCTGTCAACACCCAACAGAGAGAAAGGTGAAATTTTATGTATTTACTTTTTCATAAACATGCCAGTGACCAAGAGAACTCAATACAATTTTGGAGAGTCTTGCAATATCAACAGTAGTAGTGACTTCTTACAAATTTGCAATTGAAACATGGGTAATGGAAAGGATGAAACAAATGTTGAAAAACAAAGTAACAAAGTTACTACATGAAGGAATGTATGCTTTGGAGATAACAAAAGACCTTCACAGAATCCATTGCATGATAAAGAAAAAGTAACTATATTTGAGAACTAGAAGCAAAGGAAAATGCTTTAAGAATTTTTTTTTTTTTTAGGGGAATGTAAACTAAAGTTAGTTATAGTCAAAACAACCAGCTTTAACCAATGCTCAGTTTTTGTAATAGGCTGAAATTTAGGGAGTCGAGGGAGAAAAAAGTTGTAGAAAGGTTGATTTGTCAAGAAGGTGACTTCTTGATATTATCAGACTGGGGAGGTAATCCCAGCCTTCATCGCCTTTGGAAAGTGCCTGAAAAGCACACCACAGTTTAACCCAAGCCTTGTTAGTCAAAATGGGTAGACAGAACCAATCAGAATTAATTGATTAGTGTACTGGCATGAAGTCACATGTCATCGTAACCAAGGTTTTGATTGTGCTGGCCTTGTTCAAAACAGTTGATAACACCAGATCGTGTGCTCATTCACAGTGTGAAGTCCCCTAGTGTCGCTGCGCCAAATGTGACGTCTGCCTGGCCACATCCATCGTGCTATCCTGTCCTGTGATGACCAACTGGCTTGATATCACCAAATGTGATGTTCTAACCTTTTAGTGATTCGGATGGGAATCTGGTTAGATTCGGTATCAGCCTTGTCGTTCTCAGCTCACCTCCACTGTCTGGTTACCGAAGTAACTGTTTTGATTTCTAGTCTAACCTACCCACGTTGTGATTTGATCTTAGGTAGACGAAATCAATCAGTCACCGGGCCGTAATGCAAGCTGAGTCCGGACAAGGGTAACACCGCACAACACTTGAAAAGTTCAAATGTGTTAAAAAGGATAACAATATTTTATATCTGGTTGCTGAATACAGGACTGCCTCTTCTTACCAACCCGCTTATATGGATTCGTGACACTTTGTGTTTGTTAGGCGAGTCTTAACATCTTAATTTGTTCTTTTAAGAAACTGGTTTTGGTGTATCTTCAGGCGATATTCGTGAAACTTTTTTTGGTGGTGTGAGTCTAAGTCGTTCTTCAAAAATGAATTGTTCTTGGCTAGAAGTTGAGTTCGGAATTGCGTGAATCTTAGTCAGCTTCTGCGAGGCGGGCCCAACTCAATTCAACTCAGCTGCGAACTTCACTGCGAACTTCACTGCGAACTTAACTGGAACTGCCTTTCACTCACTGCGACTCTGCTTATATGGATGCCGACCAAAACCGGGGTGGGCTTGTCGGGGTTTGAGGTTCCTTGATAATTCTAAATCCACAATCCACTTCTTTGTTTTTGGTCAGGAAAATTTATTGTTTTCCATTTTTGGAAGTCTTTTCGTCCTCCCAGCTTCTTCTGTTCTCATATTGGTATCTCACCATACCCTCAGAGGGTGTCAACAGGTTTCCCCTCTCTCTCACAGTGGCATCTCATACCGATCTCTTCAATGGGTGCCAACAGGCCTCCCCTCCTTCTTCACATGATTACCTTTGCCTGCCGCTCACGCCAGCATTCAGCCAATGGGCGCCCAGCAGTGTGGATGTGGCCAGACTAGCCTCGGTTTAAAAATTCTTGCTCAAAGAAAAAAAAATTATCTTCCTTTTTTTTTTCTTTTTCTTTTTCCTTTCTTCCCATTCTTCTGCCCGACAACAAACTTTAGACTCTTATCTTAACTGAATCATATGGAATTCGCCAATTATCAAGTGGGTGGTCAATTGGACATATCGCACCTTGGTGCCAATTATTTGTTCTGATAAAATAATTTTGCTATCATAGCCAGCCCTGACAATAAACAGGTGTTTTTCCCAAATGACATGGAGGTGGTTCCACGGACATTTTGGTTTCGGTCAAGCTTGACCTAATTAATTTTTATCTCCCAGCACCCTGCGGGAGGTCCAGCGGGCATTTTGTTTTTCGGACAGTGCGTGCTTAATTAATTTTTATTTTTATCTCTTTAGAATTCTGCAGGAGGTCGCTTGTCCAACTTTAAATTTTTACCATTGCCATGGGCAGATTGGATATATCTTACTTGCTGCCCCGTATCATAAATGAGATTAAATCTGAAACATCCACGACCTTACTTTCCTTGCTAATGAGAATAAAACCTCTAGCATTTTTCTTTGTTAAAAAGAATAACATTGCTTAGTGTCCTTTTCGTGATGGCTTCTTATCACCTAAATTTAATTCTTGCCATTCTTTTTTTTCTTCTTTCTTTCTAGCGACCTAAATAGTGTCACACCAGAAACTGTAACTAAGATCTGTTCAGCATAGTTGCAGTATAAACCACAGGTGGACATTGTTGGTTGAGTATGCATCTTCAATATGGATTTACCAGCTTCCCTGGTGAACAGGTATACTTGGAAACAAGTAGCCAGTCATTATATATGCATATATATCATTTTATATAACAAGTAATAATAAAGATATTAAAAGCAAACAGTGCTCAATGTATAATATAAAAAATGTGTACAGAGAAACAGGTAAAAACCTCCTGATGATTGTGCAACTGCCTACAGCTTGCAGGTGGAACTTCAAATCATGTGAAAAGAGCAAAATATAAGTATATTTTACTTATTGTGTTTTGTATATATATGTATATCTTCTGCTTTTATGTGCCTTGTCCCTTCAGGACATAGGCAATCACAGCTCTCTACTTCCCCTATCCCTTATAGCTCTCAACATCTTTTGCCTTTTTGCTACTTTTCCCAAACACTGTTCCATCATCCACCTGCTTAAGTCTGCTAGGTATGTCATGCATTGATTTCCCTTGTCTCACTTTCCCTGTATCCATCCTGTGAGTATCAGATTCTCCAAGCCCTCCTTTCTCATTGTGTGTCCCAGAAATTTCAGCTGTCTCTTTCTGATGTTAAATATAAGCTTCCTCCTTGTTTGCATCCTCTCCAAAACCTCAATGTTGCTCACATGTTTGGTCCATGATATCCTCAGCATCCTCCTGTAGAACCATACCTCTGTTGCCTTGAGTCTCTTCTTTATCTTTGAGGAGACCGTCCAACATTCACTGCCATAAAGGAGGACAGATATCATATAGCAGTTCAGTACTTTCTTCTTTGTTACCAACAAATTTTCCTGCTTAGCTTTTGGAATGCATCTTTGGCCATCCCAATATGTCTTTGGATCTCAGTGTTGCACTTGCCATCTTCTGTCAGAACACTTCTCAGATATTTAAATTTGCGCATCTGCTGGATTTTAGTGTCCCGGACCTGTAAATTGCATTTTGGTTGCATAATACATAAAAGGTTAATAGACCAGGAGACAGTAGTATTAAAAAGTACTCAATACATATGCGAAAAAAATAAAAATAATATGTAGAGCTTTTAACTTTAAAAATTAGGAGATCAGTTCATTCCACTACCTTGAAACCAAGGTAGTAGAATCAACTGATCTCCTAATTTTTAAACTCTATAGATATATATATATATATATAATAAAAAGGCTTAAACATTAATATTCCATGGTCATAATTTATTCCAATGGAATTGTAAATATGATCCAAGTGTTTAAGCCTTTTTATTATATCCTTACTCTGTCCTGAACATTGAGTTCTACCTGGATTCTATCCTCTTGGAATTTTTTTATTTAAAATATATATG
Source organism: Acanthosepion lycidas (assembly GCA_963932145.1). Lineage (NCBI taxonomy): Eukaryota > Metazoa > Mollusca > Cephalopoda > Sepiida > Sepiidae > Acanthosepion > Acanthosepion lycidas. The sequence continues at coordinate 55,194,791 of OZ010602.1, read as the reverse complement.
TATGTGTATGCATGTATGTATATATATTTATATATTTTGCATATGTATGTGTATATTTACCACTAATATATATATATATATATATATATATATATATATATATATATATATATATAATATTAGTAAACTCGTAAATTTCAGAAATAAGTCATTCCCCAAAAAATTTCGCTTGAAGATGGAACAGAGCCTACTTTAACTCAAGTTAATTCAAATATTATTTTGATGTTTTCGGTTCTTGTTTTGAAACATGAGACCTCTTATGTAGCGAGTTGGAATCATATTTTTAAATAAATAATTATATATATATATATATATATATATATATATATATATATCACTTTAAACATTATTTTTAGTGGATACTCATATTTGAGTAGATGCTCCATTTATTTATTAAACAGTTTTTATTTTTAAACATATTCAAGCTGGTAGATGAAAAAAAAAATCCTGTTTACTCAGATATGGGTATCTACTAAAAATCACATTTAAAGTGATAAAAATCACATTTAAAGTGATAAAAATCACATTTAAAGTGATAAAAATATGCTGTATTAATAAATAAAAATTCATTACTTCTTTAGATATGTGTGTGTATGTGTGTGTGATAAATAATTTCATACAACTTCTACTTCAAAAACCCTGATTAGAATATAATGTTGGTGTTAATCATGGATTTAGTTCTTAAAAATCATGACCACTAATCCAGGGTACCGCAGCAAGACCTTACAATATCATCAGGTTATGTTAATTCTCTATCACAACAATGATCACAGATGCAGCCAGTGCCTAAATTTGGAAACTCTTAAATATATTTTCTTTTTTCTGTTCTCAATTTTAGCAAAGAATGCTGAAATTAAATTGATGATGAATCTTTAACACCCTATTCAATAAGGAAAATACTATCAACTCTCTTCTATTCCTTTTGTAGATTTTCACCTTGTTCAAGTTCCTTTTCATTTTGGAGATAATGGAAACTAAAAGTAAACTAATACTTAACATCAAGAAGAGACTGTTGAGGTTTCCGGGACATATAATGGGGAAGGAGGGCTTGGAAAATCTGATACTCACAGGACAATTAGAGGTACAGAGGAAAACAACACATAACATACTTAATGACCTTGAGTAAATGGATGGTGGAACAAGGCTTCTATCTTAGCTTATATATAAAATTCTGTTACTTCTATTAGTCCATCCATTTGTCACACCTTCTAAAATACATATACATTGACCAATCAGAAACAAATTTTGTGGAGAAGTGCAAAGTGGGTACAAAGTACAGTTGATTTTACTAAGGTGCGTAACTTAGTACAATAAATTTTCATTAAATTTTTTGAAAAAATTAAAAATTTTATTATTTAACATGCAAAATACTCCCACTATTATAAAAACAATGCAGTGATTAAAATAACAAATACTTAGTTAATAAAAATGTAATATTGATTTTTGCATATCTTTAAGTTTTTATATAAACAATCATCTAGTTTTCAGTTTGCCCTGCATTTGCAAGAACTATAAACAAATCACAAGGCCAAATGCTTCAAAAACTTGGAATTTGACTCAAGAAAGAAATATTTCCACATGACCAGTTGTATGTTGCATGCTCAAGAATAAGAAATCCTAAGTATTTATTCTTCACTGTTAAAAAGGAAAAAAATAATTTCTTTTAAAAAATATTGTTTACCATGAAGTCCTATAAATTAAATTAAATTATTAAACTGTGATGCAGAGTTTTTGTCAAAGTATTTTTCAAACAAGTCAGCTTATTCAAATTTCATTGATTGGGTTGCCAAATTGAACAAAATGTAGAGTTTGTAAATCACAGAAAAAATGTTAGTGATAACTTCAACAATACTAAATACTATGAGGATTTCAACATGCGTCAGTATGTTGTTAAAATTCTAGTAGAAGAAATAACAGAAAGACAAAGTTTATTAAGAGCTACAATGGACAGGAAGTTGTGGAGAGCCATGGTCACCTATATCCTGAGGGGGATATGACACATAAAGAAAATCAGCATTTTCTTTAAGGAGAAGTGTTAATTAGATGAACTATTTTAACTGCTCAGATAACAAGGTCAGAAGAACACTGGATAATTAATGTGATCTCAGTTGGAAAGGTTTGACATTGACGATGTTCTAAGTCTGTTGTGACTCTCCAATTTATAGAACAATCAATGATAATTCCTTCTTTTTCTGTTTCTCTATTTCATTTCATTTACATCTATGATGTGGCATCAATAAGACCACACCCTGACATGTAATTATTAGGGGAATTTTGATCTGGAAGTTTTAATGCAGTATATGTCTGATCTATCGGATTAATATTCACTGGGCTGGGCAGTGTGTACTTGGACTCAGTAGGAGCAGGCAGGCAATAACTGAACAGTACTAAAAATAAGAACTAGACGAGATATCCCTAGACATGGGCAGTGGAACAAGAACAGTCTAACCGTGTAGATTAAATAAAGTGTTCAGTTCAGAATTCCCTGTAGGTTACCTGAATTGATATGCACCTGATGAAGGCTGCAGGATACAACAGCTGAAACGTGATAACAACAATAAAGAGAAGGACAATAGTCTGAATATAAAACAGTGTAAATAATATTCATTAAGTGCATTGACAAGAATTGGTTTTGATCTCTATTTTATGGCAGGTTATTTAAAGCCAAAAAATATTTTAGATTGTAAGTATTTTGGGAGATAATAATGATTTACTGATACAAATTTTACTAATTAACCTATATCTTGGGGGAGAAGAGGTAGATTCATACCTTTTCCAAGGGTAATTGTGCATAAGGGAATATAGTGAACCTAATTGGTATTGGAACTCTGATTTCCAATTCCAAGTCATTATCGATTACACCAACTGCTATTCACATGGGTTACCCCTCTAGATACTAACAAGGCTCAACATTACTTAACTTCTGTGATCATACAAGAACTCATATTTTAATGTAATATGGCTGTAAGCCACATTGACAAGAAAGAACATAATAGTGAAAAAGAAATATTTCTTGCATTGCATGAAATAAATAGTACATAAAGTTAAAGCTTCCACATTATTGGGCTGCTGACTGACAGATATACCTAAAAAATATTTATTACCATTATTCATGCTTTACTATATATCTATATCTACTATCTATTTATATATAAAATTTGTGTATTTAGGCAGCAATCCTTCTTTCATGCACATTTCATTGAATACGACAGACAAGGTGCTTTGATTTCGTTTTTTATACAATTTCTCATGCGATCTAATAAATTTTTTTCTTTTTGGATGATAAATTATACAAAAACTGTTCGATTGTTCTTTTTTCCTGAGTGCTTTTGGCTATACATTTAGCCATTTTCACAGTTGAAATATATTAACTGTTAACAAGAAATAGTTTGTTGTATGTATGTATTTATATAATGTTTTCATTTTCAAAACATGATCACAATATTGTGTCCATGTTCATAGTTGATATTATGGAGTGTTCTTTTTTTTTGTTTTTATTAAGAAGGCTTCCATTCTTTTTAGCCTTTTTTTGCATGTAGATGATGCTATTATATTTGTGTTGTCAACAAGTATGTTACGAATAGGATCCGTGAGGTCTCCATAAGTATCTCTATATAATATATATCTGTTTTGTATATATGTTATTATATATATGTTATTATATATATATATATATATGTTGATAATATTGCTGGCCAATATACATACATATATATATATATATATATGTATATATATATATATATATATATATATATATATATATATATATATATATATATATATATATATATATATATATATATATATATATATATATATATATATATATATATATATATATATATATATATATATATATATATATATATATATATATATATATATATATATATATATATATATATATGCATGTATATAAATTCCCAAGAGGATAGAATCCAGATAGAACTCAATGTCCGAGACAGAGTAAAAATATAATATAAAAGGCCCAAACACCATGGTTATGATATATATATATATATATATATATATATATATATATATATATATATATATATATATATATATACATTCATATATATGTTTATATATATATATATATATATATATATATATATATTCTAGGTATATTAATTAGACCAATTAAAAAATACACCATTGTAAAAAAAATGTAAAAAATAGAAGTGATCTAAGATTGCATTAATACAGTCACATGACATACAATTGTATACAATCAGTGAAGTTAAGCAATGTCGAGCCTGGCCAGTACCTAAAGGTGGGGGCATTTGGAAATATCAGGTGCTGTAAGCTTGAATGCATGGGTTGTGTAATGAACAATGGCTTGGAATTGTTAATCAAAAAAGAACAACAACCAGAAATGCATCTAAGGAAACTAAACCTTAAACTGTAACTCTGCATTTTAGACAAACTGCAATCTTAAGACGATTAAGATTTTAGGGTCTTATTTGTCTGAAGATTACAATTAGCATTTTTTTAAATCATTTCATCCCAAATAAGGCAATAAATCCACTAAGATGCAAGATATTACTGAGTGTTAGAGAGCATGAGAAAAAACACTTTTAAGGAGAGAGAACAATAAAAGAACAGGAATTAAGAAGACAGAAAGATAACAGTTGACATTGCATTTTTCTAGATCAAAGTTGACTGGGAAGCAAGAGGCCAAAAGAGAATTCTACAAGCAAGAAATATGATAGAAGAAACAATTAGTATAGAACTTACGGTTACATCTAACCATTTTAACTATAAAATGATGAGACCTTGCCATCAATCTAGTACTATGCTTAAATTCATAAAGTCTAGGTACCGTAGGAGAAAGATCATGAAACGAAGTTCAAATCAGGACAAGATTTGCATGTAAATTTTATATATATTTTTGTATGACAGAAGCTATAGACAGAGAAACAAAAAAATATGCAAAAAATTTCTGATAGTTGTCAACTTTTAGTATATTCTATCAATAAAAAACATCATTTTTCTGAAGAAATTTCCTTCTCAGGTTGAAGCACGTTACTACCAAGGTTTCCATCTTGTCATTCATTTTTACATTATAGCTGAAAGTATGATTATTGGGCAATAGTATTTTGTGCATGTTATAAGTAATTTAAATACTTCTCTGTGAAAAATCTTAAACTTTCATATAAAAAGGGACTGTTACAGTTTACCAGAGATCATCCTGAAAACACCTTGGCCACAACTTCTGGTTAATGCTGTTGTGAATCATTTCAGCGCTATATATTATATTATAATTTTTAAATGAATGCTTTAATCTAACATTATTTCTTATTACTGTTAATGTTAATTTTAGCAGGTACATTAGCAGATATCGATTTGAAGAGGTAAAACAAAAGATGTACATTCCTTAAATAAGTATTTTAACTTTGTTTTATCAAGATGGTCACTTGTTTGTTTGGCTACAGGAATGGTTTCTCTCATGGCAAAAACAGGATACAGGTTCAATGCCTGTCAGGAGCTACATTTTTCATTAGTAGGACTTCTCAGTTATGGTCAGTTGGTATCAATTTCATTGATTAAGAAAATTAGCAAATATCTGGTATATCAAATCACATATGTTCACTAAAAGTAATGATTATAATAAGAAATATTATT
>OZ010602.1:55096660-55184160 GCA_963932145.1 Acanthosepion lycidas | reverse complement strand
AAACAGTATTTGGGAGAATGTCATTAAGTGAACACAAGTAGCATCCTGGTAAACATCATTAGGTCTAAGGGGACGCAAGCAGTATTTGGGAGAACGCATTAAGTGAACGCAAGTAGCATCCAGGTGAACATCATTAGATCTAAGGGGACACAAGCAGTATTTGGGAGAACGCCATTAAGTGAACACAAGTAGCATCCTGGTGAACATCATTAGATCTAAGGAGACGCAAGCAGTATGTGGGAGAATATCATTAAGTTAACACAAGTAGCATCCTGGTAAACATCATTAGGTCTAAGGGGACGCCAGCAGTATTTGGGAGAACGGCATTAAGTGAACGCAAGTAGCATCCAGGTGAACATCATTAGATCTAAGGGGACACAAGCAGTATTTGGGAGAACATCATTAAGTGAACACAAGTAGCATCAATGTGAATGGTGTTAGGCTAAGTTTATGCAAGAAGCATCAGGATGAACATCAGTAAGTGAATGCAAGCGGTATTGGGGAGAACGTCATTCGCTCTAAGTAAATGCAAGCAATGTCTGGGAGAATCTGATTAGTTCTAAGTGAACACAAGCAGCATTAGGGTGAACATTATTAGTTCTAAGTGAACACAAGCTGTTTTGAGGAGGACATCAGTAAGTGAACACAAGTTACAGTGGGATGAACGTCATTAGCTCTAGGTGAACACGAGCAGCATCAGGGAGAATTTCATTAGTCTTAAGTGAATGCATGTGTTGACATGGTCACTGTCATTAGTTCTAAGTAAACACTGTGGTTAATTTTAGTATTCTATGACCCTTAAATAAGTTGCATGAACAGAAATTGAGGAATATGCTTAATATTATTAATGTAAACAAACAATATGGCATTGAAATAAAATGAGATAAGATTGATTGGTTGGTTTCTTTTGTTTATCGGCCTATCAACATTTATGGGTTATTCAATGCTGAAATGTAGATATTTTGAACACAATTTTATGTTTAATTACATTATTGACATTATTTGGACTGTTATCCTCATCTTCATTGTCATATTCACAACGTTTTGGCCATTGTACGCTCCAGCCTTCTTCAGGTGATTGGATTTTCAAACCGAACACTTTATTTCATCCACTACGGTAGGACTTTCTAGTTCCATGTGCCATGCCTCTTCCTGATATCCCAGTTATTTCTCTTTAACTCAGCTCTCCAAGGACACATGGCTCACTGGATAAAGACGTTGGTTAGATCCAGTGACTAGACACAAAGAGTTGTGAGTTCAGTACCAGGCCACAGCAGTGGTGAACCAAAAAACTTGGAGAGTTGAGTTAAAGGGAAATAACTGAGACATCTGGAAGGGGCATGGCATGTGGAACTAGAACAATGTACCCTAGTGGAGGAAATAAAGGGTTCGGTTAGAAATTCCAATCACCTGGAACATTGTGAATATGCCAATGAAGATGAGGATAACAGTCCAATTAATGTAAATAATGTAAATGATCATAATACCTCATCTCAGAGATATAGACAGACAATTTTATGGCTTCAACTACAGATAAAATGTATTGCTAGTAATTCAACTCTAAAATGTATTTCTGGTCATTGTGTTTAAAAATTGTATTGTTGGTAATTTTACTGTAAGTACATATTGTTGGTAATTTTTTTTTATATAAAAGAGTATTTTTATACTTTTATAATGTTTTGTTTTTGTTTAGAGGTTCATTTACCCATAGCTGGGACCCTGACAAGTGCTACCCTTCTGTGTCAGGGTGGACCTTGGAACAACAGCAATTAAAAGGTGGTTCTACTCCTTAAAACCTCCAATCTCTCAATCAGAGGTTTTGCTGCCAGATGTAGTTTATCATCATACTCAAGACTAAATGAGATAAGGAGACATATAGCTATAGTTCTTATTTGAACAATGTGTATAGCTCATGTTCATCGTCTAAGTAAGTAAGTTCTGTTCCCATATAACAGGCTCCTAAATATGAGCAATTTTTTTAGTGCCATGTCCCTTCAAGTGGTCATGGTTCTCCACAGTTTCTTTTTCTTTATTAGGACATAAGTGATCATGGCTCTCCATAGATTCTGGTTCTTTATTATCTGTGAATTGCCATGATTCTTTTAGACTTCATTACAGTTTGGAATTCTGAGTTTCCTTCTCTTATGCAGGTTGCCATTCAAAGCTAGAGAACCCAAACTACACTGCAATTTTACCGGGGAGCATTAGAGAAAAGAAATGGATCATGCTTTTCACAAGATTGTTTGTGTGAAAGTGAATAGATGAGTCCGTCATTTGAACTTGGTTTACCAATACCATTTTGTTACCCTGATATCTTTTCCGCTCTCCCTAAATCCACTGAAATTTTGTTTGAAGCTTATTCTTTAATCTGATCCGTGCTGTGTACTTAATAATTATAGGATAAATTAAAAAGTGGCCTGAACAATAAAGATAAAAAAGTAAAATGTAAGGCATCATGTAAAAAGTTAATAATAATAACAATATTTTAGCACTGAAATTCAGGCAAATTAAGACTATTATATCTACTAGTACTACTACTAAGCATAAACAGAGATATGCAGGTAGTATAACATTTATTGGCATGGAAAGTTAAATCAAGTTCAAATTCTGGGCTAATCTGTTGAAATCACTTTCACATTAATGTCCTCGGGAAAGGTATGAATCTGTCTCCTCTTTACCCAGCTAAGGGTTAAGTAGCAGGGTAACCTTGGGTACATGTGTGTATATTTGTTTTTGTTTACTAATACAAATGAGTTAGCCAAAACAACAGACTGAAGAGAGAATAAAATTAACCAAGCATGTATTTTTACTGCAGTAACCCTCCCCCTAAAAAAGACATAATACCCTTGTCAGCATTGTCATTGAATATTTCCTATAAGTTGTCTCCTTATTTCCTTTTTTATTTTATTTTTAACATTTTTATTATTTTAAAAAAATTTTGTAACATTTTTCCAATTTAAAAAAAATTTTTATAATTTAAAAATTTTTTTTAATAATTTGTTAAACATTTTTATAATATTTTTTATGTGCATATGGGTAGAATGTGGTTATTTCTCCTTTTCATTGTTTTTATTAATTTTGCATATTCTGTATATTCACTAATATACATACATATATATATATATATATATATATATATATATATAATGTAAAGCTCTTATACTCAAATCAAGCTGTCCTAGCTACTGATATCTTTCTCATAGTAAAAACATTAAAATTTCCCTTCCGCTCTGCCATGTGCTGATAACTTGGGGGTAGACTGATGACAAATCAGTTGGGTTTTGATCCCAGCTTGAAGCAATCGAATGTCTAGCCACACTGATGAGCTGTGATACAGCGAAACAGTGTCTGTGGATGACTATTCCCACCTGATGAAACGTTAAGAAATATTTTTTAACGTTGAAACAAGATGTACCATTTTGTAGTGGGTATGTACCAGTAACACTGCATAATAAATAAATAAAAAAATAAAAAAATATATATATATACATATATATATATATATATATAATGAATTATTTCTTTAAATTTACTGTAAAAATTCCAAATTCTGGCCCAGTCAATTGCATTCACTTTCACAGTAATGTTCTTGGTAAAAGGCATGAATCCATCTCATTTTGCTCCCAGCTGTGGATAAATACCAGGACAGACAGGGCTTCTGTTTTTAAGTGGCAACTAAGAGAAGGAAAACTCTGAATTCCAGACCATGGAGAAAGTAAATGGAAACTACTCTTTTATCTTCCCCAATAGTGCCAGGCAATTCACAGATAATAAAGAAAAGGAATCTGTAGAGAGTCATAATCATCTATGTCCTGAAGAAACATTTTAAAAGATGGTATCAACAAGCAACAAAATTAGAGGAAAGAAAATATAGTTCAAAATTATTAACTTAGAAACTGAAACAAATTAAGACTGTTACAACTACTAATATTAGGTTGGTGCAAAATAACGTCAAAAACCGACATTATTTTTGCACCAACCTAATATTATTAGTTATAAACAAGCAACAGAATAAAATAAAAGTATTGGTTATTTGATTGATTTTCTTTTTTACAGTTTATCAACACTTTGTGGTTTATTTAAAACTGAAACATAGATTGTAAGAATAATTCGTTTTATGAGTGAATATCTCATTAACAATTTTTGAGAATAACAAGGATTTTTTCCAGATACAAGTCTTACTGTTTAACCCGTAACTAGGGAGAGAAGATGAAGGGTAGTTGCATGTTAGTTAGAAACCTGACATGAATTCAATCTCAGCTCTCTGATTTTTTTATTCTGAGCCACATCATCGCACCACCTACATATCCAAGATGAAAGAAAATTCCATTAAAATTAATAGTAATGATAATACTTTACATTAATATTTCAGAAAATTTAATTATGATTTTGATCATTATTTCATATCCAAAATTAAACATTGAGCCAGGCATTTTATAATTCAAATTAACCAAAGACAATATTGTGACATTTAATTATGATTTTGATGCTTATTTCATGTCCAAAATTAAACCTTGAGTTAGGCATATTATATTCCAAGTTAACCAAAGATGAGATCCAGACTTGTAATTATGATTTTGATCATTATTTCATATCCAAAATTAAACATTGAGCCAGGCATTTTATAATTCAAATTAACCAAAGACAATATTGTGACATTTAATTATGATTTTGATGCTTATTTCATGTCCAAAATTAAACCTTGAGTTAGGCATATTATATTCCAAGTTAACCAAAGATGAGATCCAGACTTGTAATTATGATTTTGATTATTATTTCATACTCAAAATTAAACATTGAGCCAGGAATTTTATAATTCAAATTAACCAAAGACAATATTATGACATTTAATTATGATTTTGATGCTTATTTCATGCTCAAAATTAAACCTTGAGTTAGGCATATTATAATCCAAGTTAACCAAAGATGAGATCCAAACTTGTAATTATGATTTTGATCATTATTTCATACCCAAAATTAAACATTGAGCCAGGCATATTATAATTCAAATTAACCAAAACAATATTGGGACATTTAATTATGATTTTGATGCTTATTTCATGCCCAAAATTAAATCTTGAGCTAGGCATATTATAATCCAAGTTAACCAAAGATGAGATCCAGACTTGTAATTATGATTTTGATCCTTATTTTATACTCAAAATTAAACTTTGAGCTAGGCATGTTATAATCCAAATCAATGAAAGACAATATCTAAACTTGTAATGATTTTGATCCTTATTTCAAACCCAAAATTAAACCTTGAGCCAGGTATGCTATAATCCAAATTAACTAAAGTCAACATCTAGACTTGTCGGAGCTGCTTTTTCTCTGGAAAACAAAACTTTCCTATAAATATATTCATTAAACTGTGTATATTGAAAGAATCCTGAAATTTCTTTGTAGATTCTAGATTAACAGCTGGTTTTGTGAGCAAAAAAAAAACAACAGAATGTTTTATAAAGTAAAACTATCTTACAAAACATATTTTCCATGTTTTTACTGTTGTTGTTGGATTAATAATATCTTCTTCTTTAGTTCTGTAGCACTGGAAATTGTACGTATACAAGTTAACGTAACTGTCATGCCATGTGTGCTAACATAACTGAATGATGTAACATATTATTCTACACCCCCATAAATGAAAATAATATGAATATGTTTTGAAAATATAGCTAGTTCTTCACAATAATCATAAACGAAATAAATTGTATACAAAATGATATCAATGATTTTTGTGTTGAGAAATATCAAACAAGATTTTTCTTTCTGTTAGTTCTCAAATGCCCCCACGTAGATAAAATAGTTTTACTGCAATCACCTTTGTGTAAATGGTGGAATCATTTGTATTCTGAAGTATATTAATTTTCCCATATATTGTCTGTTATTTCAACATGCTCTTGAAGTCTTTTTAAAAGCAATAGATGAAAAAGAGCAGGTGAGTTAACAGTTAACATCATGGAAAATAGAATCAAGAAGACAAGTTCAAATTCCAGCAGAGACATTTTGAGCTCGCTCTGCACTAAATCACTTCAGAAAAGTATCATCCCACCAGGTCTGGATGAAATAGCAAACTTAACTTTGTAGACTTGGCATAACTAGTTTTGCACAAAGTCAGTCAGTTATGTGCCATGTGTGATACACATTCAGGCAATCATGTATCTTTTGATACATGACTGACGAGGCAGATTTTTTTCAAGCAGTAGGTTGCCATTTCTTTCTGTGGTAGACTAGTTGTCATCTAAGGCTATAGAACCTGGTCTGTCCTGCTATTTACCTATAGCTGGGGGGAGAAGAAGAGGATTCATACCTTTCCCAAGGCATGTAAGTGCATGTAATGGATTCGACTGAAATTCGAACTTGGCTCTCCGCTTTCTCAATCCGAGCTGTTATCTATTACTCCACAAATTCAAAACCATCAAGAAAGCAATGCAAAATTACTTTCCCAAGATAATCGTGGAATGTGCAGTTTATTGATCTTAAAGAAATCAAAATTTGTGGAGAGCTATAATTGTCTGTCCTGAAAAGACATAGCACTTAAAGTGAGAGAGTAACATCAGAAATAAAAGATATTGGGTAAAACTTTATTATTTACAGTCAGAATAATATCCTCATCTTTGATGTTATTATCACAATATTTCATCTGTTGTGCTCCCTAACATCCATCCGTTGATTTGAATAAACTTCAAGGAAGTTTGAACTGAACCCTTTCTGAGGAGTCATGGCCTAGATGATTAAAGCATTGGTTTATTTAGTAATTGTGAGTTCAATCCCTGGCCAGGGTAGTATGAATACTCAAACTCAATGGAAACAGGAAAAGCAGTTGTATCGGAGATGGAAAAGAAGCCAATGTCATTGATAGCATCATTTGAATCATTTTGGGCCTGTTTCCTTTATTTGTTTTAGTTAGTGCTATAGTGAACTTGACTATCATAGTTTCTTATAACATCACTTATAATATGAAGTCAAAAACCTATGGAAAAAAACTGTTTATATGGGGCAAACTTTTTATGAAGTCTAATACTAATAGAAAAAAAACTGTTTATATTGACCAAACTTCTTATGCAGTCTAATACCTATGGAAGAAAATTGTTGGTACTGACCAAACAGCTTATGCTGTCTAATACCAGTGGAAAAAAAAACTGTTTTTACTGATCAGACATCTTATGCAGTCTAATACGTATAGAAAAAACAGTTTATAGTGACCAAACATCTTATGCAGTCTAATACTTACAGAAAAAAATGTTGGTACTGACCAAAATAAAAATAAAATGGAAAAAAAATTGTTGATACTGACCAAAATAAAAGTTTCAGAATATTAATCTTTGGTACAACGTAATCCACAAATTTTGATCTTTGATTCTGATATAACACTTTCATATTTTATATGTGTAACTATGTTATATATTTGCATATATACAAGCATCTGATCATAACAGCAGTTATAAATTCTAGTCCACATATGCCCAAATACATAAAACATAGACATTGTTATGTTTACACTCAGATATTTAATTACTTTCTCCAATATATAGCCTTGTTTTTTGAAGAATAATTCATCTTGTGACAAGATTTTTTTTTCTTTGTTCTGATTAGATTTTGGTTTTCTCTATGTTATTGGTTTGAGGCTTTCTCAGTGTTCAGTAGTTGGTAATTCCAAACCTGAACATATATTTCGTTGATGCTTTCAGTTTTGTTTCTTTTTTTTAGGTCTCTGACAAAATTAATAGACATTTTGTTATCTTTGTGAATAAATATAGAATAATACACATACAAATATGAAAAAGTTTGAAAAATTACTTTGAAACAATAAAGTTTCATTTCTATTTGAATTTCTGGAATGAGAAGTTTTCATTATTTACAGTCAAACTAATTCCTTATCAAATATTTGTTGTCATAGGATAAACCAAGTTTCAAGCAATAAAGCACTATTTTCCTATAATTTTTTTAACCATTCCAAGACTGAAGAGTGACTCATAGTTATTGAACAAGGTCCATGGTATGAACATAAGAGAAGGTAGAAAGTAGTGATGATTATGAGGGCAAAAGCATTTATGAGTCCTTGTTGGTGAAGAATTATTTTCCAGCCTCCAACCTTTATCCCACAGGTGGAATGTGGTGAGTCTCTCACAGGTAGGATGTGATGAGTCTCTCACTGTTTTGTTGCTACTTCCATGTAAAGTGTCGAACGAACTACATTCTTTAGTTCCACCAGGTCTAACTTTCACGGCTAGGACCTGCATGTCACTTACATAGTAGCAAACCACCGACATTCCCTCCGTATTCAATCAGTGAGAAGTTCCACTCAAACAGCTTCTTCCCAAAAACTACTACCCTGTGGAACAGACTCCCAAGATGATGTTTCCCTGATCACTACAATATTAGAACTATTAGGTTGGTGCAAAAATAATGACGTAATAATGTCGTTTTTTGACGTATTTTTTAACGTCAAAAAACGACATTATTACGTCATTATTTTTGCACCAACCTAATATTTTCCACCCTCCAACCTCTCTCACAGGCAGGATGTGGTGAGTCTCTCACTGCTCTATCACTGCATCAATGTAAAGTATCAAACGAACTACATTCCTTGGTTCCACCAGGTCTAGCTTTTACAAGTAGGACCTGCCATGCCACTTACATAGTAGCAAACCATCTACATTCCCTCTGTATTCCATCATTGAGAAGTAAGTTCCCTTCAAACAATTTCTCCCTGCAAACTTTGCTTTGTGGAATAGACTCCCAAGAGGATGTTTCCCCAATGAATACAATCTTAATTGTTCAAGTCAAGAGTTAACCGTTATCTCTCCCCACACTATTACATATAAACTAATGTAACCCTCTATCTTGAGCGCCTCCACCCAGCCTTGTACAAGATGAATCTTACCGTGAAAAAACAAAAAAGATAAGGAGACTAGGTAGCGATTGACCCTTGACTTGATGAGATTAAGATTGTAATGTTCTAGGAAATTGTGACAACTCAACTCTAGGACAATTCACCACCAAGTACAAGGACAACTCAACACTGGCGTTGAATTCATAGCTTCAGATTGGTGTTGGCTGTACACATCTTTTATATTGGTTTTGAGTTGTAGATATTTTAAGTTTGGCTGTTTGTCTTAGTGATTTATATGTTACAACAGCCTATATGGCTGACTGGTGTTTAATTTTCAAGATCAGGCAAAAAGAGTATTGCAAGACAGCAGTATTTCTTTGGTAACAAAGAAAAGAATACTGAGCTGTTATGTGATTCTGTTCTTCTTTATGGCGGCGAATGTTGGACGATTTCCTGAAAGATGAAGAAGATTGGTTTGGTTTATTTTGTTTAATGGCATATCAACCTCAATGGGTTATTTAATGCCGACAACATTTTTAGGATATTTAGAAATATTTTTGAAATTTTTAGGATATTTTAGAAATGCTTCGTCACACTGTGAGGCCAGTCTCCAAACTGTTTTTGAGTTGGATGAGTTGACCTTTAATTTTTAAGCCGAGTTGTAGTGCGAAGTAAGAATTTGCATATTAAAATTAATATGCATTATTTTCACTCAGGTGGGATGACTATCTGTCCTTTTTTTTCTTTCATTTCTTATCGGCTGTTTTCAAATTTGAAATAGACCTCCTCGCAGTCTGATAGTAGAACTTAGATCTTGGACTGATAGTAGAAGTCAGATCTAAAGAATTATCTTCATTGTCTCAACCTTCTTTGAATGCAGGAATGGTGTGAGGCTGAGGAGAGAGCATTAAGGAGAATTCGAGGGGATACAGATGTCTAACAGAATATCCTTCTTGTACCTTTTGACCTTCACTGAACTAACCTTGCTAGCATTATCATGTCATGAATTAATTCTATGACTCTTCCCATGAGCCAATAAGTTCAAGGTTTACAGTGATTTTCTTTTTCATCAGCAAAACATTCTCAATTTTTATTTTATTAACAAAACTAACTTCAAATAATTCTTAAATAATCTTCAAACTCACGGTTAACAGTGTGCGTTCATTGGAAATGTTACAGTTGTATTAATGTATCAGTGTAGCTCAGATGTGGCACAAGGCCGAAATTATGGAGCACTCAGTGAGGATCGAACTCACTGCTCTGTCAAAATTGATGTAGCAAAACAAGTCATTGCACCATGTTGAATTGCCCAAATGTTTAAATTTTACAAGACCATTTTTTAAAATACCATATCCTTTCAAGAGAGGCGATCATGGCTCTCTACAGATTCCTATCTGTGAACTTCCATGAAATCTTGATTCATCTTACATTCTTCATAGTTTAAAATTCAGATTTTTTCGTCTTCTATACAGGTTGCCACCTAAGGCTGGAGAACCCAGTGGTGCCCGAGGTGGCGGAGAGGAATTCCCAAGGACATTTGTGCGGAAGGGAACGCAAAAGACTAGCCCAGAATCTGGATTTGTCTTGCCGACTTCACTTGGCAAGGCCTACCTGCCTTAAAAACCGAAAATATTTCACATCTTAAATTTTTACTTTGGTTCAAACTCTCAATACAGATATCGGAGGCAGACTAGTAATAAAATAAGCACAAACCATTTTCCCTCTCACTTTTAACCATCTATCACAATAAAATAAAAGTTTTTAAGTGCTAAAGCTGAATTGGTCATAAACTTTTCCATAGATTTGTTACTATATTACACAGACATTAATATATCTTCCTTATCAACCATAACCGTCACTAGGATCATTATTTGGCTTTGTGAAAGGTTTTTAAGGGTGTAGCATCTCATTTTGAAGGTTCTCAGCTAGTTTGTGTGATATATATATATATATATATATATATATATATATATATATATATATATATATTCATGAATTATTCATACATAAAACAAATACAAAGGTTAATGATTAAATGGCCAGAAATCCATCTTCGCGAACAATTCAATAATATACAAAAACCCCGAATCTGTTTATGAATGAAAAGATCCTGTTTTATAAATTTCCGTTGCATTAGATTTTTTATTTTATTTTACAAGCTTTCGTCTGTTCCTACAGATATCCTCAGGTATGAAATAGATTGTGTTCTTGTTTTTACTCTCAGTAATAAGTGGACAAACGAAAACAAGGTTGTAATCTGAAAAATGCTATGAGAAATGTGTGTTATTGTTTTGGAACGTGCAGTCGCAACGCTGAGTTTGAATTTAAATTTTAAGGTTAAGGTTCTGCGTTTATGTACAAATGTAGTGATAAGAGAATTCTTTTTTACTGGTAAATTTTCCGTCAAAGTGGCATGAGCTATATTGTTCAATAACTACAGTAATGTTGCACTTATTATCCGAAAGTTGCACTTGGATCAGTTATTTTAATTTCAATAAAGGTGCAATTAATTTACAAATTCATGAATTATTCATACATAAAACAAATACAAAGGTTAATGATTGAATGGCGAGAAATCCATCTTCGCGAACAATTCAAAAATATATAAAAACCCCGAATCTGTTTATGAATGAAAAGATCATGTTTTATAAATTTCTGTTGCATTAGATCTTTTTATTTTACAAGCTTTCGTATGTTCCATATATATATATATATGTAAAAGAGACATATTTTTCTATAACTGCAGGAGACTTGCAAAAATTTTCTGCCCTTTTTTTCCTGTGATACCATTTTCTATAAAAAGACGTCAACTATAAGCAGGATGAATTTTCCCTTACAAACATCATAAAGAAACACACAACCCCAGTCAACCCGAACAAGAAAATTAAATTATCTACTATAAAAAATTTAAAACAGCTAACCTTATCGTCAACAAAAACTCACCTGCAAGATCCAAATTACAGAGAACCAGTATTATTTATGAATTTATATGTCCCTTAAGGAATTGATCAAATTCATGAATAATTATATTGGACATACCACTACATGCCTATCAAGAAAACTCACGTTACATCTCTCTGAACGTATCTCAATTGAGACACATTTAAGTACACACGGGAACCTACCAAACCCCGTTCGCAACATACTCGTAGAAAACACTGTAATAGTGTCATTCGCATGTAAAGAAAAGGCTAAAAATAATGGAAGCATTAATGATAAAAAAATAAAAAAAAACAACACACAATAATATCAACAATGAACACGGCCACAATGTGCTGACAGTATTTGGAAAATAAAAACAATTCTTATCACTATAGATACACATATATAAAAATCTACATATTTACTTAAAATAAAAAAGATATCCTTGATAAAGGCTAATACAATAGCTTAAAGCGCTCGGATATAGAGAACATTCGGTCAGTTTTTACACACTTTATGTCCAGACAAGAAATCGCTTATATGAACACAAGCCATTTTTGACATATATATATATATATATATATATATATATATATATATATAGTTTAAAAGTATTTTATATTTATTGGTTAAAGTACTCAATTTTAATATATATATATATATATATATATATATATATGTATAGTTTAAAAGAATTTTATATTTATTGGTTAAAGTACTCAATTTTAATATATATATATATATATATATATATATATATATATATATATATATATATATATATATTGTAACAATTTGAAAGTGAGAGTGAAGTGAGCTAACCATCTAACCTTCAAAGATCAATCTTGAACTTGAAAACCTTACTAATCCAGAACTCTGATTGGCTAATTGCTGTCCAATCATGATCCTTTCTTGGGGCCACGTAGTAAACACGATTCTTCCTCTTTTGTAGCTAACAGCCGTAGTGACCACACGTTTATTAGAGCTATCTTTCGACCGTTAATGGAATACAGAAGCCACGATGCCACAAATACCACTTGTTCTTTGGATACTCTTCTAACAGTTAAGTCCGCAAATATAACTTATATTTGAAAGCTTTCTTTTTACCTGTTGTGCACACACCATTTCTGAGCATTAAAACTGTTGAATTTAATAATGACGTTTTCCTCTTCTTCAAGTGTCTCCGTCTTTGTCCTTATTAACTGCAATCGAGAAAATAGTTATAAAAAGAAAACTACAGAATAAATTCTGCCTCTAATTTCCGAAGAGGACTCATTCTGAAGACACGCACTTTATTAAGCGTTGTTTCCAGTGTTAGAAGCATTCCTTGAACTGCCTTTTCGGATAGGGACCAGCTACCTCATCGCATACTCTTGGATTTCTTTGACGTCTTGAAATCTTTCTCCTTTTAGCTGCCTAATCACATACTCTAAGATTTCCTTGACGTCTAGAAATCTTGTTCCTTTTAGCTATCTCATCGCATACTCCTGGATTTCCTTCACGAGTTGAAATCTTGTTCCTTTTAGCTGCCTCATCGTATACTCTTGGATTTCGTTGTCTGGAAATATTGTTCCTTTTAGGTGCCTCATCTCATATTCTTCGATTTCATTGACGTCTTCAAATCTTGTTCCTTTTTAGCTGCCTCATCGCATACTCTTGGATTTCGTTGAAGTCTCAAAATCTTGTTCTTTTAGCTGCCTCATCGCATAATCTTGGAATTAGTTGACGCCTTGAAATCTTGTTGCTTTTAGCTGCCGCATTTTCTTGGATTTCGTTGACGTCATGAAATCTAGTTATTTTTGGCTACCTCATCACATATTCTTGGATTTCGTTGACGTCTTGAAATCTTGTTCCTTTTAGCTGCCTCATCGCATACTCTTGGATTTCCTTGACGTATAGAAATCTTGTTCCTTTTAGCTTCCACATAGCATACTCTTAGATTTCCTTGACGTCTCGATATCTTGTTGCTTTTAGCTACCTCAACGCAGACTCTTGGATTTCGTTGACGTCTCGTAATCTTGTTCCTTTTAGCTGCCTCATCGAATATTCTTGGATTTCGTTGACGTCTCGTAATCTTGTTCCTTTTAGCTGCCTCATCGAATATTCTTGGATTTCGTTGACCTCTTGAAATCTTGTTCCTTTTAGCTGCCTCATCGCATACTCTTGGATTTCATTGACGTCTTGAAATAATGTCCTTTTTAGCTACCTCATCGCGTACTCTTGGATTTCGTTGACGTCTCCTAATCTTGTTCCTTTTAGCTACCTCATCGAATATTCTTGGATTTCGTTGACCTCTTGAAATCTTGTTACTTTTAGCTGCCTCATCGCATACTCTTGGATTTCGTTGACGTCTCGAAATCTAGTTCTTTTTAGCTGCCTCGTCGCATACTCTTGGATTTCGTTGACGTCTCTTAATCTTGTTCCTTTTAGCTGCCTCATCGCATACTCTTGGATTTCATTGACGTCTTGAAATAATGTTCTTTTTAGCTGCCTCATCGCATACTCTTGGATTTCGTTGACATCTTCTAATCTTGTTCCTTTTAGCTACCTCATCGAATATTCTTGGATTTCGTTGACCTCTTGAAATCTTTTTCCTTTTAGCTGCCTCATCGCATACTCTTGGATTTCGTTGAGGTCTTGAAATAATGTTCTTTTTAGCTGCCTCATCGCATACTCTTGGATTTCGTTGACGTCTCCTAATCTTGTTCCTTTTAGCTACCTCATCGAATATTCTTGGATTTCGTTGACCTCATGAAATCTTGTTCCTTTTAGCTGCCTCATCGCATACTCTTGGATTTCATTGACGTCTTGAAATAATGTTCTTATTAGCTGCCTCATCGCATACTCTTGGATTTCGTTGACGTCTCCTAATCTTGTTCCTTTTAGCTACCTCATCGAATATTCTTGGATTTCGTTGACGTCTCGAAATCTAGTTCTTTTTAGCTGCCTCGTCGCATACTCTTGGATTTCGTTGACGTCTCCTAATCTTGTTCCTTTTAGCTGCCTCATCGCATACTCTTGGATTTCATTGACGTCTTGAAATAATGTTCTTTTTAGCTGCCTCATCGCATACTCTTGGATTTCGTTGACGTCTCCTAATCTTGTTCCTTTTAGCTACCTCATCGAATATTCTTGGATTTCGTTGACCTCTTGAAATCTTGTTCCTTTTAGGTGCCTCATCTCAAATTCTTCGATTTCATTGACGTCTTGAAATAACGTTCTTTTTAGCTGTCTCATCGCATATTCTTGGATTTCGTCGACGTCTCCTTATCTTGTTCCTTTTAGCTACCTCATCGAATATTCTTGGATTTCGTTGACCTCTTGAAATCTTGTTCCTTTTAGCTGCCTCATCGCATACTCTTGGATTTCGTTGACGTCTTGAAATAATGTTCTTTTTAGCTGCCTCATCGCATACTCTTGGATTTCGTTGACGTCTCCTAATCTTGTTCCTTTTAGCTACCTCATCGAATATTCTTGGATTTCGTTGACCTCTTGAAATCTTGTTCCTTTTAGCTGCCTCATCGCATACTCTTGGATTTCGTTGACGTCTCGAAACCTTGTTCCTTTTAGCTGCTGCATCGCATACTCTTGGATTTCATTGACGTCTTGAAATAATGTTCTTTTTAGCTACCTCATCGAATATTCTTGGATTTCGTTGACCTCTTGAAATCTTTTTCCTTTTAGCTGCCTCATCGCATACTCTTGGATTTCGTTGACGTCTCGAAATAATGTTCTTTTTAGCTGCCTCATCGCATACTCTTGGATTTGGTTGACATCTTCTAATCTTGTTCCTTTTAGCTACCTCATCGAATATTCTTGGATTTCGTTGACCTCTTGAAATCTTTTTCCTTTTAGCTGCCTCATCGCATACTCTTGGATTTCGTTGAGGTCTTGAAATAATGTTCTTTTTAGCTGCCTCATCGCATACTCTTGGATTTCGTTGACGTCTCCTAATCTTGTTCCTTTTAGCTACCTCATCGAATATTCTTGGATTTCGTTGACCTCATGAAATCTTGTTCCTTTTAGCTGTCTCATCGCATACTCTTGGATTTCATTGACGTCTTGAAATAATGTTCTTTTTAGCTGCCTCATCGCATACTCTTGGATTTCGTTGACGTCTCCTAATCTTGTTCCTTTTAGCTACCTCATCGAATATTCTTGGATTTCATTGACCTCTTGAAATCTTGTTACTTTTAGCTGCCTCATCGCATACTCTTGGATTTCGTTGACGTCTCGAAATCTAGTTCTTTTTAGCTGCCTCGTCGCATACTCTTGGATTTCGTTGACGTCTCCTAATCTTGTTCCTTTTAGCTGCCTCATCGCATACTCTTGGATTTCATTGACGTCTTGAAATAATGTTCTTTTTAGCTGCCTCATCGCATACTCTTGGATTTCGTTGACGTCCCCATATCTTGTTCCTTTCAGCTACCTCATCGAATATTCTTGGATTTCGTTGACCTCATGAAATCTTGTTCCTTTTAGCTGCCTAATCGCATACTCTTGGATTTCATTGACGTCTTGAAATAATGTTCTTTTTAGCTGCCTCATCGCATACTCTTGGATTTCGTTGACGTCTCCTAATCTTGTTCCTTTTAGTTACCTCATCGAATATTCTTGGATTTCGTTGACCTCTTGAAATCTTGTTCCTTTTAGCTGCCTCATCGCATACTCTTGGATTTCGTTGACGTCTTGAAATAATGTTCTTTTTAGCTGGCTCATCGCATACTCTTGGATTTCGTTGACGTCTCCTAATCTTGTTCCTTTTCGCTACCTCATCGATATTCTTGGATTTCGTTGACCTCTTGAAATCTTGTTCCTTTTAGGTGCCTCATCTCAAATTCTTCGATTTCATTGACGTCTTGAAATAACGTTCTTTTTAGCTGTCTCATCGCATATTCTTGGATTTCGTCGACGTCTCCTTATCTCGTTCCTTTTAGCTACCTCATCGAATATTCTTGGATTTCGTTGACCTCTTGAAATCTTGTTCCTTTTAGCTGCCTCATCGCATACTCTTGGATTTCATTGACGTCTTGAAATAATGTTCTTTTTAGCTACCTCATCGCATACTCTTGGATTTCGTTGACATCTCCTAATCTTGTTCCTTTTAGCTACCTCATCGAATATTCTTGGATTTCGTTGACCTCTTGAAATCTTGTTCCTTTTAGCTGCCTCATCGCATACTCTTGGATTTCGTTGACGTCTCGAAACCTTGTTCCTTTTAGCTGCTGCATCGCATACTCTTGGATTTCATTGACGTCTTGAAATAATGTTCTTTTTAGCTACCTCATCGCATACTCTTGGATTTCGTTGACATCTCCTAATCTTGTTCCTTTTAGCTACCTCATCGAATATTCTTGGATTTCGTTGACCTCTTGAAATCTTGTTCCTTTTAGCTGCCTCATCGCATACTCTTGGATTTCGTTGACATCTCGAAATCTTGTTCCTTTTAGCTGCCGCATCGCATACTCTTGGATTTCAATGATATCTCTAAATCTTGTTCCTTTTAATTGCTTCTTCGCATACTCTTGGATTTCGTTGACGTCTTGAAATCTTGTTCCTTTTAGCTACCTCATCGAATATTCTTGGATTTCGTTGACGTATGAAATAATGTTCTTTTTAGCTGCCTGAACGCATACTCTTGGGTTGCGTTGACGTCTCGAAATCTTGTTCTTTTTAGCTGCCTCATCGCATACTCTTGGATTTCATTGACGTCTTTAAATCTTGTTCCTTTTAGCTGCCTCATCGCATAATCTTGGATTTACTTGACGTATTGAAATCTTATTCCTTTTAGCTGCCTCATTGCATACTCTTGGATTTCCTCGACGTCTTGAAATTTTGTTACTATTTGCTGACTCATCGCATACTCTTGGATTTCCTTGACGTCTTGAAATCTTGTTCCTTTTAGCTGCCTCTTCGCTAACTCTTAGATTTTCTTGACGTCTTGAAATAATATTTCTTTTAGCTGCCACATCGCATACTCTTGGCCTTCCCTGACGTCTTGAAATTTTATTCCTTTTAGCTTCTTCATCGCATACTCTTGGTTTTCTTTAAGTCTTGAAATCTTGTTCCTTTTAAATGGGATTTTATTTTTGTTAAGGAAAATAAGGCAACGGGTGAGATCTGGGGAATATATTGGTTGTCAGTCCCGAGGAATATTGTCCTTGGGCACACCATGGTCACTTATGTTTTGGTGAGACGACGACAATCTACACATATCGCTTCCAAACACTGCAGTAAACAACGAATGCGAGTGAGAACGTTATAACTTAGTGTGCATGCGCAACAGAGTTGAAGCTCTATCAAACTTCGTATACAGGGCGGGTGCAAGAGATCAGTGCACCCCAACTCTGAATCGATGATACGGGGCTCGATTGCATTTCAATTTTCTTAAGGCAGCATTCATATAAAGTACAGATTTTTTTGTAACCTCATTATGTACAACAATTAATCATATGCAATACAGGTGATCAATTAAAGTAGAAAAATTGAAAATAAATACAATGCATTTAAGTACAAATTAGAGACTTGTCATAATAGACCATTCCATATTAAATACATCAACAATGTTTTGCGTTAATTTTTAACATCAATTTGAGAATTTTCTTCTTAAAAAGTTGAATAATTTAACACATTCAACATTATGGATAGAAAAATAGTCAATTTTATATAGTGTTTTTGCATGAGTAAAAAAAATTCAGGAATTTGGAGAAAACGAAAAGATCCCAGAATTATGTCAAAATGCGCAAACATATTATCCTTTTAATAGTCAGATATGTTTAGTTTAATATGTAGCGTATATAAATAGGCAGAAAATGTAAATGTCGATAAGATAGCGAGGGTCAGAAAGCACTGCCTGGGCCCCTCAATCAGGTTCCTCCACTGTCGGTGTTCCTGGGGTAGTACTCACCGGCCCTGTTCGTATATAAACTGTACTCACGACACTTATGTAACACAGCATCACGAGCATCGATTGAATTGAGAACAACAGGTATTAATGGGAGATCAATCTGCTTTCCAAATTTCCTGATCTTCCATCTTTATCGTAAATCTTCTATTAACACGAAGACAAAGAAAATAATTTGGAGAAAGACACCCCAATGTAAGAGGACTAGTATTTATGCCTGTAATGATAGTGAGCAACACAAAAGGGTCAATTCAGTCACCTCCAACATATACACTCCTATGTACTTCCCATCTAAGCAGCATATCGGAGAGACTGTATATGTATAGGATTACGACCACATCACGTTGAAACACAGGCTCCATACAACGGCCAAATTTAAGCAATGTCGAATCTGGTAGGCACATAGAAAGGTGACCGCTTGGGAATACCAGGTGTTGTAAGTTTAGATATGCGGGTAGTGTAATGAATAACTGTTAATCGTAAAATTGAGTTCCAATTTCCGTTGGGTTCGTTATATTCGTTGAATCCACTATTTCTTTAGGAATATTTATATCACTAAACCATGATTATTATCAAAATTTCTATCCCTTGTGGCCCTGAACAGTTTTTCTCCTCTTGCTAAGGCTCCTACCCACCATTCCGCCATTCGTCAGCTAAGTACTCACTGCCTTTCCATATCTTTGTTGTTCTTAATATGCTCAATAAGGATTATGTATTCCAAACCCTCTTTCTTCATGTGTCCAAGCAATTTCAAAATGTTCTTTCTGTTGTCATTTTCTTTAAGACTTGCATGTTGCTTACTCGCTCCGTCCATGGAATTTTCAGGATCCTTCTGTAGAAACACATTTGTGCTGTCTCCAGTTTTCTCCCCATGAATGGAGAGATGATCTAGCAATTCACTATCATATAAGAGGATGGATAATACATAGCATTTCAATATTCTTTTCTTTGTTTCTAACGAAATTTCGTCGTTTCTCAGCGCCTTGCTTTATCTTTTGCAATGCTTCTTTCGCTAATAGTGCGGAAATTTTCCCGGTTGCGTGTGTTTGTTTGTGCTCAGCAGTAAAATCAAAAGGCCCGAAATAACTGTTCAACAGCTTTTATTTCTGGTTGAAAGAGAGTGCAAAATAATAGTATTTTTGTGGGGAAATAGTGCGGTTTGATATTTAACAAAGTTCTAGCGTAGCTGTTTTGTAGAGAGAGATTACTCCGCTAGTTTCCACGGGAGGAACGATAAATCTGAGTGCAAAATTGATAGGACTGGTTCGAGCCTCCTTCAGCAAGGGTTTTGTATAGTTCTTCCATTGGTAGGTGTCTCAAAAGGAGATTTCTTCGCCTATTCCCACGGGACGAACGAGAAATAGGAAGTCAAGCTGCCAGGCCAGGCCAGGCCCACATGTCTTCTGTTGCAAAGATTGTGTAGCCCTTCGAGCTAGGCTTGAAGGCCGAGGCCGCTGTAAAGGAAAAATGAGAAATTGCGGACCTTGAAGGTCGCTGAAATGGAAAAGTCTGAAAGAGAGCTGGCCTGACGGTAGAGGCAGTTGAAATGGAAAAAAATGGGAAAGAGGGCGAATAGGGCTTGGTAAGTGTTTTTATGCGTTCTGGGATTTCCGGTTGTACCCTGCTGATTACTTCCGTTGCTGCTGATGCTGAATCGGGCAAAGTAAGGAAGCCCCCACATGCCACAATTGCCAACATGTGAGATAGTTTCTATATAATCCAATGCGTGTTCGGATATTGGTATTTCATTTTCCATCTTCTGTTAAAAAACTTCTCAAATATTTAAAGTTCTAAACCTGTTTGCTGTTTCTATTGCCAATTTGTAAATCGCATTTTGGGCCTATTTTTAAGCATTCCAAAGTCAAAACGTAGATAATTATTAGATTGGTGCAAAAATAATGACGTGATAATGTGGTTTTTTGACGTATTTCTTAACGTCAAAAAACGACATTATTACATCATTATTTTTGCACCAACCTAATAGATGTTTACATCTTTTATGATAACCAAGTTAAACCATGATCTTTAGCTAACAAAATAGGATTCATGATTTCCTATTAATACGTTAGGTTTTTTATTTATTCTACCTTGTCTGAATATTTCATTTTCATCTAAGAATAAATTTAGATCTTTAACTAAATTTTGTACCCTTTTGCCTCGAGCATTACGAAGCAATTTCTTTGAAGCTTTGTTTTTACGTTACCTTAAATAGATCAAGTTTTGCACTTTAAGATCTACGTTCACACGTTTTAGTTTATTTGTTAATTTAAATATATCAGTGATTATGCCAATCAGCTTATTTAAGCTAAAATATATATTGTAAAGTAGAACAGGTGTAACCGTATTATTAATTACAGCGTAGTTTAATAAAACAGGTTATTCAATGGTCGTGTTTTTAGAACTTAAGCAATTAATATCATTTAGAGGTCACACTTCGGGATTTATCTTTAGTACAAGGCTCAAGAGCCACTCAAAGTAGAGGGTTGCTAAATGAGTTTGTTCTAAGGCCTTACAAGGACAGAACAAGAAATGAAAATTATGCGGAGATGCAGTATATTAAACGACTGATCCTAGACGTGAAGAGGTTAAGATTGTAGTGATTGAGTGAGCATCCCCTCGGAAGTCTCTTTCGTAATGCAACAGTTTGTGGGAAGAAGCTGTCTGAGTTGAACTTCTTCCTTTCTACTGAGGGACAGATATCCAAAAATGTAAAATTAATAAGAATTTTTTCAAAGTTAACCTACATCTGATCAAGTTAGCAGGATTTTATAAACGTAGAACATGTTTAAAGGTTATAAGCATGGAAGACCTTTTTTATTAAACCCTTGAGCAATTATTGGATATTTTTAACAAAGAGATTTTTGGTTTTAATGCCATCAGGTAACACGACTTAACCATATGACGGCATGATAATGTTTAGTGTTCAACAAAGATATGTACATTTAATTGCTTAAATCGTAGTTTTGTTTTTCACGGTTTATCAACCTTTTCTAAGTTATTTAAAACAGAAATATATTTTCGGAGTTTAAGAATAATTCTTTATTTTTGCGAGGGAATATTGTATAGGGTGTGGAAGAAATAGGAGTCGACCGTAGTCTGGATCAGCGAACAATCCTTTCCATAGCTGCATAATATGTGCGTTGCCAGGGATACATACAGATTTAAATTCAGAGTTTTCCTTTTCCTAAACCGTTGCTACCCAAGGCTATAAAAACCAGTCTGTCCTACTATTTACTCATAGCTGGAGGGAGAAGATTTCGAGTCATACCTTTTCAAAGGGTATTCCTCAATCCGAGCCGCAACACATTTCTCTACCTTTCCCTCCCAGAAATACCTGACATAATGGTAAGACATTTAGCGGCAGTGGTGTCTTCATCTAGCTAATGTCTTACCATTGTGTGGGAAGTATTTCTGCCGCACCTTATATTAACATTTTTTTTGCGGAGAGATAATGGTTTTTCCAATATACTTTTTATGTATATCTGCCTTATTTGTAATACTTAGTCTCACTTTTCATAGAGTCTTTCTTCTTTTGCATGCCTACACTTGTTTCTAATTTCTTTGATTAATTTACTTTTAATCTGTACCATATCTTGGCATTGTTTGCTGTCTCTTCTCTTATATAGAGAATTTCATATATTTATAGTACTGCCTATAAACCCAGGTGTAAATGAATGCGCGCTCCATCGGACAATCAGCCTAATAAACGACATAACGGAATTTACCATCTTTATTCTAATGAATAGGACACGTAGCAGAATTAGAACGGAAATAGGACAAGAACAGTATAACGACTGTTCCCTATTCGTATCTGAGTATACCTACTAGTACGGTTAGACAATCCCTATTGCAGACGCCTGCTCAGACACATTTTCGTTTTTTCAGCACCCATAGACCCCACCTGTGGTTTACACTGCAAATATGCTGAGCAGACCTTAGTTACAGTTTCTGCAAGAGAGCGCATTATCTGGCGAGATTAACAGTCTGAACAAGGCCAATAGGTTTAAACCCTCGGTCACGATGACTTGTGACTTCGTGCTAGCACAAATATCAAATAGTTCCGAATTTCATTCACAAGGCTTGGATCCACCCGTGGTATAGTTTTTTTTTTCAAAATGTGCCACACGCTGCGATCGCCTACCCCGGCCGATAATATGAAGAAGACACTATGGTGAGATTCGAACCCGGGCCTCATGGAAAGCGTACGTTCTAACCATGCGGCCACGAACAGCTTACCCGTTTACTCCATGGTATTCCCAGATTCCCTTCTGTATTTTTATATTTTTGTTGCTTCAAGTCTCTTCTTCATCTATGAGGAGATTGTTCAGCTTTCACTACGATATAGGAAGACTGACATTGCGTATGTGCTCAGTCTGTGACGTGCAGAAAATTGGTGATGTTTGGGGCCAACTCCTTGATTGTATACGCCTAAGACTCAAGTAGAGGGGGATGCTACTCGGATCATACTTATCAAAACATGGATCCACATTCATACCAGCTTGTGTGAATGTAGGGTGCTTGTACAACGAAATTAACAGAGACAGTTTCAAAAATTATTTTTTTATTTCAGTCTTTGATTGGCTGCCCTATCGATATGGATTCCTGGGGCAGTCCCACTCTCTGCTCACTTTCTTCACGCTACTGAGTTTAGTACCATTTTTTTTTGTTTCTAATGAAATTTTCCTGTTTCTTAATACTTTGCTTAGTTTTAGGAAAACTTCTTTCGCTATCTAAATACTCCTTTGAAATTCAGCCTCTGACTTTACGTCGTCTGTTAAAACTCTTTCCAGGTATTTAAATTGTATTTTTGACATCTTCAACTTGTAATTTATATATTGGGCTGTTCCTTTTGCTAACAGACATATATTCCATCTTCTTGCAATTGATGTTTAGTCCTTTCTTCTTGCTTTTCTTTTCTACCTTATGTAGAAGTTCTCGTAATAAGACATTTTAATTCTTACAATATCAGATATAAAGACACGGAATCAAATAACTTTTCAGCCTGAGATAATACACCTACCCTCGTTTTAATATCAAATTTCATAAAATATATCAAACGTTTTTAAAGTGTCTTCTCATGTCGAATGTATATATAGCGAACAGTGTTAAAATTTGTAATATATGCTGTTAACATTTGGTGCGGATGTGGGCGAGAACTTTCAAAATAAATGGTTCAACACGTGAAGAATTTTCTATATAAAGAACTTAGCTCTCAAAAGAAGTGGCAATTATATTTACTTTCATAGAGTTGTCTAAAAAAAGGAAGAAATCATATATGGGGTTAGCGGTAGTGTGTGTTGGCCCCGTGGTTGGATGAAATCAAGTAATCTGTAAATTCGGGGATGAAATCTCCACCCCCACCTCTCGGCAAATCCTGTTGTCACTACTCGATCTCGTGGTAAAAAAAGAAAAAAGGTTTATGTTCCTTCCTTTTGTAGTCCTGAAAAGAACCTATCGGTGGTAAGAGAATTCCATTGTCAGACAAAGGTATAGTAATTCCACCTTATATCCTAAACTTAAAACCTTTTTCAATTTACAACTGTTCTAGAAAATTCTTACCCTTTATCGTTTGATAAAATTTGTGTTCCACGCACTAAGATAAACAAAAAATTCTTTGCATATGAAAGTTAACCTTATTATACAGAGTCGATTATTTATTACTAGAATTGCTAAAGTTTATTAAATTGTCTGCATAAAAATTGTTTCTGGACATTTCGTAACAGTCATCATCAGGAAAAGTCATAACATAGGGTGCTCAGTAAAAAAGCGGCAAATTTATTATAACTGTTTTAACTTTTAAGAATAATTGACCGTGAATAACTTTGAATAAATTTCTTGAATATTCATGACCTTGAATAATCATTCGACTCGCGCGTAATTTCTTAATTCTGATTGGTTCTTTTATGATTGATTAATTTTTGCTCGATTTTGTGACTTGTTATTTAAAGGTTATTTGCAGAGAACATTTGTTTTTCGTCCTGCCGTTCTCGTATGGCTAAACAACTCACTGATTTTGAGCGTCGAGTTATCTTGTGACACTGAGGTCATGTTGATTCTGACCAGAAAAGTGTTAAGGGTTAAGCCCAAAATGAAATATAGGCTGGAATATATATATATATATATATATATATATATATATATATATATATATATATATATATGGGGTGAGGAGAGAGAGTGTATGTGTGTGGAGACATTTTCCTTGATGAAAATGGAACCGTCTGGATTTCTTCTCTCCTAAAGTTTATTTTTCTTATCTATCGACAGTCTGACATGCAGGCAAAAGCAGTTTTCGAGAACAATTTTATCTCTTCCTTGCGAATTGGGCAAACAAATAAGTTTTCTTTGACGAAAACGAATTGGGAAATGAAAACAAGGAACGAACTCGCCGTGAGGGTCGAAGTTATGAAAATCGATCTTGTGACAAGCAGGTGATCTGCTTCGTGTTTTCGCTAAGACGACGATCAGCTCACGGATGTAGAACACTTTTATCTCCTTCTTGAGAATTTAGGCAAAGAAATATATTTTCGTTGACGAAAACGAAAACGAATTGGGAATTGAAAACAAAAGCGAACATGTTTTGAGGGTCGAATTTATGAATACATATCCTGTAATTGCCGAGAGGTTGATCGGGTTTGCGTTTTCCCTGTGTTTTCGAAAACGGGGAGATAATTTTATCTCTGCCTTGAAGAAGCAGGAGAATTAAAATTAACGATTAAAATATGATTCCTTTCACCCGCACAATTTGAAAATTAGATTTGTCACAAAGATAGTTGGGCCGGCCTGAGAGATGGGCTGAGGTAGAATTACCGAGAAGGGAGGAGAAAGAGGGAGGATTTAGCACCGCCTGTGTGTAGTGGTGATGCGAGATGTAAAGTAAAATAGGTTGGAGTTACGGAATTAGCAATCCCTGTGACTATTCCCGAAAAGGGGGATGATTCTCCAAATGTAAAAATTTGATTAGGAAAACAGAAATAGAAAAGAAAGAACTTTTATTAAAATTAATGTGAAAATTAAAAAATCAACAAATCCCAAAAAACCCTTCGACCCTCTGTCAGTTTTGGGCCGAAGTGCATATCAGCAGATGTCTTTTGGAGTTCGAGGACTTGGGCTGGGAACCCCCCTATTGAGTGCCTCTGGAATCCACGTCAGCTACCACCATATTTCCTGATTCCGAAGAACTTTGAACCCAAATTACTAGACCAGGCACGGTGGACCTATTGAGATTGGTGCGCAAAGGGTTAATTTTTGTTGTACCAAGACTATATAAACCAATTGAAGATTAACCCCATAAATATTATTTTATTTTATTTTTTTATTGTGAAGGTATTTATTCCTTAATATAGCACTCGCCATGGCTTGAACTGGCGTTGCGATTACTACAACATTCGATCTTCCACTGCTCAATCAAGAACACAACGTGGTCAGAATTGATGTGGATCAGCGTCAGCATTGATCAGCGCAGAGTTAGCCCCGTGGTTAAAAACGTCGTCCTGAGGACCGGATCACTAAAAGTGGTTACACCACAGGGTGTAGGCGGCGGCAGGAGGTGTTATAATCGCGCTTGTCAAAGAACATTCGACGTAGAGACTAACGAAATGTGCTGAAATTCTTCCTAAATTTTTCAGTCACATCATTCATTTACTGGGCATTTTGCATAATGTTAAATCACAAAATTTGAGATGAAAGAATTTGCATTAAAGTCAAATATAATAGTTTAAATCTGAAAAAAGCTTATTCCTTTCTTTCATACAATAAAGCAAAACCTGTTTTCAAGAGAACTGCAGAAGAACAGTTTTATGAATACATGCTAAATATAATATACTTGTTTGATCTAAAGCAGGGGTATGCAAACTTTTTTCAAAGAGAGCCAGATTTGACAAGGTGAATATGCGTGTGGGGCAACTATTCTTCTTGGCATTCTTTGAACCATTAAAATTAAATGCAAATGAACTATCTTATGAAAATGTTATTCCAAATGTTATATTTTCATTTCTTCACATACATGACAAATAAATTTAAACAGGTCTTACCAAAATCAGCCAAGCTGTCACCTAAAGCACATATAAGATGTAGTAAAATATATCTGAGAAAATAGAACTTCCAGGAAGCTATAATATATATAATGTCAGTCTTAAACATTTACATGTTATTGGTAATTAATTTTGTCTATCAACTTTTAAGTTAAAAACATTTGAATAGGAACATAACACCAACATTCATCTTATTAAGAAGTAGAAAATATAAAGTGACACATGTCTAAGTGTCCAAATATATTTATAACTGATTTTGATCAACACAAAACAAATTTAATTCACTAAGATTTTAGAATTTATTAATGTCAGAAGGTCAAAACAAATAACTTGCCTGTACTAACGTGGAGGAAGGGTGATACTGAGGTCTGGACTGCAGTATGTAGGTCAGGTCTGGTTCAAAGGCAGCGATTTTAGAAATTGGCTGAAAAAGGTCATGGTCAAGGTCAGGGTCGCACCGCCAGAGGGCGGGCGGGCACGCAGTTTTGTTGCTATCTTTTGGTAGATCATGAAATTGCATTTCTTAGGTGTGTGCTTTACATATTCTGATTGACAATACCTGCGGGCCGCAGGTGATACATTCTATGGCAGAGGATATGGGCCATATCAAATTTGACCACGGGCCGTATTTGCTCCCCGGGCCGGTCTTTGGACATACCTGAAGGATAAAATGAAATCAATCATGTCACTCCTAAAACTGACACAGGTATACTGCTATGTAAAGAGAATAATTTCCCTTAGTTTGTAAGGGACCAAATACAGTAGAATCCCATATATCCGGAATCCCTCATATATGGAACCCCTCAAATCCGGACATGATTTTGATGTGTATATTTGAACTATTTGGGTCATATGTAACTTTTTTGAAATTTCTGTTTTTCAGGAAATTTACTTTGGATAACTGCTTATGCTTATTTCACCCTAATGGCTTGTATTGGTACAAAAGATGATGAGAATAAGAGGAAAAGAATAACTCTGCAGTTATCGCAAAAAGTTGAAATTTTAAACACACTAGACGTTGGTGAAAGTTCATTGTAACTAATGGCTGAGTTCAACATAGGAAAGTCAACACTGTATTTAAAATCTTCCAAAGTACTATTTTCCAGCGTTCACACTGTCACAATGAACAAGGAAATAAAAATGAATTGTGATGAAAGTTGGACTGAAATTGAAAAAGCTATTGAAAATGTTATCAGTTTTATGGAAAGAAAGCCAGCATTCAGCTATGACTATTGCAACAACGCAGTTAAAAAGTGTCTTTTGTTTAAAAAATTTCAAGAACAAAAGCAAGACGAAATGCGGAAAAAGTTGAGAATGACATTAGAAGAGAAAGAATCATCATGCAACAGCGATTAAAAAATCCTCGTTACATTATTTGTTTTGCATACGTGGCATACATAATTTAATGAATTTTCATTAACATTACATAATTTATTTCTTTTTCCTTAAAATCAATTCCGTTATATGTCACTCACCATTAGCTTATTTTGCTTATATAAAACATTGGAAATAAATGTTAAACCTGATTTTTAGTTCTTTTATTTTAATCTAAATATAACCCCTCATATCAGGACTTTGTAACCATTTCCTCATATATGGAAGGCCTTCTTAGTCCGGTTGTCAGGGATTCTAATGTATTAATATTTAGGGTGACGACAGACATTTTGCTGATCCTGAATTCAGTAAAAGAATTTGGAACAAAGTATTTATTTTTTTTAATGAGAAGAATGAGCAAAATTATACTAGACTAGCAGCATGGCGCGGCGTTGCCCGTGCTTGATTCAAAAATCGTACAACTCATACAGCAATCGCTGTCACTTGACTTAAAATATTTTTGTCCTTCCTTGCCTTTAAAGGAGTGCCCTTTGCCGTTCTGATGTTGCTACATGCCTTACTTCTTGCCTATCTCACACTGCGAATTTTTTCTAAGCTCTATACTAAGCATTAAATCTGTTACGAAAAAAGAACTAATCAAAATGAACACAAAACGATCAGCTTTAAAAAAGGACTCGTAACTGGAAAAACCGAATGAAAAAAGAATGTTAACAACAAATACTTTTTCACACCCAACCCAGTTCTGCGGAATCAGAATCAACGTTGAGTTTAATCAAACGAATGAGCCAATTGGAGATTTAAATTTTTCCCACTTGTGACGAATGCAGCTATCGATTTTTTTGCATGCTAGCATGCTAGTTAACATTCGTGTCAGTCAGCTGTTGGCTCTCACGCTGGCGAATAGAATCTTCCTGCCTATTCGTGGCAGCCAGCTATAGGCTCTCACTCTGGCCAGTAGAAAATGGCCGCGAACTAGATGAAAACTGCCGTAGAAGCATGAAAAATCGATTATTTCCACTATCGTTGGGAAATGCAAGGTTGGTCTTGGCCTTCCCGCTAACTTGGAGCATGTACATGTAAATTTTGGTGCAAATCCGTCGAAAATTGCGGCCGTGCATTCGTTACACACACACACACACACACACACACACACACACACACACACATCCTGCATCCTGCCTTTTATAGATAGAGATATGGAAATAACACCGGTAAACTTTTTTATGTCAACAATACAATAAAATGTATATAAATAGGTATTTTCAAAACTGTATGAAAAATTTATGAAGAAATGTTCTTCAGTGTTCATGGCTTTAAGTTTGGCATTATATCAAAAATATTCTTTTTTTTTAAAATCGCAAAGCAGTCAAGCCACATCAAGCCGCAATGGGTTACAGGGTGTGAAAGAATTAGAAACAGAAACATTAATAATGAACGGGAAAAGGAAAAATGCGAGAGAAGAAACTGTTAGCATAGAATTTATGGTTACATCTAGCCAGCTCAATTGTAAATTCATGAGATCTTGACGCCAGTCTAGTACTGTGCTTAAATTCAAAAAGTCTAGGTACCATAGCGAAGAGCTCATCCGAACTGTTACCATGAAAGTATTTATAGAAAAGACACAGAGAGGCAACCTTACAGCA
This sequence comes from Acanthosepion lycidas, assembly GCA_963932145.1. Classification (NCBI taxonomy): domain Eukaryota; kingdom Metazoa; phylum Mollusca; class Cephalopoda; order Sepiida; family Sepiidae; genus Acanthosepion; species Acanthosepion lycidas. Next base: position 55,154,487 of record OZ010602.1, on the reverse strand, counting down.
GTGGGAAAGTGACTGAAGCCGAACTGTCAGATCAGGATCAATAATATTGCTGATTATTCTTTGGATTTTATCAAGGAGCTCAAAGAAAATAGCAGGGGCACCGGGCCATATGTGGCAGCAATATTCTAAGCATAGACGAATGGTAGACTTATAGATATGTAAGAAAGATTCTCACACGACACAGTGAACCGACTTTCTTAGCCACTGACCTTACAATGTATTCAATAGAACTGTAACTATGTATCCTTATGAAAGAAAAAGTATATGTTGATAAGAGAGAGGGGAGTTCTTTATGTATACATTTCAGAAAGAGAAAAAAGGAAGAAATTAGAATGTCTATGATGTCAATATCTGTGGCGACAAAAGTTTCTTTGAAGTCACTGTGGTACCAAGTGGGTTTTTGAGGTGAGCAAATCTATTAACTTTTCCAGTTGCTGACTCGCATTTCTATTTGATTGCGGAACGGCTACTTAGGGGTTTTGAAAACTAAATAGAACAATTTGATTAGTTCATTATTCTGTCTGAATAAATGCGCGATATGTCTACTACGTCCGCTGTAATGAGACCGGCTCAAGTGAAACCGATTTTCTTTGTCGTTTAGAAGTCAGGCGCGAGTGTATAAGTACTTTCTATTTTTTTAGAGCTCTCTGATTGGTCATTAATTGTTTATGATGTCTATTGACACTGGCCAATTGTATGGTGATTTTCTAAGCGTATGTAGCACAAGTTCGAAAGTATGGGACACCCTGTGAGGATCGAACTCACTATTCAGTCGTAATTGATCAAGCGAGACAAGCTTGCCACCCATCAGACCACGTCGAAGTGCCAAATTGGCCAATTGTAAGTATGTGTGTGTCGTCACAAATTTCTAGAAAGTATTAGGTTGGTGCAAAAATAATGACGGTTTTTGACTTATTTTTTAATGTCAAAAACCGTCATTATTTTTGCACCAACCTAATAGTTTAAGATAAATTGTGATTTTTATTGTTTGTATTTTTCATTGTTTTACTATTGGCCAATGAGATGTTACTTCGAAAGTTTGGAGAATACGTTCGCGCTCTTGTTGTTTCAATACCTGTATTCCTCCATTAACGTTTGGTTTTCATGTCTTTCATCATCTATAACACAAAAAGCTATATCATGATTGGAAGGACCACTTTAATTTTGTCCCCATGTGAAGGAAATTTAACATAGCAACAATTATCTTCGTATGTTAAAAAAATTTCAAATTGTTTCATTTTTTTTTAACGGCGTCATCCCATGCAAGGCAATAAAGCCACTATGACACAAAGAGTTACAGGGTGTAGAAGAACTGCGGATAGAAGCATTAATAATGATCAGGAAGAGAAAAGGGTAATCAAGAGGACAGTAGATTGCGATTGACATTGCATTTACATTTTTGCAGATGAAAGTTGACTGGAAAGCATGGAGCCGGAAGGGAGTTCCACAAGGGAGAAGTGCGAGACAAAATACTGTTATCATAGAACTTACGGTTACATCTGGCCAGCTTAACTGTAAATTAATGAGATCTCGATGCCAGTCTAGTAATGCACTTAACTTCATAAAGTCTAAGTTCTATAGCCAAGTGCTCAACCGAACAATTACCATGAAAGTATTTATAAAAAAGACACAGATTGGCAACTTTACGGCGGTGTGTAAGTAACTGAAGCCGCACCGTCAAATCAGGACCAATGTTATTGATAATTCTTCTTTCGATTTTATCAAGGAGTTCAAGGTAAATAGCAGGGGCACCGGACCATTTTATTTTCTTATCGTAATCACTCGCCAACGGTTGATCTAACTGAAGATGTTCATCTATATTTCGTTCTAGAAAGTTGTCATCCAATATTTCAGTGACTGAATTGAAATAATACTATGTTGATTTTGTAGTAAATGAAAGGTTATTAGACCGTTTCTAATGAGAGAAACACTCCCAAATCCTTCACCTCTAACAAACAAAAAATGACAAGCAAGTTAATGCAGCAGTCAGCAAAATTTGACCTTTCAACAAAACGCAAAACATTTTATAATGTCATTAAAATTTAGTGTGTCATTGAACGGAATATGTTGTTGGCACGCCGAGAGTCACGATCACGAGACTCAGGCCGCAGCTGCAGCAGAAGTGGTCTTTCTTGTGCAAGATAGCCTGACGGAGCCCAACCCTCTCTAGGTCGGTTTTCCTATCTCCCAGACCAATTGTCAAGGCTATAGAACCCAGTCTGTGCGGCTGTTTACCCATAGCTGGGGGACTGGAGATAAGAAGAGGATTCATAACTTTCCCAAGGGTATTAGCACGTAAGTGAATGTAATGGAACCAACTGGAATTCTAACTATCCATTATTCCAACTTGCTTCCTGTACACCGAGAGTATACATGTTTAAAGTGTGAATGTAAAGTTCTTTTGTGATATGTATGTGCATGTATATAAGTTCATGAGTAAAAGAGTGTTGATAGGAAATTATAAGTACCACTTTTTCCGATACAGATAAATGTAAAAGGATTTGAGGGAGTAAAGTTACTTGAAGTGGGGGGGGGATTTTTTTAGGTTGATGCTGCACTTTCCTATCTTTGGATCTTCACTAGCGAAAAGGTTACTTTCGCCTGATTTTATCTGTTCCAGGTGGCTCAGAAAATAGATCTTCACGAAGGATTGTGTTTGGTTGAAAAATATTGAAGGGTAAATGAGGATTATATCTTGAATAGATCAAAAAAAAAAAATGGTTAATTCCTTTACCTCATGATTTTGAAGATGTGCAGCCCATAAGTCCATCCCCTACTGTGACAATCTAATCATAATTTAAACAATGTTTATTAAAAAAAACATTCATGAATATTACTCTCTTACCTTTTGCCAGACTTTGAATTATGACACTTTGCGTCCTCCATATGTTTTGACTGACCTTTCAACCAGCTAATGAATATTCATGAACGTTCTTAAATTTAAAAGCCGAGATAAACCGATGACATCCTTGCTTTTATATATAAACCAAATAAATCCTACATTTGCCTCTGAAATATTCGATGAAAACTTTCTAGAAAGAAATATAGATGAACATCTTCAGTTAGAAATCATTAAGACAATTAGAAGATCAACCGTTGGCGAGTGACTACGATAAGAAAATAAAATGGTCCGGTGCCCCTGTTATTTACCTTGATAAAATCCAAAGAAGAATTAACAATATCATTGGTCCTGATCTGGTTATTCAGCTTTACTTACTTACACACCGCTATAAGGTTGCCAATCTGTGTCTTTTCTATAAATACTTTCATGGTAATTGTTCGGGTGAGCACTTGGCTATAGAACTTAGACTTTATGAATTTAAGTGCGTTACGAAACTGGCATCGAGATTAATTTACCGTTGAGCTGACTAGATGTAACCGTAAGTTCTACGATAACAGTGCCCTTTTCTCGCACTTCTCGCTTATGGAATTCCCTTCCGGCTCCATGCTTTCCAGTCAACTTTCATCAGCAAAAATTTAAATGCAATATCAATCGCTGTCTAAAAAAATAATAAAAACCACAAAACTCTACATTTGCCTTGATAAAGTCCCTCAGAGAACGAATCCTGTCGGCTAAGTATAGTTTTAACTCCTCTTGTCTTTTTTTTATTTATTAATTTTGTTTCTTTACGGTTACACTCTATCTGAAAATAATTCACACACACGCACAGTCACACACATATTGTGTATTTGAGCAACAATCTTTCTTTTTTTACAGTCTTCAGTAAAGATGACTGATAAGGTACTCGATTAAGTTTTTTATTATATTTTCTTGCAAGATAAATCTTTTTTTTTTTGATGGGAGAGTATGAAGAACTGTTCAAATGGTCTTTGGCTCTGAGCGATTTTAGCTAATGTATTAGCTATTTTCAATGATATTTATTGTTTATCTAAATATGTAGATTTTTTATACAGCAATACAAGTGTTTTAATTCTCGAACAGAATACATCGTAGGCGTGTTCATAATTGATATGTGTGTGTGTGTGGGTGCCTGCATGTGTGTGTGTGTGTGTGAAAGAAAGAGAGAGTATATATATATATATATATAGGTTGTGAGAATGGGTGAGCATAGGCTTCCAAAAAAAGGTGCTGCATGGACAACTACCAAACTCCAAGCGTTCTGTTGGACGTTCACTCTTACGCCACAAAGACAGCTTGAAACGTATGAACATTGATCTGAAAACCTGGGAAGCTCCAGCATCAAACCGAAAGGAGTGACGTAAGACATGTTTCATTAAGTTAAAGGTTTTTTTAAGACAGTAGACTGAAGCGCCGTTATCAGATTCATAAAGCTCTGAAGCAGAGACACCATCAAAATCCTGCTTTAACAAATTTCATTTGTCAGTATGGCTTTGTCGGCCGCAGCAAGGCTGGGCTAGCATGACACTTAAGAATGCACAAATGAAATATGTATTTCTATTACCTGATTTTCTCCACAACAGACCCTGCTAGCATGCATAAGTGTAAAATGAAAGGCAAAGGCACCATCCAATGTTGGCACTCATTTATCGTTCACGATAGGAGAGTACACACACACACACACACACACACACACATATATATATATATATATATATATATATAATATTAGTGGTAAATATACACATACATATGCAAAATATATAAATATATATACATACATGCATACACATACATATATATTTTTGTATATAAAAAAAAATCCAAGAGGATAGAATCCAGGTAGAACTCAATGTCCAGGACAGAGTAAGGATATCATAAAAAGGCTTAAACACTAATATTCCATGGTCATAATTTATTCCATTGGAATCGTAAATACGATCCAATTCATCTGACCTATAAATTCAAAAAGAAAACAGAAAAAACAACTCCGGGAATAAAAAATAATAAATAATAAATAAATCACTCTCATTAATTAGTGTTTAAGCCTTATATATATATATATATATATATATATATATATATATATATATATATATATATATATATATATCATTTCACCCCAAGCAAGGCGATAAAGCCAAATTGACGCAAGGGGTTACTGAGTATTAGAGAATAGGAGAAAATACTATTAAGATAGAGAACAATAAAAGAGCAGGAATTAAGAAGACAGAAGATAACGGTTTACACTGCGATTCCATTTTGAAGATCAAAGTTCACTGGGAAGGAAAAAGCCGTAAGTGAGTTCCTCAAGTGAGAAGTGTGATAGAAGAAACTGTTAGTATAGAACTTACGGTTACATGTGCGGCAACCTGTTTAAGAGAAAGAAAACTCTGAAATCGAAACCGTGACGAAAGTAACGGTTAACTATTCCACTAATCCCGACAGTTCATAGATAAAAAGAAAAACCTGCAGAGAGATATAACCGCCTACGTCATTTCACGAAAAACATTTAAAATCACCTACAGCATTTAAGGTAGAAGAAAAAAATGAAACTCTAACTTACCGTCATTCTTTCCATTAAACATGGAACACTTTATATGACGACATCTCAGAAAAAAATGTAGATAAATCATTTTTATTTAGATACTCATTATTATTATTACTAGTCATTAATCTTTTCGAAACTTGAAGTAACTGTAATAAGTTTTGATTGCATGTTAGATATCTTTATTCATTTTTCATATCTTGCAGACGACAATTGTTGTCGTCTATTACTGACAGTTTATCATCACAAATGGTGTCAGTTTTTAGACTGATCTCTTCAATCTTACGTAACCATTTTAAAATATTTTCCTTCTGCATATTAAATAAAAACTCACTGAGATTACAATCATTTAATTTTTCTTCTAAATCGTTTAGTTTTAGAGAGCCATTGTAACACGCGACTTCAATCAAACTCACGTCCGAGTGAAGCCTTCTGTTATTCCCTTCACGCAGTACAACGTTTTTCTTTGGAGAAACGTATATTTATTAAGATTAATCATTTAATATGTAAAAAATCTACACAAGAAAAAAAAGATCTACTTTTTTCATGACGAGGGAAGTTGCTACAATTTTGATCGGAAAAATTAAATGCAATAAATCTTTTTTTTTTCAAGACGAGTGAAGTCACAAAATATAAACTTGCAATTCATAAGGATTATTTTTAGCAACGTTATTTTTACTGAACGTTCTTTTTTAATTTTCTGAAGGACATTATTTTGATATTATCTACCAACTGGTCTTTTGCTTCAGTTTCTACATCAGGGAAATTGCATTTGCAAGATCAAAAATTATACTTACCGATAACACCTGAGGTAACGGAACTTGATCATTTGCAAGTTTTTTTTTTTCTCTTGGGCTTCTTTGTTGTTAAAAATATCTATTAACAAATAATAAAGTGAAGAAAAGACAAAAGGAATTAGATAGATATCAATCGACTACACAATTCTTATAAGATTAAAAACTCGAAAACTACCGTAAAGCTAAAATGTCTTTCAGGTTTGCAATCAAAAATTCGACTGAAAGTAAATTTGTCAAAAAACAGACGACCCAAAAGTACCTTAAATGTGCCAACACCAGATTAACAACTGAGTTAACCAATCAATCGAGATGTTTCCCCACCAGCAAATGATTCACATAATGTAACGTCTTTTTGGAATAAAGTAAAGTAGTTCTAACATTGCTCAACTGTTAGATTTTCCTTTAAATTGTAAAGTCATATTTGCCACTATTTCATAATCATAGCAATTATAACTATAATATAATTATAGATCTATAGCTGGCAACTACACAAATAGTCAAAGTGTCTGTTTATGAACTTTCTTTTATCGAAAAAGCGACTAATTTAATACAAAGATGAACTCACCAAAAGGCTTAATCAGTATTAGATATCGGTTCTGTTTTAGATATTAATATATAGAATTATTCTGTTACATATTATTCTATTGCATATGTATATTTTTGGTCTTCCAATGGCAAGGAAATTATCTCTTGAGTACTCAGATAAGTCTTTCATGCACTTTCGACTTTCTTTATTGCAGTTTGTTAACTCTTTTTTCTTTGTCGATTCCTTTTTTTTCTCAGGACTTTAACATGTTGAAGAAAAGACTTGACAATATAGAAATGGCACTCAACAGCCATCTCTTAACATTTTTGGCTTTGGTTATTTTAATGCTCATAATGTCAAGTGGCTTAAGCATTCTAATGTTACTGAGATTCAGACATTCTGATGATCTTTCCTCTTCCGTACCATTCGTTACGATGATCTTTCCTCTTTCGTACCTTCAGTTCTGATATTTCCTCTTTCGTACCTTCAGTTCTGATATTTCCTCTTTCGTACCATTCGTTCTGATTATCCTTCCTCTTTCGTACCATTCATTCTGATGATCTTTCCTCTTTCGTACGATTCGTTCTGATGATTTTTCCTCTTTCGTACCAATCGTTCTGATGATCTTTCCTCTTTCGTACCATTCGTTCTGATAATCTTTCCTCTTTCGTACGATTCGTTCTGATGATTTTTCCTCTTTCGTACCAATCGTTCTGATGATCTTTCCTCTTTCGTACCTTCCGTTCTGATGATACTTCCTCTTTCGTACCAATCGTTCTGATGATTTTTCCTCTTTCGTACCATTCGTTCTGATGATCTTTCCTCTTGCATACGATTCGTTCTGATGATTTTTCCTCTTTCGTACCAATCGTTCTGATGATCCTTCCTCTTTCGTACCAATCGTTCTGATGATCTTTCCTCTTTCGTACCTTCCGTTCTGATGATCTTTCCTCTTTCGTGCCAATCGTTCTGATGATCCTTCCTCTTTCGTGCCAATCGTCCTGATGATCCTTCCTCTTTCGTATAATTCGTTCAGATGATCTTTCCTCTTTCGTACGATTCGTTCTGATGATTTTTCCTCTTTCGTACCAATCGTTCTGATGATTTTTCCTCTTTCGTACCAATCGTTCTGATGATTTTTCCTCTTTCGTACCAATCGTTCTGATGATCTTTCCTCTTTCGTACCATTCGTTCTGATAATCTTTCCTCTTTCGTACGATTCGTTCTGATGATTTTTCCTCTTTCGTACCAATCGTTCTGATGATCTTTCCTCTTTCGTACCTTCCGTTCTGATGATCCTTCCTCTTTCGTACCAATCGTTCTGATGATCCTTCCTCTTTCGTACCAATCGTTCTGATGATCTTTCCTCTTTCGTACCATTCGTTCTGATAATCTTTCCTCTTTCGTACGATTCGTTCTGATGATTTTTCCTCTTTCGTACCAATCGTTCTGATGATCTTTCCTCTTTCGTACCTTCCGTTCTGATGATCCTTCCTCTTTCGTACCAATCGTTCTGATGATCTTTCCTCTTTCGTACCATTCGTTCTGATAATCTTTCCTCTTTCGTACGATTCGTTCTGATAATCTTTCCTCTTTCGTGCCAATCGTTCTGATGATCCTTCCTCTTTCGTACCAATCGTTCTGATGATCCTTCCTCTTTCGTACCAATCGTTCTGATGATCTTTCCTCTTTCGTACCTTCCGTTCTGATGATCTTTCCTCTTTCGTGCCAATCGTTCTGATGATCCTTCCTCTTTCGTACCAATCGTTCTGATGATCCTTCCTCTTTCGTACCAATCGTTCTGATGATCTTTCCTCTTTCGTACCATTCGTTCTGATAATTTTTCCTATTTCGTACCAATCGTTCTGATGATCTTTCCTCTTTCGTAGCTTCCGTTCTGATGATTTTTCCTCTTTCGTACCAATCGTTCTGATGATCCTTCCTCTTTTGTACCAATCGTTCTGATGATCTTTCCTCTTTCGTACCTTCCGTTCTGATGATCTTTCCTCTTTCGTACCTTCCGTTCTGATGATCTTTCCTCTTTCGTGCCAATCGTCCTGATGATCCTTCCTCTTTCGTATAATTCGTTCAGATGATCTTTCCTCTTTCGTACCATTCGTTCTGATGATCTTTCCTCTTTCGTACGATTCGTTCTGATAATTTTTCCTCTTTCGTACCAATCGTTCTGATGATCTTTCCTCTTTCGTGCCAATCGTCCTGATGATCCTTCCTCCTTCGTACAATTCGTTCAGATGATCTTTCCTCTTTCGTACCATTCGTTCTGATGATCTTTCCTCTTTCGTACGATTCGTTCTGACGATTTTTCCTCTTTCGTACCAATCGTTCTGATGATCTTTCCTCTTTCGTACCATTTGTTCTGATGATCCTTCCTCTTTCGTACCATTCGATCTGATGATTTTTCCTCTTTCGTAACTTCCGTTCTGATGATCTTTCCTCTTTTGTACCAATCTTTCTGAAGATTTTTCCTCTTTTGGACCATTCGTGCCGATGATCTTTCCTCTTTCGTACTTTCCGTTCTGATGATCTTTCTTCTTTCGTACCATTCGTTCTGATGATCTTTCTTCTTTCGTACCATTCGTTCTGATGATCCTTCCCCTTTCGTACCAATCGTTCTGATGATCTTTCCTCTTTCGTACCATTCGTTCTGATGATCCTTCCTCTTTCGTAATATTCGTTCTGATGATCTTTCCTCTTTCGTACCATTCGTTCTGATGATCCTTCCTCTTTCGTAACATTCGTTCTGGTGATCGATCCTCTTTTGTACCATTCGTTCTGATGATCCTTCCTCTTTCGTACCATTCGTTCTGATGATCCTTCCTCTTCCGTACCATTCCTTCTGATGATCCATCCTCTTTTGTACCATTCGTTCTGTTGATCCTTCCTCTTTCGTACCAATCGTTCTGATGATCATTCCTCTTTCGTACCATTCCTTCTGATGATCTTTCCTCTTTCGTACCATTCGTTCCGATGATCTTTCCTCTTTCGTACCATTCGTTCCGATGATCTTTCCTCTTTCTTACCTTCCGCTCTGATGATCTTCCTCTTTCATACCATTCGTTCCGATGATCTTTCCTCTTTCGTAGTTTCCGTTCTGATGATCTTTCCTCTTTCGTACCATTCGCTCTGATGATCTTTCTTCTTTCGTACCATTCGTTCTGATGATCTTTCTTCTTTCGTACCATTCGTTCTGATGATCTTTCCTCTTTCGTACCATTCGTTCTCATGATCCTTCCTCTTTCGTACCATTCCTTCTGATGATCCTTCCTCATTCGTAACATTCGTTCTGATGATCCTTCCTCTTTCGTACCATTCGTTCTGATGATCGATCCACTTTTGTACCATTCGTTCTGATGATCCTTCTTCTTTCGTACCATTCGTTCTGATGATCCTTTTTCTTACGTACCATTCGTTCTGATGATCCTTCCTCTTTGGTAGCATTCGTTCTAATGATCTTTCCTCTTTCGTACCATTCGTTCCGATGATTTTCCTCTTTCGTAGCTTCCGTTCTGACGATTTTTCCTCTTTCGTACCATTCGTTCCGATGATCTTTCCTCTTTCCTATCTTCCGCTCTGATGATCTTCCTCTTTCGTACCATTCGTTCTGATGATCTTACCTCTTTCGTACCATTCGTACCGATGATCTATCCTCGTTCGTACCTTGCGTTCTGATGATCTTTCCACTTTCATACCATTCGTTCTGATGATCCTTCCTCTTTCGTACCTTCCGTTCTTATGTTGTTTCCTCTTTCGTACCATTCGTTCTGATGATCTTTCCTCTTTCGTAACTTCCGTTCTGATGATCTTTCCTCTTTTGTACCATTCTTTCTGAAGATTTTTCATCTTTTGTACCATTCGTTCCGATGATCTTTCCTCTTTCGTACTTTCCGTTCTGATGATCTTTCCTCTTTCGTACCATTCGATCTCATGATCTTTCCTCTTTCGTACCATTCATTCTGATGATCCTTCCTCTTTCGTACCATTCATTTTGATGATATTTCCTCTTACGTACCATTCGTTCTGATGATCCTTCCTCTTTCGTAACATTCGTTCTGATGATCCTTCCTCTTTCGTACCATTCGTTCTGATGATCCTTCCTCTTTCGTACCATTCGTTCCGATGATCTTACCTCTTTCGTACCATTCATTCTGATGATCCTTCCTCTTTCGTACCATTCGTTCTGATGATATTCCTCTTTTGTACCATTCGTTCAGATGAACCTTCCTCTTTCGTACCATTTGTTCTGATGATCCTTCCTCTTACGTACCATTCGTTCTGATGATCCTTCCTCTTTCGTACCATTCGTTCTGATGATCCATCTTCTTACGTACCATTCGATCTGATGATCTTTCCTCTTTCGTACCATTCGTTCTGATGATGTTCCTCTTTCGTAGCATTCGTTCTGATGAACCTTCCTCTTTTTTAGCTTCCGCTCTGATGATCTTTCCTCTTTCGTACCATTCGTTCTGATGATCCTTCCTCTTTCGTACCATTCGTTCTGATGAACCTTCCTCTTTCGTAACATTCGTTCTGATGAACCTTCCTCTTTCGTACCATTCGTTCTGATGAACCTTCCTCTTTCGTACCATTCGTCCTGATGATCCTTCCTCTTTCGTACGATTCGTCCTGATGATCCTTCCTCTTTCGTACCATTCGTTCTGATGATCCTTCCTCTTTCGTACCATTCGTTCTGATGATCCATCCTCTTACGTACCATTCGTTCTGATGAACCTTCCTCTTTCGTAGCTTCCGCTCTGATGATCTTTCCTCTTTCGTACCATTCGTTCTGATGATGTTCCTCTTTCGTAACATTCGTTCTGATGAACCTTCCTCTTTCGTACCATTTGTTCTGATGATCCTTCCTCTTACGTACCATTCGTTCTGATGATCCTTCCTCTTTCGTACCATTCGTTCTGATGATGTTCCTCTTTCGTAACATTCGTTCTGATGAACCTTCCTCTTTCGTACCATTTGTTCTGATGATCCTTCCTCTTACGTACCATTCGTTCTGATGATCCTTCCTCTTTCGTACCATTCGTTCTGATGATCCATCCTCTTACATACCATTCGATCTGATGATCTTTCCTCTTTCGTACCATTCGTTCTGATGATGTTCCTCTTTCGTACCATTCGTTATGATGAACCTTCCTCTTTCGTAGCTTCCGCTCTGATGATCTTTCCTCTTTCTTACCTTCGGCCCTGATGATCTTCTTCTTTCGTACGATTCGTCCTGATGATCCTTCCTCTTTCGTACCATTCGTTCTGATGATCCTTCCTCTTTCGTACCATTCGTTCTGATGAACCTTCCTCTTTCGTACCATTCGTCCTGATGATCCTTCCTCTTTCGTACCATTCGTCCTGATGATCCTTCCGCTTTCGTACCATTCGTCCTGATGATCCTTCCTCTTTCGTACCATTCGTTCTGATGATCCTTCCTCTTTCGTACCATTCGTTCTGATGATCCATCCTCTTACGTACCATTCGTTCTGATGATCCTTCCTCTTTCGTACCATTCGTTCTGATGAACCTTCCTCTTTCGTACCATTCGTTCTGATGATCCTTCCTCTTTCGTACCATTCGTTCTGATGATCCTTCCTCTTACGTACCATTCGTTCTGATGATCCTTCCTCTTTCGTACCATTCGTTCTGATGAACCTTCCTCTTTCGTACCATTCGTTCTGATGATCCTTCCTCTTACGTACCATTCGTTCTGATGATCCTTCCTCTTTCGTAACATTCGTTCTGATGATCCTTCCTCTTTCGTACCATTCGTTCTGATGATCCATCCTCTTACGTACCATTCGTTCAGATGATCTTTCCTCTTTCGTACCATTCGTTCTGATGATGTTCCTCTTTCGTACCATTCGTTCTGATGAACCTTCCTCTTTCGTAGCTTCCGCTCTGATGATCTTTCCTCTTTCGTACCAATCGTTCTGATGATCTTTCCTCTTTCTTACCTTCCGCCCTGATGATCTTCTTCTTTCGTACCATTCGTCCTGATGATCCTTCCTCTTTCGTACCATTCGATCTGATGATCTTTCCTCTTTCGTACCATTCGTTCAGATGATCCTTCCTCTTTCGTAACATTCGTTCTGATGATCCTTCCTCTTTCGTACCATTCGTTCTGATGATCCATCCTCTTACGTACCATTCATTCTGATGATCCTTCCTCTTACGTACCATTCATTCTGATGATCCTTCCTCTTACGTACCATTCGTTCTGATGATCCTTCCTCTTTCGTACCATTCGTTCTGATGATCCTTCCTCTTACGTACCATTCATTCTGATGATCCTTCCTCTTACGTACCATTCATTCTGATGATCCTTCCTCTTACGTACCATTCATTCTGATGATCCTTCCTCTTACGTACCATTCATTCTGATGATCCTTCCCCTTACGTACCATTCGTTCTGATGATCCTTCCTCTTTCGTACCATTCGTTCTGATGAACCTTCCTCTTTCGTAGCTTCCGCTCTGATGATCTTCTTCTTTCGTACCATTCGTCCTGATGATCCTTCCTCTTTCGTACCATTCGTCCTGATGAACCTTCCTCTTTCGTAGCTTCCGCTCTGATGATCTTTCCTCTTTCGTACCAATCGTTCTGATGATCTTTCCTCTTTCGTACCATTCATTCTGATGATCCTTCCTCTTTCGTACCATTCGATCTGATGATCTTTCCTCTTTCGTACCATTCGTTCTGATGATCTGTCCTCTTTCGTACCATTCGTTCAGATGATCTTTCCTCTTTCGTACCATTCGTTCTGATGATGTTCCTCTTTCGTACCATTCGTTCTGATGAACCTTCCTCTTTCGTAGCTTCCGCTCTGATGATCTTTCCTCTTTCGTACCATTCTTTCTGATGATCCTTCCTCTTTCGTACCAATCGTTCTGATGATCTTTCCTCTTTCGTACCATTCATTCTGATGATCCTTCCTCTTTCGTACCATTCGATCTGATGATCTTTCCTCTTTCGTACCATTCGTTCTGATGATCTTTCCTCTTTCGTACCATTCGTTCTGATGATCTTTCCTCTTACGTACCATTCATTCTGATGATATTTCCTATTTCGTACCATTCATTCTGATGATCCTTCCTCTTTTGTATCATTCGATCTGATGATCTTTCCTCTTTCGTACCATTCGTTCTGATGATCTTTCCTCTTTCGTACCATTCGTTCTGATGATCCTTCCTCTTTCGTACCAATCGTTCTGATGATCTTTCCTCGTTCGTACCATTCATTCTGATGATCCTTCCTCTTTCGTACCATTCGATCTGATGATCTTTCCTCTTTCGTACCATTCGTTCTGATGATCTTTCCTCTTTCGTACCATTCATTCTGATGATATTTCCTCTTTCGTACCATTCATTCTGATGATCCTTCCTCTTTCGTACCATTCGATCTGATAATCTTTCCTCTTTCGTACCATTCGTTCAGATGATCTTTCCTCTTTCGTACCATTCGTTCTGATGATGTTCCTCTTTCGTACCATTCGTTCTGATGAACCTTCCTCTTTCGTACCATTCGTTCTGATGATGTTCCTCTTTCGTACCGTTCGTTCTGATGAACCTTCCTCTTTCGTAGCTTTCGCTCTGATGATCTTTCCTCTTTCGTACCAATCGTTCTGATGATCTTTCCTCTTTCGTACCATTCGTTCTGATGATCTTCTTCTTTCGTACCATTCGTCCTGATGATCCTTCCTCTTTCGTAGCATTCGTCCTGATGATCCTTCCTCTTTCGTACCATTCGTTCTGATGATCCTTCCTCTTTCCTAACATTCGTCCTGATGATCTTTCCTCTTTCGGACCATTCGTTCAGATGATCTTTCCTCTTTCGTATCATTCGATCTGATGATCTTTCCTCTTTCGTACCATTCGTTCTGATGATCTTTCCTCTTTCGTACCATTCGTTCAGATGATATTTCCTCTTTCGGACCATTCGTTCTGATGATGTTCCTCTTTCGTACCATTCGTTCTGATGAACATTCCTCTTTGGTAGCTTCCGTTCCGATGATCTTTCCTCTTTCTTACCTTCCGCCCTGATGATCTTCTTCTTTCGTACCATTCGTCCTGATGATCCTTCCTCTTTCGTACCATTCGTCCTGATGATCCTTCCTCTTTCGTACCAATCGTTCTGATGATCCTTCCTCTTTCGTACCATTCGTCCTGATGATCCTTTCTCTTTCGTACCATTCGTTCTGATGATCTTTCCTCTTTTGTACCATTCGTTCCGATGATCTTTCCTCTTTCGTACCATTCGTTCTGATGATCTTTCCTCTTTCGTACCATTCGTTCTCATGATCCTTCCTCTTTCGTACCATTCCTTCTGATGATCCTTCCTCATTCGTAACATTCGTTCTGATGATCCTTCCTCTTTCGTACCATTCGTTCTGATGATCGATCCTCTTTTGTACCATTCGTTCTGATGATCCTTCTTCTTTCGTACCATTCGTTCTGATCATCCTTTTTCTTACGTACCATTCGTTCTGATCATCCTTCCTCTTTCGTAGCATTCGTTCTAATGATCTTTCCTCTTTCGTACCATTCGTTCCGATGATCTTACCTCATTCGTACCTTCCGTTCTGATGATCTTTCCTCTTTCGTACCAATCGTTCTGATGATCTTTCCTCTTTCGTACCATTCGTTCTGATGATCTTTCTTCTTTCCTACCAATCGTTCTGATGATATTTCCTCTTACGTACCATTCGTTCTCATGATCCTTCCTCTTTCGTACCATTCCTTCTGATGATCCTTCCTCATTCGTAACATTCGTTCTGATGATCCTTCCTCTTTCGTACCATTCGTTCTGATGATCGATCCTCTTTTGTACCATTCGTTCTGATGATCCTTCTTCTTTCGTACCATTCGTTCTGATCATCCTTTTTCTTACGTACCATTCGTTCTGATGATACTTCCTCTTTCGTAGCATTCGTTCTAATGATCTTTCCTCTTTCGTACCATTCGTTCCGATGATCTTACCTCATTCGTACCTTCCGTTCTGATGATCTTTCCTCTTTCATACCATTCGTTCTGATGATCCTTCCTCTTTCGTAACATTCGTTCTGATGATCCTTCCTCTTTCGTACCATTCATTCTGATGATCTTTCCTCTTTCGTACCATTCGTTCTGATGATGTTCCTCTTTCGTACCATTCGTTCTGATGAACCTTCCTCTTTCGTGCCATTCATTCTGATGATATTTCCTCTTTCGTACCATTCGTTCTGATGATGTTCCTCTTTCGTACCATTCGTTCTGATGAACCTTCCTCTTTCGTAGCTTCCGCTCTGATGATCTTTCCTCTTTCGTACCATTCGTTCCGATGATCTTACCTCATTCGTACCTTCCTTTCTGATGATCTTTCCTCTTTCGTACCATTCGTCCTGATGATCCTTCCTCTTTCGTACCATTCGTTCCGATGATCTTACCTCATTCGTACCTTCCGTTCTGATGATGTTCCTCTTTCGTACCATTCGTTCTGATGAACCTTCCTCTTTCGTAGCTTCCGCTCTCATGATCTTTCCTCTTTCGTACCATTCGTTCCGATGATCTTACCTCATTCGTACCTTCCTTTCTGATGATCTTTCCTCTTTCGTACCATTCGTCCTGATGATCCTTCCTCTTTCGTACCATTCGTCCTGATGATCTATCCTCGTTCGTACCTTCCGTTCTTATGTTGTTTCATCTTTCGTACCATTCTTCCTGATGATCCTTCCTCTTTCGTACCATTCGTTCCGATGATCTTACCTCATTCGTACCTTCCGTTCTGATGATCTTTCCTCTTTCGTACCATTCGTCCTGATGATCTATCCTCGTTCGTACCTTCCGTTCTTATGTTGTTTCATCTTTCGTACCATTCGTTCCGATGATTTTTCTCTTTCGTTACTTCCGTTCTGATGATCTTTCCTCTTTCGTACCATTCGTCCTGATGATCTTTCCTCTTTCGTACCATTCGTTCCGATGATCTTTCCTCTTTCGTACCATTCGTTCTGATGATCTTTCCTCTTTCGTACCGTTCGTTCTGATGATCCTTCCTCTTTCGTAACATTCGTTCTGATGATCCTTCCTCTTTCGTACCATTCATTCTGATGATCTTTCCTCTTTCGTACCATTCGTTCTGATGATGTTCCTCTTTCGTACCATTCGTTCTGATGAACCTTCCTCTTTCGTGCCATTCATTCTGATGATATTTCCTCTTTCGTACCTTCCGTTCTGATGATGTTCCTCTTTCGTACCATTCGTTCTGATGAACCTTCCTCTTTCGTAGCTTCCGCTCTGATGATCTTTCCTCTTTCGTACCATTCGTTCCGATGATCTTACCTCATTCGTACCTTCCTTTCTGATGATCTTTCCTCTTTCGTACCATTCGTCCTGATGATCCTTCCTCTTTCGTACCATTCGTCCTGATGATCTATCCTCGTTCGTACCTTCCGTTCTTATGTTGTTTCATCTTTCGTACCATTCGTTCCGATGATTTTTCTCTTTCGTTACTTCCGTTCTGAAGATTTTTCCTCTTTTGGACCATTCGTTCTGATGATCTTTCCTCTTTCGTACTTTCCGTTCTGATGATCTTTCCTCTTTCGTACCATTCGTTCTGATGATCTTTCTTCTTTCGTACCATTCGTTCTGATGATCTTTCTTCTTTCGTACCATTCGTTCTGATGATCCTTCCTCTTTCGTACCATTCGTTCTGATGATCCTTCCTCTTTCGTAACATTCGTTCTGATGATCCTTCCTCTTTCGTACCATTCATTCTGATGATCTTTCCTCTTTCGTACCATTCGTTCTGATGATGTTCCTCTTTCGTACCATTCGTTCTGATGGACCTTCCTCTTTCGTGCCATTCATTCTGATGATATTTCCTCTTTCGTACCATTCGTTCTGATGATGTTCCTCTTTCGTACCATTCGTTCTGATGAACCTTCCTCTTTCGTAGCTTCCGCTCTGATGATCTTTCCTCTTTCGTACCATTCGTTCCGATGATCTTACCTCATTCGTACCTTCCTTTCTGATGATCTTTCCTCTTTCGTACCATTCGTCCTGATGATCCTTCCTCTTTCGTACCATTCGTTCCGATGATCTTACCTCATTCGTACCATTCGTTCTGATGATCTTTCTTCTTTCGTACCATTCGTTCTGATGATCTTTCTTCTTTCGTACCATTCGTTCTGATGATCCTTCCTCTTTCGTACCATTCGTTCAGATGATCTTTCCTCTTTCGTACCATTCTTTCCGATGATCTTTCCTCTTTCGTACCATTCGTTATGATGATCCTTCCTCTTTCGTACCATTCTTTCCGATGATCTTTCCTCTTTCGTACCATTCGTTCTGATTTTCTTTCCTCTTACGTACCATTCGTTCTGATGATCTTTCCTCTTTCGTACCATTCTTTCCGATGATCTTTCCTCTTTCGTACCATTCGTTCTGATGATCCTTCCTCTTTCGTACCATTCGTTCCGATGATCTTTTCTCTTTCCTTTCGTACCTTTCGTTCTGATGATCTTTCCTCTTTCATACCATTCGTTCCGATGATCTCTCCTCCTTCGTATCATTCGTCCCGATGATTTTTCCTCTTTCGTACCATTCGTTCCGATGATCTTACCTCATTCGTACCTTCCGTTCTGATGATCTTTCCTCTTTCGTACCAATCGTTCTGATGATCTTTCCTCTTTCGTACCATTCGTTCCGATGATCCTTCCTCTTTCGTACCATTCGTTCTGGTGATCGATCCTCTTTTGTACCATTCGTTCTGATGATCCTTCTTCTTTCGTACCATTCGTTCTGATGATCCTTCCTCTTTCGTACCATTCGTTCTGATGATCCTTCCTCTTTCGTACCATTCGTTCCGATGATCTTTCCTCTTTCGTAGCATTCGTTCTAATGATCTTTCCTCTTTCGTACCATTCGTTCCGATGATCTTTCCTCTTTCGTACCATTCGTTCCGATGATCTTTCCTCTTTCTTACCTTCCGCTCTGATGATCTTCCTCTTTCGTACCATTCGTTCTGATGATCTTTCCTCTTTCGTAACATTCGTTCCGATGATCTTACCTCATTCGTACCTTCCGTTCTGATGATCTTTCCTCTTTCGTGCCATTCGTTCTGTGGATCCTTCCTCTTTCGTACCATTCGTTCTGATGATCCTTCCTCTTTCGTACCATTCATTCTGATCATCTTCCTCTTTCGTACCATTCGTTCTGATGAACCTTCCTCTTTCGTAGCTTCCGCTCTGATGATCTTTCCTCTTTCGTACCATTCGTTCTGATGATGTTCCTCTTTCGTACCATTCATTCTGATCATCTTCCTCTTTCGTACCATTCGTTCTGATGAACCTTCCTCTTTCGTAGCTTCCGCTCTGATGATCTTTCCTCTTTCGTACCATTCGTTCTGATGATCTTCCTCTTTCGTACCATTCGTTCTGATGATCTTTCCTCTTTCGTAACATTCGTTCCGATGATCTTACCTCATTCGTACCTTCCGTTCTGATGATCTTTCCTCTTTCGTGCCATTCGTTCTGTGGATCCTTCCTCTTTCGTACCATTCGTTCTGATGATCCTTCCTCTTTCGTACCATTCATTCTGATCATCTTCCTCTTTCGTACCATTCGTTCTGATGAACCTTCCTCTTTCGTAGCTTCCGCTCTGATGTTCTTTCCTCTTTCGTATGATTCGTTCTGATGATTTTTCCTCTTTCGTACCATTCGTTCTGATGATCTTTCCTCTTTCGTACCATTCGATCCGATGATTTTTCCTCTTTCGTACCTTCCGCTCTGATGATCTTTCCTCTTTCGTACCTTCCGTTCTAATTTTCTTTCCTCTTTCGAAACATTCGTCCCGATGATTTTTCCTCTTTCGTAGCTTCCGCTCTGATGATCTTTCCTCTTTCGGACCATTCGTTCAGATGATCTTTCCTCTTTCGTACCATTCGTTCTGATGATGTTCCTCTTTCGTACCATTCGTTCTGATGAACCTTCCTCTTTCGTAGCTTCCGCTCTGATGATCTTTCCTCTTTCGTACCATTCGTTCCGATGATCTTACCTCATTCGTACCTTCCTTTCTGATGATCTTTCCTCTTTCGTACCATTCGTCCTGATGATCCTTCCTCTTTCGTACCATTCGTTCCGATGATCTTACCTCATTCGTACCTTCCGTTCTGATGATGTTCCTCTTTCGTACCATTCGTTCTGATGAACCTTCCTCTTTCGTAGCTTCCGCTCTCATGATCTTTCCTCTTTCGTACCATTCGTTCCGATGATCTTACCTCATTCGTACCTTCCTTTCTGATGATCTTTCCTCTTTCGTACCATTCGTCCTGATGATCCTTCCTCTTTCGTACCATTCGTCCTGATGATCTATCCTCGTTCGTACCTTCCGTTCTTATGTTGTTTCATCTTTCGTACCATTCTTCCTGATGATCCTTCCTCTTTCGTACCATTCGTTCCGATGATCTTACCTCATTCGTACCTTCCGTTCTGATGATCTTTCCTCTTTCGTACCATTCGTCCTGATGATCTATCCTCGTTCGTACCTTCCGTTCTTATGTTGTTTCATCTTTCGTACCATTCGTTCCGATGATTTTTCTCTTTCGTTACTTCCGTTCTGATGATCTTTCCTCTTTCGTACCATTCGTCCTGATGATCTTTCCTCTTTCGTACCATTCGTTCCGATGATCTTTCCTCTTTCGTACCATTCGTTCTGATGATCTTTCCTCTTTCGTACCGTTCGTTCTGATGATCCTTCCTCTTTCGTAACATTCGTTCTGATGATCCTTCCTCTTTCGTACCATTCATTCTGATGATCTTTCCTCTTTCGTACCATTCGTTCTGATGATGTTCCTCTTTCGTACCATTCGTTCTGATGAACCTTCCTCTTTCGTGCCATTCATTCTGATGATATTTCCTCTTTCGTACCTTCCGTTCTGATGATGTTCCTCTTTCGTACCATTCGTTCTGATGAACCTTCCTCTTTCGTAGCTTCCGCTCTGATGATCTTTCCTCTTTCGTACCATTCGTTCCGATGATCTTACCTCATTCGTACCTTCCTTTCTGATGATCTTTCCTCTTTCGTACCATTCGTCCTGATGATCCTTCCTCTTTCGTACCATTCGTCCTGATGATCTATCCTCGTTCGTACCTTCCGTTCTTATGTTGTTTCATCTTTCGTACCATTCGTTCCGATGATTTTTCTCTTTCGTTACTTCCGTTCTGAAGATTTTTCCTCTTTTGGACCATTCGTTCTGATGATCTTTCCTCTTTCGTACTTTCCGTTCTGATGATCTTTCCTCTTTCGTACCATTCGTTCTGATGATCTTTCTTCTTTCGTACCATTCGTTCTGATGATCTTTCTTCTTTCGTACCATTCGTTCTGATGATCCT
This sequence comes from Acanthosepion lycidas, assembly GCA_963932145.1. Taxonomy (NCBI): domain Eukaryota; kingdom Metazoa; phylum Mollusca; class Cephalopoda; order Sepiida; family Sepiidae; genus Acanthosepion; species Acanthosepion lycidas. Next base: position 55,133,370 of record OZ010602.1, on the reverse strand, counting down.
TCCTCTTTCGTACCATTCGTTCTGATGATCCTTCCTCTTTCGTAACATTCGTTCTGATGATCCTTCCTCTTTCGTACCATTCATTCTGATGATCTTTCCTCTTTCGTACCATTCGTTCTGATGATGTTCCTCTTTCGTACCATTCGTTCTGATGGACCTTCCTCTTTCGTGCCATTCATTCTGATGATATTTCCTCTTTCGTACCATTCGTTCTGATGATGTTCCTCTTTCGTACCATTCGTTCTGATGAACCTTCCTCTTTCGTAGCTTCCGCTCTGATGATCTTTCCTCTTTCGTACCATTCGTTCCGATGATCTTACCTCATTCGTACCTTCCTTTCTGATGATCTTTCCTCTTTCGTACCATTCGTCCTGATGATCCTTCCTCTTTCGTACCATTCGTTCCGATGATCTTACCTCATTCGTACCATTCGTTCTGATGATCTTTCTTCTTTCGTACCATTCGTTCTGATGATCTTTCTTCTTTCGTACCATTCGTTCTGATGATCCTTCCTCTTTCGTACCATTCGTTCAGATGATCTTTCCTCTTTCGTACCATTCTTTCCGATGATCTTTCCTCTTTCGTACCATTCGTTATGATGATCCTTCCTCTTTCGTACCATTCTTTCCGATGATCTTTCCTCTTTCGTACCATTCGTTCTGATTTTCTTTCCTCTTACGTACCATTCGTTCTGATGATCTTTCCTCTTTCGTACCATTCTTTCCGATGATCTTTCCTCTTTCGTACCATTCGTTCTGATGATCCTTCCTCTTTCGTACCATTCGTTCCGATGATCTTTTCTCTTTCCTTTCGTACCTTTCGTTCTGATGATCTTTCCTCTTTCATACCATTCGTTCCGATGATCTCTCCTCCTTCGTATCATTCGTCCCGATGATTTTTCCTCTTTCGTACCATTCGTTCCGATGATCTTACCTCATTCGTACCTTCCGTTCTGATGATCTTTCCTCTTTCGTACCAATCGTTCTGATGATCTTTCCTCTTTCGTACCATTCGTTCCGATGATCCTTCCTCTTTCGTACCATTCGTTCTGGTGATCGATCCTCTTTTGTACCATTCGTTCTGATGATCCTTCTTCTTTCGTACCATTCGTTCTGATGATCCTTCCTCTTTCGTACCATTCGTTCTGATGATCCTTCCTCTTTCGTACCATTCGTTCCGATGATCTTTCCTCTTTCGTAGCATTCGTTCTAATGATCTTTCCTCTTTCGTACCATTCGTTCCGATGATCTTTCCTCTTTCGTACCATTCGTTCCGATGATCTTTCCTCTTTCTTACCTTCCGCTCTGATGATCTTCCTCTTTCGTACCATTCGTTCTGATGATCTTTCCTCTTTCGTAACATTCGTTCCGATGATCTTACCTCATTCGTACCTTCCGTTCTGATGATCTTTCCTCTTTCGTGCCATTCGTTCTGTGGATCCTTCCTCTTTCGTACCATTCGTTCTGATGATCCTTCCTCTTTCGTACCATTCATTCTGATCATCTTCCTCTTTCGTACCATTCGTTCTGATGAACCTTCCTCTTTCGTAGCTTCCGCTCTGATGATCTTTCCTCTTTCGTACCATTCGTTCTGATGATGTTCCTCTTTCGTACCATTCATTCTGATCATCTTCCTCTTTCGTACCATTCGTTCTGATGAACCTTCCTCTTTCGTAGCTTCCGCTCTGATGATCTTTCCTCTTTCGTACCATTCGTTCTGATGATCTTCCTCTTTCGTACCATTCGTTCTGATGATCTTTCCTCTTTCGTAACATTCGTTCCGATGATCTTACCTCATTCGTACCTTCCGTTCTGATGATCTTTCCTCTTTCGTGCCATTCGTTCTGTGGATCCTTCCTCTTTCGTACCATTCGTTCTGATGATCCTTCCTCTTTCGTACCATTCATTCTGATCATCTTCCTCTTTCGTACCATTCGTTCTGATGAACCTTCCTCTTTCGTAGCTTCCGCTCTGATGTTCTTTCCTCTTTCGTATGATTCGTTCTGATGATTTTTCCTCTTTCGTACCATTCGTTCTGATGATCTTTCCTCTTTCGTACCATTCGATCCGATGATTTTTCCTCTTTCGTACCTTCCGCTCTGATGATCTTTCCTCTTTCGTACCTTCCGTTCTAATTTTCTTTCCTCTTTCGAAACATTCGTCCCGATGATTTTTCCTCTTTCGTAGCTTCCGCTCTGATGATCTTTCCTCTTTCGGACCATTCGTTCAGATGATCTTTCCTCTTTCGTACCATTCGTTCTGATGATGTTCCTCTTTCGTACCATTCGTTCTGATGAACCTTCCTCTTTCGTAGCTTCCGCTCTGATGATCTTTCCTCTTTCGTACCATTCATTCTGATGATCCTTCCTCTTTCGTACCATTCGATCTGATGATCTTTCCTCTTTCGTACCATTCGTTCTGATGATCCTTCCTCTTTCGTACCATTCTTTCCGATGATCTTTCCTCTTTCGTACCATTCGTTCTGATTTTCTTTCCTCTTACGTACCATTCGTTCTGATGATCTTTCCTCTTTCGTACCATTCTTTCCGATGATCTTTCCTCTTTCGTACCATTCGTTCTGATGATCCTTCCTCTTTCGTACCATTCGTTCCGATGATCTTTTCTCTTTCCTTTCGTACCTTTCGTTCTGATGATCTTTCCTCTTTCGTACCATTCGTTCCGATGATCTCTCCTCCTTCGTATCATTCGTCCCGATGATTTTTCCTCTTTCGTACCATTCGTTCTGATGATCTTTCCTCTTTCGTACCATTCGATCTGATGATCTTTCCTCTTTCGTACCATTCGTTCTGATGATCTTTCCTCTTTCGGACCATTCGTTCAGATGATCTTTCCTCTTTCGTACCATTCGTTCTGATGAACCTTCCTCTTTCGTAGCTTCCGCTCTGATGATCTTTCCTCTTTCGTACCATTCGTTCTGATGATCTTTCCTCTTTCGTACCATTCGATTCGATGATTTTTCCTCTTTCGTACCTTCCGCTCTGATGATCTTTCCTCTTTCGTACCTTCCGTTCTGATTTTCTTTCCTCTTTCGTACCATTCCTTCCGATGATCTCTCCTCTTTCGTATCATTCGTCCCGATGATTTTTCCTCTTTCGTAACATTCGTTCTGATGAACTTTCCTCTTTCTTACCTTCCGCTCTGATGATCTTCCTCTTTCGTACCATTCGTTCTGATGATCTCTCCTCTTTCGTATCATTCGTCCCGATGATTTTTCCTCTTTCGTACCATTCGTTCCGATGATCTTACCTCATTCGTACCTTCCGTTCTGATGATCTTTCCTCTTTCGTACCAATCGTTCTGATGATCCTTCCTCTTTCGTACCATTCGTTCTGATGATCCTTCCTCTTTCGTACCTTACGTTCTGATGATCCTTCGTCTTTCGCACCTTCCGTTGTAATGATCTTTCCTCTTTCTTACCATTCGTTCTGATGATCTTTTCTCTTTCGTATCATTCGTTCTGATGACCTTTCCTCTTTCGTACCTTCCGTTCTGATGACCTTTCCTCTTTCGTACCTTTCTTTCTGATGACCTTTCCTTTCTCGTACCTTTTGTTCTGTTGATCTTTCCTCTTTCGTACATAGACTTCATTAATTTAAATTTACTAGTAGATTGGAAGCAACCTTTTATCATCTTATCTATTACATATGTAGAATGTAAATACTTACAGTTTAAATGGCTGGATAAAAATGTATGTTCTATGCTAATAGTTTCTTCTCTTGTACTTCTCGCTTGTTGAATTCTATTTTCTTGCTTTCTAATCGATTTTGATCTTCAAAAATTTAAATGCATAATCCAAATTTATTCCTCTTCTTTTATTGTACTCTCTTCATAATAATGTTTTCTTTTTTTCATATTCTCTTACATTCAATAACCCCTTTCATCTTAGTAGCTTTATTTCCTTGATTCGTGTGAAATAATTTTAAAAAAAGTAATTGCTTCAGTTAGAGATTTCTGCCTGATGTTTAGAACATGTGTGTGTATTTATATCTATGCATATATACGTATAGATCATGTATATATATTTGAATTGTGAATCGATTCCCATTTTTATAAGTTTCTTTAACGACCTAAAAAGTTCATTGTCACAGTTTTGTTGTCGCTTTTCCCATTTTTCAGACCCTTTTCTTCGTTTCCCGTGGAAAGTTGCATATAAATCGTCTAATGCCTTCCAAAAGCGAAGCAAATATTAAGAAACAGGAAATTTTAATTAGCAAGAAAAAAAGAGTATTGAACTTTTACGTAATATCGTTCCTCCTACATGACAGTGAATGCTGAGAAATCTCCTCACAAATGAAGAAGAGACTTGACCGTGCATTTAATGCCAAATCATATATTGGCTTGGAAAGTCATATTTGTTAACACGACAGAATCATTCCATGGCAACCCGTACCCATGATAAAACCTGACTTTTATGTCGCATTTGCCTATTCATTCACCTCCACCGCAAAATTCAGATCTAGGAAATGAAGTCATAAGAGAGAGCCAAGCAACAGTTAATTCAAAAATTGAAATTGACTTATCAGCCATATTACTAAAGATAAAGTTAATAATTATATATATATATATATATTTGAATATTAATAATTAAGAATAATTAAGTTTAGCTATAGTGACCATTTTAAAATAATTTTAATGCACGTTTTATAAACAGGAACTGATTTCATATCTAGATGAAGCTATTCATGGTAGCGTGTAAGTGGGTATGGATGAATATAAAAACAATAAAATGTACAATAAAGAACAGGTTAAGTTTTGCTATCTTAACATCAAAAGGTATTGTAGTTATGGCCCAGTGGATAAAAGCGTTGGTTCGATCCAGTGACTTGAGCCGTGAGTTCAATACCTGGCTACTGCAGTGCTGGGTTGAGTTTCAAAGTTGAGTTAAAGGGAGATATCTGAGACATCCGCAAGAGGCATGGCACGTTGAACTAGAACAGTCTATCCCGATGGATGAAATATAGGTTTCAGTTTGAAATTCCAATCAACTGAAGAACGCCAGAGCGTACAATGGCGGAAACGTCGTGAAGATGGCAACAAAGATGAGGTCAACCCTCCGAACAGTGTAAATAGTGCTAACGTTATAAATTTAAATATCTATAAAGTGTGACACTGAAATCTGAAGGCACATTGGAATAGTGAAAAATGCCTTCCAAAAGCGAAGCAAAGTATTAAGAAACAGGAAAATTTAATTAGAAAGAAAGAAAGAAAAGAGTATTGAACTTTTACGTTATATCGTTCCTCCTACATGACAGTGAATGCTGAGAAATCTCCTCACAGATAAAGAAGATACTTGAAGCAACAGAAATGTGGTTCTACAGAAGGATGCTGAGAATACCATAGACTGAACGTGTGAACAATGATGAAGTTTTAGGCAAAATGGAAACAAAAATGACATCTAACGAATGAACTTGTGTAAATATTTAGCCGAACAGGGTTTAAGGGAGATAGCAAAAAGACAACATTTATTAACAGCTACAAAGGTGAGGAAGCTATGGAGAGTCATAATCGCTCACATTCTGAAGGGACACAGAATATAGAAGAGAAAGATCTTAACATGAGCAGCAAAAATTCTTTCTTTTGATTGGCAGCATGGGTTTTATGTTTTCTTTGTGTCAAAAACTTCTGTTGCAGACATTTATTCAAATCATTTAGACGAGAGTAGGAGAAATTGTCACCTTTGTTGTAACCTCAAAAATAAGCAAACAAAAACTAACCCACTGCAATTAAAAATGTGACCATGTAAGGAAAATAATAGGCACTTTCTGAATATGACACACACACACACACACACACACACACACACACACACATATATATATATATATATATATATATATATATATATATATATATATATATATATATATATATATACCTACGTGTGTGTATGTATAAAGTAATATATTGTATAACAGTGACAGGTGTGACCTACTAGTCAAACCGCTATTATCAGCTGAAACTAATACATCATTTCAGAGCCTGAATTTGACATTTCTTTGGTGTACATGCTACTCCAGCATAACACAGAAGCTATCTCTTTGATGACTAAGATCACTGTGCTCTGTTTAAATGTGTGCTTGCTTGTATACTAATATGTGCATACAACAAATGCGTACCTTTTCATATGTTGTTTGTGTGCATGTAATGTATGAAAAAACAGGAAGTAAACAATGAAAATAAATACCTTCCTTGATTAAATAGAATTTTTCATTGAAGATTCACCGTTCTCTGCACCCCAAAAAGGAACTTTGACATAGTGTAATGGCTAGCAAGCTTGTCTCGCTAGAACAATTATGACTGAATAGTAAGTTCAAATCTCATTAAGTTACACTTAGATAACCATTTTATTCCTTCTTGGCCTTTTGGCTTAAGGCGGTTCAAATGCTTTTAAGCCCCAACGGTCCTTCCCGCCAAGCAGGGATAGATCAGTAATAGATGGTACAATGAATGCTGCAGGATATCAAAATATTTTGGAAGCAAATTTAATGATTTTAGCTGAAAATCTTGAACTTCCTCCTGATTGAATCTTCCAAGATAATGATCCTAAGCACATTGCAAAATCTACGAAGAAATGGCTTGCTGAAAATAATGTAAATATCCTGAAATGCCTGAGTCAGTCCCCAGATTTAAACCGAATCGAGAATCTATGGCGTTATTTGAAAATTCAAATCCAATCGAGAGCTCCAACAGATATCCCAGATCTGAAGACCATAAGCAACGAAGAATGGTAAAAATAACAACTAAAATGTGCAAATAATTGAGAACTACAAAAAGAAGTTGGTTTCTGCAGAAGTGAATAAGGGCAATTTTACAAAGTATTAAATGAAGATTATGTATTTTTTTTTGTATTGTACGAATACTTTTTTCACCCATTAAAATTTATTCATGGGATTTATTTCTGTTAAATCAATTTTTTTCTGTTTTCTATGCATATATATTTATTATGCATCTGTGTATAGTTAATTATATGAAAAGTATGTTTATTCATTAGTTGCAAAATACAATACATTAGAAATTTGTTTCGGTATGAATATTTGTTTCCCCCACTGTATAAATATGCGTACATGCATATATACATATACATACACATATATATTTATATACACACATACACACACATATATATATATATATATATATATATATATATATATATATATATATATATATATATATATATATATAAGTTAAGTTATAAGGAACTTGGTAAACCGAATTGGTAAATCCAAAGAGGATGAAATCCTGAGAGCTCAATGTTAGGACAGAGCTAATATGTAATGAAAAACAAATCACTTTAATGTACCATTACGATAATTTATTTCACCTAAATCCTTTTTTAAGGATTCAGGATCATCAGGTAAATCTTCCAACAACGAATTGAGAAAAAAATGGGATTAGAAATTGGTGGGTAGTGTAATTTTTGTAATTTAATAGAGGGGGTTGAGAGTGGTAGTTAACCAGACAATATAAAGTATAGGGAGGGGTTAATTTTATATCTCTCTTAAGTATGTTTTATATTGGAGTAGGAGGAGTGACAGAAAACTTGACCTCTTTAGATGGTTAATAAAACGGAAATGAATTGTAGAAAATGTATACAAGTGAGTCTTACGGTAAAGAGAGAGATAGGGGGGAGGGGGAAAGAGAGATGGAGTTGTTATAATTTTGTTTTAACAAAATTATGTAAAAGATAGTTTACAATGTTTGATAGAAAATTCGATGTCTGAAAAAAATTTTGTTATTAACTTAAATGTTTAATTTTTTAAGTAAGTAGTTTCAGGACTAAATATAACTATTATTGTAATAAACATATTTATCTAGGACATAAAGAAATATTTAAAAAATCTTAATAGTTTATTCACCCGACAAATTGTATTTCCACAAAAAAAAAATATATATATATATATATATATATAACATCTATTTTAATATTTAAAATTAATTCATGAATGCAATTTATTTATTACATTGGTAAACTAAATTAAAGATTAGGTTTCATTATTTAATAGAATTTGAGGGTAATATTAATTTTCATTTATTCATATATGCCTCACAAATGCATTCATGTGAATCCCTACATACATACGATCATTAACAAGTAAAAAAAAAAAAAAAAAAAAAAAAACCTTTGAGATAATTTACACAAAAATTCATTTATCCTCGTACATAAACTATATATACATTTTACAATCTTTATCTATATTTCAAAATATATATAGATTTCACAGTTAAAATTTAATTTTATCAGTGTGATTTCGGAAGTGTTTCATTTTAAAGGAATTTAGCTAATATTATTAATAGTCAAAGAATGGTATATTTAAATTTAAATTATCAATTTAGAAATGAAACTCCCTTCAGAAGAAAACAAAATTTAAACTATAGAATATTACAAAAGAAGGACATTACAAATTAAGAAAATAAATTAAAATGTCATTAGAAAGACCCAATATTTCATTTAAAATCAATTCATGCACGTACGCACATATATACATACACACACACATATATATATACATATATACATACACACATATATATACACATATACATACGATCATTAACAAGTAAAAAAAAAAAAAAATAAACCATAGAAACACTTGAGATAATTTACACAAAAATTCATTTAACCTCGCACATAAACTATATATACATTTTGCAATCTTTATCTATATTTTAATATTTGAAATATATATAGATTTCACAGTTAAAATTTAATTTTATCAATGTTATTTCGGAAGTGTTTCATTTTAAAGGAATTTAGCTAATATTATTACTATTATTAATAGTCAAAGAATGGTATATTTAAATTTAAATTTTAAATTTAGAAATGAAACTCCCTTCAGAAGAAAACAAAATTTAAACTATAGAATATTACAAAAGAAGGACATTACAAAATTAAGAAAATAAATTTAAAATGTCATTAGAAAGACCCAATATTTCATTTAAAATCAATTTATGTACGTACGCACATATATACATACACACACACACACACACATACATATATATATACATATATACATCCACACATATATACACATATACATACATATACAATTCATATATCCATATACAAATCTATATATCAAAAAATTAATCTAACCATTTAATCATCCGTATATATATATACAGAGAGAGAGAGAGAGAGAGAGAGAGAGACATACTCATATACACATACACACCCCTAAATAGATATACATTTATATATAAGCACAAAACCCTACATACAAAACAAAATATAAAAAGAGCACATATATACATATATATATATATATATATACATACATATACATATGTACACTTACCAAATATAATTTCTAAGGTAATTACGTCTATATACATATATAGATTACAAGTAGTTTAAAACCATAAAAACACACATGTTTAAGTACATGTACACACACATATACTTGTACATACATATATAATATACATATACATACAAAACAAACATTAAAACATTTATACATATACATCCACACCCATGCAGCATACACGTTAAAAAAATAAAAAATATTCAGTATTCAAACATGCTTCATATTAGTATATCTATACTCACACACGTGTATATCCATTTATACATATATATCCATACTACCATACATATGTGTCCACAATATAAATACATAGTTACCCTTATCTATAATATTCATATATATATATATCTAAATAAGTTCACAAAAAAAAAAAAAAAAAAAAATTGTAAGTTCCAAACCATTTATCAAAGAGCACAGTGTCAGTATTTTCATATATTCATTTAAAACAATTTATATTTTCTATTTATATATCTACACATACTTTTTTAAACTGAGGTGATTTTTATGCCTACATTTACAAATCAACTCATTATGTCTGTTCAATAGTATGTCCGGATCCTTATGTTTTATAATTAGTATTTTTTCCATAATGCACAAATTGCATCGGTCTCTGAAATTAATCGGAGTTTTGGCTTTTGAGATGATTTTCCATTCTATTTGTGGGGTTAATTTGTTTTCCAATAACTCCCAATAGTGCTTTGAAAGTGCAGTTTGGTGTTTTTTTGATTCATTATAAAAGGATTGACGATGGTTGTAAAATCGTTGTTTCCAACTTCCTGCAGAAATACCTATGTAGATCTTCTTATGTTCAGTATTTTCTTTGGGGAAAATCGTAGCTTTGTATACTATGTTTTTGGACAAACATACTACTTCTACTGGACAGACAGATCCTTCCCTGCAGTTACAGGTAGATTTGGTCTTTGGGCTTGTATTAGGATCTTTTTGAAGTTGATTATAAAATTCATTTAAAATTTTACTATTATGGGAGCTAATAATTTTTTCCATGTTGTTCATGCAGGAATAACTAATTTTTAAATTCATTCTATTGAACAACTTTTTTAATAGCTTATCTTTTTTAAAATGTTTATCTATAAGTTTAAGAAAATATTTTCCTATATTAATGTTCGACAGCTTACAGAAGGGTGGGTTGAACCATATAATTTTCCTATTTCTATTTCTAGATTTAGAAGACGTGTCGCCAGTAGATTTATCTATATAAGTGAGTGTTTGTTTGAATTTGCTTTTTAATAGGGCTTGATTGTATGTTGATTTATTTTGATCAAAGATGCTTTTACTAGAGGATAGTTTATTTATTCTAGTATTTACAGTGTTAGGGATCTGTTTCATAATTGCTATAGGGTGGTTTGAGTCGATATTTATGTATATGGGCGATTGGTTCTCCTTTTGGAAAGGTTTATATGTGTTGTTTTCAAGATCAAACGTTACGTCTAGGAAATTTACTATTTTCAGGTTAGATGATATTTCTATTTTAAAACCTATATATTTGAAAGCCTTAATTATTTTCTTCTGGAGTTGGGATGTAAGAGGTCCATTAGAGTTAGGTATAATAATGAGACCATCATCCCTGTAAAGCCCTACATTTTGGGGGTTAAGAAATCTGCTCAGAATATCTAAAATATACATCCCTATTAGATCCGCTATTTGAGCAGAATCAAACGCTCCCATAGGCCACGTCTATACATACACACGCACGCGCACATGAACACTCACACATATATATGCATACATATATATATATATATATATATATATATATATATATATATATATATATATATATACATGCATGTACTTACATATATATGCATGCACATACATACATACATAGACATATATATATATATATATATATCTGTATGTATGTATAAAAGTAAACATTGAAGTCAACACTCAGAGACGACAAGCTGTTTCATGCTAGACGCAATCGTCAGGCTACGTCTCTCTCTCTCTCTCTCTCTCCATATATATATATATATATATATATATATATATATATAATTATTTATTTAAAAAAAAAATTTATAACATAAATATGTTATAAAATCACTACAAAAATAGCCATTTTGTTTCAACACCCTCGGTGTCTTATATATATATATATATATATATATATATATATATATATATATATATATATATATATATAAGAAAATTGAGCAGAAATTATAGCAATAGAACCTTATAAAATTTATATCAAATATGCCATCTAAAATTCTTTTTTCAGTATGCATACCCACATATGCAAACACACTTGTATGTGTGTGTGTAATCTATCTGTGCAGTTATACAATGACAGACAAGAGTAAAAATATAAACATTATCATGTGTGCGTATCTGAGTGAATTTATGTATGTATATATGGATATATCTGTACAATTATTACATTGAAAAACTGGTTTTCAAATTTTACTCGAGCAAGCATAAATTATATGTACAGGCAAATTCACATGTACATAGACACACACAAATATACATATTATGTGTGTGAGTTTGTGTATTTGTGTGTGTGTGTGTGTGTACACTTACATCTAAACTTTCTTAACTATTTTGTTTTATGATAGATGCTGTCAATATATTTTTCATGCAAACAACATTAACTTAGATGTTTTATTGATGAAATCTTAAGAGCAGGTCAATAGATGGAACTTGGCAATGGCCTCTTTGATTTGATGGACGATAGTTCTTGCATTGGAATGACACATGTGACATTCATTCTGAATTCTGACAGATTAACCATTTCTCTGTTGTTGTTTTTTATTAAAAGAAAAGGAACCAAAACTTGATAGTTCATACATACCTTTATCATCTATCTATCCATCTATCTATCTGAGATGAGGTATGATGATTACTTGCATTGCTTACACATGGCCCAGTGGATAAAGGCGTTGGTTAGTTCCAATGACTAGACCCAAAGAGTTGTGAGTTCAATACCAGGCTACTGCAGTTGTGAACGTAAAACTTAGAGAGATAAATTAAAGGGAAATAACTGAGACATCTAGAAGAGGCATGACACATGGAACTAGAACAATCTACTCCGGTAGACGAAATAAAGAGTTTGGTTTGAAATATATACAGTGCTGTTCGATAAAAGTGACTCACCTGATTTTTTTTTTTTTACTAAATGTTCTCTTCTCCGATGAAACGAAAGTTGAGCTAAATTCAAAGGATAAGCGATCTAAAATCCGAAGAAGAAGCTTTGAAAGCTCTTTGAAGTTAGCAGTAAGTACTGTCAAGCATCCGTTCAGTATAATGTTCTGGGGATGCTTTTCTTTTCATGGAACTGCTTTCTTAAAACCTATTGAAAACATCCTCAGGAGCGAGCAGTACAAGAGAATTTTAGTTCAATAGGTTTTAAGAAAGCAATTCCACGAAAAGAAAAGCATCCACGGAACATTAAAGAAGAAAACTGGATCAGAAAGTCACAACAGGAAGAGGGATCATATATATATATATATATATATATATATATATATATATATATTGAGCACTGTTTTTTAAAAATAAAAACAAAAATACTAATATATATATAACAAAAATGCATACATATACATATATATACATACACACACACACACACACACATAATAATAATCCGAAGTTCTTTAGTTTTTTTGTTTTTAAAAAATAGTGCTCAATACATAAGTAGAGCCTAACTTATATATATATATATATATATATATATATATATATATATATATATATAATATATATATATATATATATATATATATATATATATATATATATATATATATATATCCAATCAACTTTAATTAAATATAACCGTCAAAGTCTGCTGCTGTTATAATTTTCCAAATTCTGGATAAGATTGTTGAGTATTATTTTCGAAGTTGTAGCTAAACTGTCCGAAGATCATTTTTTCTTCAAGTAATTTCCAGTCATTATCGAGAACCGATGTCGTGTCTGTATAGTAGTCTTAATCCCTTTGTCTGCATTTTGGCATTCATTGGAACGTAAGATGTTTGAAATGGTCTAAAGTGGCCCCATATGTAACTGTTATTGGGAACGAGGTAATACAAAAAGAATGCGATTTACTCATTTTATTTTAGATTATGTACTTCAAGATATCTTCTGTTGTGAATGATATTTTATTTAATGTGGGTTGTTTATTTTTTCTTCTAGAGTTTGATCTCTTCCCTGCAACTGGTCCTGTAGAGACATCCTAAAGACATATTTTTCCATCTTAAATAAATCAAAAATGATCTGCGGCTATATTTAACAACAAATTGAGACTTTTCTTGTTAAGAATTTGAATAATTTTAACACATTCAACAGTATAGATTAAAAATAGTGAAATTTACATCGTGTTTTTTCAAAACTTAGTATGGGCAAAACAAATTCACGGATTTGGACGAAAAAAAAACCCCACGAAAAAACTTGCAACCATTAATATTCAATTGTGCTTAGTTTAACTTGTAATATATAAATGTTAGCAGAAAAAAGCAAATGTTCATACAATAGTGAGGGTCACATAGCAATTCCCAGGACCCCCAATCAGGCTTTTCCCCCACTGCCGATCATATATATATATATATATATATATATATATATATATGTAAAAAAGACAAAAGGAAAGCATTTTTGCTGACGCATTTCGTCCTCTGAGGGACTCTATCAAGACAAATGTAAGGATTTTATTTTGTGACAAGTATTTATACACAAGAGCAAAAATGTTATTGGTTTTTCAGAATTTTTGATATAGGGGTGCGTATGAATATTCATCAGATTAGTGTAAAAATTTTGAAAAAACTAATAACATTTTTGGGCTTCTATATGACTACTCTTCTAAATAAAATCCTTACATTTGCCTTAATAAAGTCCCTCAGGAGTTTGCCTTTTGTTTGTTTTATTTTTTACCCAGACTGAAATTTTTAACCCCCAGCACACAACATATATATATATATATATATATATATATATATATATATATATATATGTACATTTCATTGAATACAACATACAAGGTGCTTTGATTCAGATTTTATACAATTTCTCATGTGATCTAATAATTTCATTTATTTTCAGATGATAAATTATATAAAAACTGTCCGAATGTTCTTTGTATCCGGGCGCTTTCGGCTATATATTTAGCCATTTTCACAGTTGAAATATATTAACTGTTAACAAGAAATAGTTTGTTGTATGTATGTATTTATATAATGTTTTCATTTCCAAAACACGGTCAAGATATTGTGTCCATGTTCATAGTTGATATTATTGAGTGCTGTTTTTCTTTATTAATAAGTTTTCCGTTATTTTTAGCCTTTTTTTTACATATAGATGATGGTATTATATTTGTGTTGTCAACAGGTATGTTACGAATAGGGTCCGGTAGGCCTCCATGAATATTTAAATGGCTAAATGCATAGCCGAAAGCGCTCGGATAAAAAAGAACTTTTTATATAATTTATCATCCGAAAAGAAAAATTATTAGATCAGATAAGAAATTGTATAAAAAACTAAATCAAAGCACTGTCGTATTCAATGAAATGTGCATGAAAGAAGGATTGCTGCCTAAATACACAAATTATATATATATATATATATATATATATATATATATATATATATATATATATATATATGAATAAATATAGTCTGAAGATGTGCTATATTTATGGGATAAAGTGTTCAGTATCAGAGATAGAGCGTGTGTAAATATAAAAGTGAACATAGAAGTCAACACTTAGAGGCAACAGTCTGTTTCATGCTAGATGGTTACCTCAGGCCACATTATATATATATATATATATATATATATATATATATATATATATATATATATATATATATATATAAAGTTTAATGAAAAACTAGTGAAAGTACCATTTTGATTACAGAAATAACAGACATCTTTAAAAACGCCAGCTGGTGTTAGCTGAAATTCCTGAGATATGGAAAACAGAAATTAAAAAAAAACTTATAAGAAGTCATACATAAAACAAATGAATATGGAACTTTCAGTGTTTTTCATGAAACTTGCATAAACGAAAACATTGGTGCTCAAATACACTCAATTCATATATATATATATATATATATATATATACGCACACACACTCTCACACACACATATATGCATAATAGATATGAGATATTCTAGTGGATAGCGACTTAGAAAAAGAGCCGAGTTCTAATTCCAATCGAACTCATTACATTCACTTATGTGAAAATACCTTTGGGCATGGTATGAATAAATCTCCCTCTTCCAGTTATTGGTTAAATAGTAGGACAGACTGGGCTCGTTAGCCTTGGTCTACTTTGAAAGAATATATATGAATATATATATATATATATATATATATGACTGGGCTCGTTAGCCTTGGTCTACTTTGAAAGAATATATATGAATATATATATATATATATATATATATATATATATATATATATATATATATATATAGTAATAATCTTATAAGTATAAGAAATTATACTCGTCCGGATAACCTTCGGTGTCTTGATTTGCAAATAATCAAACCAATACCAAAGTGAAAAAAGTACAAAAAAAGAAAGAACAAAGGACATGTATGTCAGCCGAAAATAATCGTCTAGCATGCAAGTCCAAAGTCCAAAGAAGAAAACCCCGATATACGTAAGCAAAATAACTAAATAAAGTGCTCAATACGTTAAGTAGAGCAGAGCTAGTTAAACCTAGAGAGCCAGACAAACCTACCAAGGTTTCACCTAAGCGGATCGTGAAGGAAGCCTTCCCTGACGATCCGCTTAGGTGAAACTTTGGTAGGTTTGTCTGGCTCTCTAAGTTTATCTCTCTCTCTCTCTCTCTCTCTCTCTCTATCTATATATATATATATATATATATATATATATATATTGTGATCCTTCTAGACAAGGAATGTTTTGTGAGTTTTTTATTCATTTTTTCTAGTGTCTTTACAATTTTTCTTTTATAAGGACCAAGACTATGTAGAAACCCTCTGTACTTTTCAATCAAAGAGCTTAACTAATGTCAAGCCTGGTCGGTCTACCATGAACAAAACAATCTGTAAAGAAATGAATGCATTTTTTTATTTAATAAAACAACAGATTTTCATTGCTTAAACGTTATTTTTTCGTGGAGACTCGTAATTGTTTATTTTATTATCATTTTTTAAACTTTATATTTATTTATTTTCGTTACCGGCCTGAATATTCGAGAAATCTTATTAGAGATAAATATGCACTCTCCTGCAGGATTCGAACCTGCATTCCCCGAATCTAAACCGTCATTAGATCTGACGTGCCTTGACAATTTGTCTACAGAGTACGTCGATGACCAAGCAAAGTTTAATCGTGCCTTAAATAACGTTTCGGTTTAAGTAATAAAAAAATCTGTCAAATGAATAAATAAAAAAAAAAAATTCCTTTCTTTACAAATTAAATTGTTTACGTCAGAGAGAAATCCGTGTTGAAAGGGAGCGTGTAATTATAAACAAAAGTAAAAATGTTAATATTTCAAAATTTTTAAATTTAAGAAACGCTCATAAATATTCAGCA
The DNA here is from genome assembly GCA_963932145.1 of Acanthosepion lycidas. Lineage (NCBI taxonomy): Eukaryota > Metazoa > Mollusca > Cephalopoda > Sepiida > Sepiidae > Acanthosepion > Acanthosepion lycidas. The sequence continues at coordinate 55,116,498 of OZ010602.1, read as the reverse complement.
GGTTAATTGAAAAGTCTAGGTAAATTATGGAGGATGTTAAGTGACATAATAAACAAAATTCAAAAGTGAGTAAATGATATTGGTTTTGATTTTTTTCTCCTTTTTGTCTTTATTCATAACATACATATATACATATACATACATATATATATATATATATATATATATATATATATATATATATATATATATATATATATGTACACACACACAGATATACACGCCTTGATTTATGTAAGTATAATTTATAAATTTATAACATCTGCATGCATTTCACACACACACACACATATATATATATATATAATATATATATAATATATATATATATATATATATATATATATATATATATATATATATATATATGTGTGTGTGTGTGTGTGTGTGTGTGTGTGTGTGTGTGTGTGCGTGCGTGGATACTGAGAGAAGTGAAAATTCAAATATAGTGATATAGAATCATACACATCCAAACACAAATATGTTCTTAAGAAGTAATAGATTTTTAGTGGACGCTCCCTTTATTTATTAAGCAATATATTTGTAGGGATACAAAAAATTAATAATCTCCCTTTGGTGGAGATGAAGTCACATGGGACACGTAAAGCTCGCTTAATGGCTTCACTCCATACAGTGACGAAAATGGTCAGTCATTCAGTAAGTTTTACAGGCGTCAAACCGAGCGGTTGCTTTTTTTTTTAATCCGGGCGAATGGACCTGGGCTGAGTCTAAATATGCCTCCTCCTCCTGCACATGGTACAGCTTAGAAGCATATGACCTTGTTTTCCTCTGGATTATATCTTCCCGAGATATATGAAGAAACTTTCTCCTGCTCGTTGTCCTCAATTTGGGAAAAGACAAGAATCGTTGTTTCTTGTTCACGGAATATGTTCTCTCTTGGAACGTAGTAGATATATCCAGGCGGCTCAAATCTGGGGTTATTTATTTGTTTTTGTTTTCTGGCCTGGATATTCGAGGAATCTTATTTTTTTAAAAATATGCCGGAGAGCACATATTTTCTTTATGGATTAAAGTAATGGTTTGTGAATTTGATGAGATAATAAACGTGAGCTCAATTCCTGGACCAGGTAGTAAAGACTCAGTTTCACTGAATGGAAACAGGGCGAGCAGGGTGTCAAAAGGACAGTTATTCCCTTGACACTGCTATTAATGTATGCGCTTTTGACTCCCTTGACAATGTTTATTGTTTCAAAACTTCAAATAGATAATATATGTTTAATCAAATTTTCTTTCTTTATAGTTCATTGATATTTTTTTATAAAATTATAAATAAAAACCTGTTTTCATAGTTATTTATAAAACCAGTAACCAGTAAATATTGCATTCTAGTTGGTACATATTTTGATAGTTTTGAAATTTCTTATACATTTTTTAATAAAAAGATTTATTTTCTAATTTATTTCTCCATAAAAGTTAAATAATAAGTATCACTTTGTATTTGGTTCACAAATTTTTATAATCTTGTAAATAAACATTGCCGAGGGAGTAAAAAATGTATACAGTAATATCGGCGTCAAAGGGAATGATCGTCATTTTGACAAACCTTTTTGTCTGTGTCTGTTTTTTTTTTTTTTTTTTTTTTTTTTTTGCGTGTACGAAAGTTAAACATTGTCAAATTTTCAAATGTCGACTTTTAATTAGAAAGTCAATCAATGATGGACAATGATCCAAAAGCTTCATTCAGGAAACATAAGAAATTGTTTCAAATCATTGGATAGCAACTGATGAGGTTAAGAAAAAATGCTTGAAAAATGGCTTCTGTTTGAATAAAGGACACAAAATCCAGATACACGGAAGCCTGCATTAATCATATTCAACAGTTAGAAATTTATCTGTTTTTGCATTTTTTCCTGAAACAAAAATGGATATTGTGTAATAAGTAGAAATGATCTATAAAATGTCTATATACAGGTGAAAAGCTGAAACATGAAACAAACACGTACTATCATCCCAGGAAAAATGATAAGCATTTAATTGACCAGGTGTGATTTAATGAACTATAGTTTCTTTAAAACTGGTCAGAAAACCAATGCATATATATATATATATATATATATATATATATATATATATATATATATATATATATATATATATATATAAATATATATATATATATATATATATATATATATATCAACATTTTCTACTGAAATAAAATACAGTCTAATTATGAGCGGGGCGAATTTGCCTCTAGAAAACATATTGAGAAATACACAACCCCAGTTGACTATTGAATAATACTAAGATAATTATCTATTATAAAACTTTAAAACGACCAACTTTATCGTCAGCAATAACAACCCATCTACAAGATCCAAACTACAGCGGACCAATATTATTCATGAATTGATATGCCCCTTAAGAAACTGCATTCCGGGTGTTAACTAATTCACGAATAATAATTATATCGGACATACCACGACATGCCTATCAAGAAGAATCACTTTACATCTCGTGGTTCATAGATCAATTAGTATCTATTTAAATAGGATACGGATACCTAGCAGCCATTGTTCGCGACATTCTTGTGGAAAAAACGAATATAATCGACTCATCCACGGGCAAAAATTGTAAAAAAATAATGGACGCATTAATAATAAAAAATCAACTCTCAATAATACCAATTATGAAAATGTGAAAAGACAGGACTATATAACCTCTCTTCTTACAAGCCCGGAGGAACTTAAGTAGATAATCGCTAAAGCGATGGAGAATGTTATAGCAGATATGCTATAGCGTGTTTGGCTGGACTACCAAGGTGACGTGTGTTGTCTCACAGGTGGTACATATATTGAACATTTGTGAAGCTTTGTGAATTCGGTTATAAAATCTACATCTCTTTGAATATCTTGTTCGAGTTTTAATAAATAAATTTTTCAATGTTCAATATGAAAACAATGTTATATATATATATATATATATATATATATATATATATATATATATATATATATATATATATATTTTATATATATATATATATATATTCTATATAATAAATGCGAAAATCTGTCACACTTTTTCAATTAAAGGGACACAATTCTTTAACTTTTAAGTATCTCATCTTCTGTCTAAATACATGCGAATGTCGGTGTGTCAGTGTGTCATACTTTTTCTTTTTACTCCTCGAGGCTATAGCCCAACATATCATACCATTTTGGAATCTGGCTGACTCTATGACTAAATTAAAAACATTCTGCAATCCTGAAACTGGTTCTTGAAAATGACTGGGACAATCGAAAGTACTTGAACAAAACAACAGTACAGTATGAACTTCAAACAGTTTGTCCTATCCACAATTTGGATCCCAGTGTATAATACTTTATTTAGAAAATTGCAAAAAATAGAAGAGAAAAATTACACAAACCTTGTTGGTTCTTTTAATCAAATTTGTTTGGATAGACACTACAGTTCAAAAGTTTGAGGTCACCCCTGGGAATTTTTTAAATTGGTCTCAAAAGTAGTAGTTTTGTACTTCAAATAAGCGACAATTATTATACATGGTTAAAAAAAATTGAAACATGATTTTTTATTAGAAATTTTATTATGACAAAAAGAAAAAAAAATTTATGATTAAATTTTGCTCTCGTCAAAATATCCTCCTTAATCCTTGATTACTGCAGCACAGATTTTTGGCATTCGTTGCAAAAAATTTTCAAAGTATAAATTTGATAAACGATTCCATTGTTTTTTCACTCTTCTGTCAAATTCATCCCATGCTAATTCTGGGGTTGCTACAAACTTTTGAACTGTAGTGTGTATATATATATATATATATATATATATATATATATATATATATATATATATATATATATATATATCTGTGTGCGTGTGTGCAGAGAGAGAGAGAGTCAGAGAGAGAGACTCAGAGAGAGAGTCCAGTGTTCTTTTTACTGAAGAGGGAAGGTGTCATTTTGCTCCATGAAAATGCCTGTTCTCGTATTACAAAGATTATATTATTGATATTGAATTAATTAACACATTCAGTCCCAATTATTTTTATGCTGTTGCTTCACGCAACAGCATAAAAATAATATAATCCAATAATAATATAATCCAATAATAATATAATCCAAGAACAGAATAATGGGGATTTCACAGAGACTAAATAATAAAATTGTTGGAATGCAGGTATCAATCATAGTAGAGGACAGAGGACAAAATGAAGGCAAGGTATGAATTTCAAGAAGGGGATATTATGGAATTAATACAATTTAAAATACCCAAACATTTTTTTTAATCATCTCAAGGCGTGAATGCCACTAGTACGCAAATGGTTACAGGGAGTGAAAGTGAGAGAAAAGACCGAGTATAGGCAGGACTGTGGAAAGAGCAAAAGATGAACAGGATTCAAGAAGACAGAATATAGCGATTGATGTATTTAAATTTTTGAAGATTGTAGTTATCAGCGAAGCAAGTAAACGAAATGGATTTCCACAGGGTGGAAAGTGCGAGAAAAGAATCTGTTACAGTAGAAGTGGCAGTTGCATTTAGCTATTTCAACAGCAAACAGATGGGGGTCTAGACGCCAATCTAGTAGCAAGATTAAATTCATGTATTCACGGCAGCAGGGGGAAAAGCTCGTCAGAGCAGTTGCCATGAAAATATTTGTAGAAAAGATAGAGAGGCGCCATATCACGTCGGTGAGAAAGTGACTGAAGTCGAGATGTGGACGTTATAGAATTAACATCATTTGTAGCTGAATATCTTAAAGATGAGATTCTTGCATTCTACCTTTTGATCCTACTTGTCTCCTGACGATTTTTTTGTCTTTGCTTTTCAAGTATCTAGACCTGGGGTTCTCACCCAGGGGTGAATTTCCCCGTTAGGGAGAATTTCAGAGTTTCACGGAAAATTTTTCTAATTTTTTTCTTCTAGACCTGGGGTTATCACCCAGAGGTGAATTTTCTCACTAGGGAGAATTTCAGATTTTTCTAATTTTCCTCTTTTTTTATTTACAGAATTTTGTTTATTGAATTACAATACCCTGACATTCTTTGTTTTCGCCAGGCCTAACCTTCACGGCAGGAACCCGGTATGTCACTTAAATTATAGCAAACCATCCGCACTCCCTCCGTATTTCATCGGTGAGAAGTAAGTTCCACTCGAACAGCTTCTTCCCGCAAACCACTGCTCTGTGAAACAGACTCCCAGGTGGATGTTTCCTCGATTATTGCAATCTTAACCTGTTCAAGTCTAAGGTGGACCATTATCTTCTCCTCCTGTCTGTACAAACTGCCTCCTAAAGTAACCCTCTACTTCGAGTGGCCTCCGGACTTTGTACAGAGTGAACCTTACTGTAAAAAAAAAATCTATTGATCTTTTTGCTTATTAAATATCTCCTTTTATACAAGAACATCTCCAATCCAGATCAAATTTAAGAAGTTTGTAATTAATTTGTAAAAATTCTTTAGGAATATCAGTGTACATGTAGAGAGGTGACGAAGAGAAGAAACTTTTGATTGGCTAAATCATTTCTCAAGATTTTTTTAATCGTTTCACCCCGAGCAAGGTAATAAAGCCACTAAGATGCAAAAAAGTTACTGAGTTTAACAGAATATGAGGAAAAGAAAATATTTAGGATTTCCTGTTCTTTTATTGTTCTCTCCCCTTAATGTTTTCGTTTTCTCGTATTCTCTCACAGTCAGTAACTCCTTGCATCTTAGTGACTTTATTGCTTTGCTTGGGATGAAATGATTAAAAAAACAATAGCAAAATATATATATATATGCAGCAATTACGTTGTCCTGACATAGTTGTCAATATGGAGGATTTTAGCGTTTTTTGGATAATAAAAAAATATTCCAATCAATTTAAATTCAGTTTGAAATACGGCAAAGATTTTTGGCCATTGGAAATATTAAATTTAATCTATTAGCTTGAAAATAAAACTAAAATAAAAGCTTTAAGAAAAATGTACTTTTTAGGAATGCATTTTAAATTTTAAACCTTAAGTATCGCTTTTCTTTGGGGGTACGTATCTATATACAGTGCTGTTCGATAAAAATGACTCACCTGTTTTTTTACTTAAAAATTTTTTCGCCTATTGTTTTTGGGGTCAAACTAATTTTTAATCTTACTAATATAAAGACACCTTCCCGACCACCTAGTAAAAAAGTTTACTCAGCCTAAGGTATTCTATTGATAATTTTAATATTGGATATAAATGAGATTTAGGGAAAGACACTGTACAAAAAAAGTGACTCACTTATTTCCTGCAACTAGTAATCAATAGAAACATAACCGAACAGTTTTAAATAAAGAATAATAGAGGTATAATTTATTTATAATAGGTAATATAGTTCGAAATATAATATACATATATATTAATAATATATGGGTCCTCCTTCATTTTGAATAACCTTTTCAACCCTTTTTGGCATTGACTTGATTAGGTTCTGGCAAATCCAAGCATTGAATTCCATTCGGATATGAAATTCACAATCAAATCCTCTTTGTTGCTCAACTGCTTTCTCGAGAGCCTGTATTTTATAATGCTCCATATGGGGTTGAGGTCAGGAGATTGGGGCGGCCATGTCATAACACTCACCTGCTTCTCGTAAAAGTATTCCTTCATCAATTTTGATTTGTGACAGGGAACATTATCCTGCATAAAAATGAGCTTGGTTGGGTCGATTTGCACCCTTTCAGCAGAAGGTAGCTGACAAGACTCTAAAATTCTCTTGTACTGCTCGCTCCTGAGGGTCTTTTCAATAGGTTTTAAGAAACCAGTTCCATGAAAAGAAAAGCATCCCCAGAACATTATACTGAACGGATGCTTGACAGTACTTACTGCTAAATTCAAAGCACTTTCAAAGCTTCGGATTTTAGATCGCTTATTCTTTGAATTTAGCTCAACTTTTGTTTCATCGGAGAAGAGAACATTTATTAAAAAAATCATGTCAGTCACTTTTATCAAACAGCACTGTATATTGGTAGGTTAGTAATAAGAATAAAACTTACAAAAATTACTCATTGATTTATGTTTGTACAATTCATAATATCAAGCATATTTGAGATGTTGTAGATTTATAAGCATTCTTTTAAGTGACGTGTCCCTTTAAGACGCTTGCGATCATGGCTCTACAAGGGCAAAAATACAATTGGGGTGTCGAAAGCAATTGATTGGAAATATTCCAGAGTATGGACATTTACTTTTAGCTTTTGAAAGGGTTATATGAGAGGAGCAGTTGTGGATGTTCTGGAGAAAATAATAACATGGGATTAGACATTGGGAACATCAATATTACAAACCGACAAGTTGAATTTATCACCTGAAAGGATTCCTTATCATTAAACTTCTCCAAATTCAGTCCAGCAGAGAAAGCTTTTCTGCATCTAAACATTAACATTCTAAACCGCACCTGAAGTCAAAACTCATTCTCCGCTCAAATTGTCAGCCTCGTCAAGTATATCCCAGAATATGAAAATCTTTATATTCTTGGAGACTTCAATGCAAAGATGGGCGCTTCTCAAGAGCCTGGTCAAACGTGTTAGGTCACCGTGGTGTAGGTAAAAATGAACTGGAATGATCAAAGTCTACGAGAAATTTGTTGATATCACGAATTGCGTTTTATTTCCTGAACAATATACCTTACTGTAGACATCCAAGGTCAAATAATTATACGCTAGATGTTACTATTAGGTTGGTGCAAAAATAATGTCGTTTTTTGACGATTTTTTTTGATTATCGTTCACCCATTTATCCAACTTTTTTGACTTCCCTATTTGCTTTAAATGGCGAACGACTGTTGAGTGGTCGACCTCGAGTTCAACAGCAACTTCTCGTGTGGTTTTGCGAGGATCGGCTTCAATTAAGGCTTTCAAATGTTCGTTATCAACCGCAGTCGGCCGGCCGCGACCGTCTTCATCTTCGAGGCTCTCGTCACCATTGCGAAATTTCTTGAACCACCGTTCTGCCACACGTTCGTTAGTGGTTCCTGGGCCAAACGCATCATTGATATCACGAGTTGTCTCGACAGCTTTTCGGCCTAGTTTGAACTGGAACAAGAAAATCGTGCGGATTTGAATTTTGTCCATGCTGTCGAAAAGCCTTCAAAAAAATGAATGAAGAGATTGAGAACGGTAACGAATAACACGATTCGATAGAGCGAAAAACGCGCTTCAAAATGATATATAACATGGCTATATATATCAATGAATTAATTTAGAAATCATATATAAAAGTAACATATGTGAGAAAACGACATTATTTTTGCACCAACCTAATAATACTGTTGTGCTTGAGAAACCAGACCTCTGGAGCATGCACATTCTGTCAACGATGTCTTCGATGGTTTGTATACGTACATCGAATGAATGACGGCCGTATACGAAAAGATATCATGTACAGTGATCTGGTCTCGGGACACCGTCCGGTAGGCCTCCCTGCGTTATGTTTGAAAGGTATCTGCAAGAAGGACTTGAAACTCATGGGCATGATTTCTACAAACCACTGGTGGGCTCTGTGGGTTTTGAGCAGAAATTATCCGCAACAGTGACTGACTAGCTGCCCTACCAGATGGGTGTACTTGGAAACGAGTGGCTGGACATTATTTTATGTATATACGAAGTCTGTTTGAAAAGTAACGGGTTTGATGCCACAAAAAATTATTTCAATTCCAAACAACAGATTACATGCTGTCCTCTTCAAAGTAATCCCCCTCGAGTCTAATGCACTTTTCTATCATTCACTGACACACTCCTATACACTGACTGAATGATTTTTCACGGGTGCGCCTCAGCTCTGTCGTTACGGCCCTCTTGATGGCCTCCACGCCATTCAAAACGGGTCCCCTTGATGACCCCCTTTAATTGGGGAAAAGAGAAATGTCACACGGAGCAAGATCAGGTGAATAGGGAGCCTGTTTCAATAGGGCGGGGTTTTTCTCAGGACATAATGAGAAGGTGTATTGTGGTAAGTAGGCCACGATTTGTCCTGCCACAACACTCGTCTCTTCTCGCGCACTAAACGAAGTAGACGTTGCAGAATGTCTTTGTAGGCTTGCTAGTTGATCGTCTGGCAAGAACTTATTGTGGACGATGTCTCCCATATTACAGAAAAGATAAGTCCCGTTACTTTTCAGACAGACCTCTTATGTATGTATGTATGTATGTATGTATGTATGCAGCAATTTATGTATGTATGTATGTTTCTATCTATCTATAGCAATATGATTATATATGTATATATATATATATATATATATATATATATATATATATATATATATATATATATATATACCCAAGTATATAATTGGTGTATACGGAATGAATTCCAATAACCAACAATTACTATTCTTAAAAGAGTGGTCAATTTTTAATATTACGCCCATTTTAAAGATCCGAATAGCTATTATAACATGACTTCGCTATCAAGCTTTTTGAAGTTTCCTATACTTGTATATTGATTGGTCATTCTAGCTTTTGTAACAACGTTTTCCCCTTGCGAAGGATCGTTAATTAATTTGAAACTTTTAAAACCATTTATTTTACATTCAACATCATCACTTGATAAGACATCGGTGGTGTTGAAACAAAATGGCTATTTTTGTAGTGATTTTATAACATATTTATGTTATAATTTAAAAAAAAAAAAATAATTATATATATATATATATATATATATATATATATATATATATCAATTTACTGGTTCTATAAGTTTGTATACATAACTAGACACAAAAAATGACTACTTATCTAGCTTACCAAGTCTATTCTACTTCTCGTTCTCTCTCTATCTATCAATATATTGCTCTGTCTGTAAGTATACTGTTTAACATGTGTTATATTATGAGGAAGTGCTCAAAGATAGAGCATTTGTAAAAAATAGTACAAACATGGCAATCAACGCTGCATGCTGGCGCGCATTATCATGCCTTAAGCAATCTTCAAACCGTGTGATGATTGCTTAAGGTGTGAAACTGAATTTTTTGAGGGACATTCTGCACAAGGCTTCAACACAATAATCAAATTATATGCGGGTAGCCTGGCTGTTCGGTTCGAAGAACTAAGGTACTGGACCCTAATACATCAAAAAACGACGGGAGAGTACATTATTATTATTATTATTATTATTATTATTATTATTATTATTATTATTATTATTATATAAATGTATGTATTGCGTGCAACACTTTACCCACATGCAGCAATCTGATCTCTCTCTCTCTCTGCTCCTCTCTCTCTCTCTCTCTCTCTCTCTCTATATATATATATATATATATATATATATATATATATATATATATATATAGTTGGATAAATGTATATATATATATATAGTATAAATATATATATATATAGTATAAATATATATATATATAGTATAAATATATATATATATATATATAGTTGGATAAATTTCACGCTATTTGCGATCGTCAGACGATCGCAAATAGAGTGAAATCCAGGCTCACAAACCCACGGCAATCCTACTAAATATGTTTGCTCTATCACTGATATTGAGCGATTTCCAATAAGTACCGCGCGTATATAATATATAAATAATATATAATAAATTGCATATATATATATTTATATTTATATACATAAACATTTTACACACACACACACATATATATTTAGTTGGATTGATTATATATATATATATATATATATATATATATATATATATATATATATATATATATATAGATATGGATATAATATGGATATACATATATATATATATATATATATATAGACATATATATATATATGTGGATATATTTAGTTGGATTAATTATATATATATATATATATAAATATAGTAGATGGATAATTAAGTATGTATATATATATGGATATATATATATGTATGGATATATATATATATGGATATAATATGGATATACATATATATATATATATATATATATATATATATATATATAGACATATATATATATATATATATATATATAGAGAGAGAGAGAGAGAGAGAGCGAGAGAAAGAGAGAGAGAGACATAAATATATATATATATATATATATATATATATATATATGTGGATATATTTAGTTGGATTGATTATTTATATATATATATATATATATATATATATATATATACATACACATACATACACACACATACTTAATTATCCATCTACTATATTTGATGACATATGATATAACCCACAGCATTTTATCAAGGAATATTAAGAAAGAATTTATTAGAGGGTATATTGAATGTTGATGGAATTTTATTGATTCTCTGTTCGGCCGAGTTTGCGACAAATTTCTTTTTGCGCATTTATTACAAATTTATAAAATTCTAATATTTGAGAAAAACTGAATTAATTTATATGCCATCAAATATGATATCTTCTGTCTGAATATCTGGCATACGGATTTATCATTATTTACTTTATCTGCAGTCTTCCAATATTTCAGCTGTTGTCCCCACCCCCCGGGCCCACCCTTAGGTATTTATTGATCTGGGTAACCTTCTGTGAATTTCAAATTAAATCCTTTATTTAATCTAAAGGGCTAGAGTGTTTTCAATGCGTATACTAGGGCAACAGCGAAGAGAATTAAAGGATTGGTTAGTGAATTTGATGGCATCGTAAGTGTGCGTTCAATCCCTGGGCCAGGTAAAGGAGATGTACTCAAAATCAACGGGAACAAGGCGAGCAATGTGTAGGAAGCGCTAAAGAATATTTAACCGAGATGAGACATACTTAAACATGGACAGCAGAATGAGAACAATGTTGCCGTTAGATTTAAATAAAGGTTTCATTTCAAAATTCCCTGGATCAGATGATTCTTGAAGAAGGCTGGAGTGATCAATTAAATGAACAATTGTAACAACAAAGATGAGTATCTGTCTATATTTCTGAGATGAGGTATTATGTACACTATTTACATTATTCAGACTATTGTCCTCATCTTTGTTGCCATATTTATCACAACGTTTCGGCCGTTGTACGCCCCGGCCTTCGTCAAAGACACATAGCATAGTGGATAAAGGCGTTAGTTAGATCCAGTGACAGGACACAAAGAGTGTGAGTTCAATACCTGGTTAAGGCAGTGGACAACTTGGAGAGGGGAATTAACAGGAGATAACTGATAACTGACATCCATTAGACACGGCACGTGGAACTAGAACAGTCTACCCCAGCGAATAAAGGGTTCAGTTGGACATTCCAACTACCTGAAGAAGGCCGGAGCGTACAACGGCCGAAACATTATGATAAATATGGCAACAAAGATGAGGACAATAGTCCGAATAATGTAAATAGTGAACAAAGATGAGGCTATAATTATCTATCTATCTATCTATCTATCTATCTATCTATCTATCTATCTATCTATCTATCTATCTATCTACGGAGTACTTTGAATAAATTGTCGTCTAAATTACGCAAAAAGGAAAATAAAACTGACATCTCATTTTAAAAAAGATTTTTTACCAAAATTATACAAAAATATCTTGACATACTAAAGAGTAAATTTATGAAATAAAATCGCCATTGGCTTCAACCACAGCCTCCAGACGCTTTCTCTTCTGGACGGTCTCCTTTGTCTGAAATTGTCTGAGAGCTATGACTGGGTTCTCTTGCTTATTTAGCATGGTGCAGAGTCCTGTTGCCAGACATAGGGTCTTCCAGCAGATACCCTCTTGACCATGGGGAACACTACTCTTCAAGGCAATTGATGTAGGTCTCCATGTTGAATTTGAAGCCCTCCCCACAAATTCGGGAGTACTTTTCTTATCAGAATGATCAGAGTGAGTTTTTTGAGCTGCCGTACCTTCGTAATAAGCATTAGACTCATCCAACTGTTTCTGAATCATGTGCAATGTCCTCAGATTGACAAACACTCTGAAATATTCGTATTGGGGCTTCCGGCGCGAATGCCAAGCAGTAGAGCATGCCGTTTCCAAATTTCTAGCGGAGTGAATTGCGTCATGGTGTTCTTTTTCTCACAGATGGTGCCCAACTGACTCTACTATATTGTGCAGTTGACAAAATCCTCAAAAAACCAACACGCATGCGCAAAATTAAAATATAAAATGGCTGACAATTTACCCATCGCACCCTGTATCTATCTATGTTCATATCTATCTATCTATGATTTTTTAAATTTGCATAGAAATTGGCATAAGGTGTTATATATATATATATATATATATATATATATATATATATATATATATATATTAGGTTGGTGCAAAAATAATGACGTAATAATGTCGTTTTTTGACGTTCAAAAATACGTCAAAAAACGACATTATTACGTCATTATTTTTGCACCAACCTAATATATATATATGGATTATCCTGCGAGGATCGAACACATTACGGTATAATGGTTTTCTGGGCTAGATCATTTTCTTCTACACTGCGAGATTATCTAAGTTTGTATGTGAGGTAAGATAGGTAAGAGAAAGCATGAGATAAATAGATAAAATCTTCATTCTTATATTGGAAGTATTTATTCCACAGTCTCTTTGTCTATAATTATCCTATTGTTCTCAAGATATCTCTTCCCCCCTTCATTTATATATATATATATATATATATATATATATATATATATATATATTGTTCTCTCTTTCCCATATATTTAAAAATATATAAACGCATATTATAGCAACTTACAAGCACACAGACACACACATATATATATATAAAGAGTCATGCATTCTCACACACATATATGTACAATTAAGCAACTGTATACTTTCATATATATTTTATATGCCGCTACAAACAAAAAATAAATATATTCATAGATACATAAGTATATAACATACACAATGAAACAAACATGGTTTAATATATGCATATTCACATACAATATACACACACATGCACACAAATATCCATACAAGCACATGTTTATACTCATATACATATACACGCATGTATGTATAGGAATTTGTCTTGTAATTAAAATACATTCAGAACATTCAATGTTTCTACGCTTACTGATGTGAATAGAAATGCGTGTGTAAGATATTGTCAGTGTGTTTGAGAGAGAGTGATAGAGAGAGAGAGAGAGAGTATGTGTGTTTGTAAGAGAGTAAGAGCAAAGTGGAGGTTATATATATGTTCATGTGAGAGCGGGTACATGTATAAGAGAGTGTGCATGTGTGTTTGAGAGTGAGTATGTATGAGGAAGTGAGTGTATGTGTGTGAGATAAAGAGACAGTAAGCGTGTGTGTGCATGTGTATGAGAGAGAGAGAGAGAGAGAGAGAGAGAGTGAAAGTGGGTGTATATATGCCTGTGGTAGAGAGTAAAAGCATTTTTGTATAAGAGAGACAAAAAGTGGGAGAGAGAGAAAGAGAGAGAGGGCGTATGTATGTATGTGCGTGTGCGTGTGTGTGTGTGTCATTAATACAAAATATAAAATTTATTACTCAGCAGCCCAACTCCAGAGTTTCGCAGTCGACTTCATTTTGTAATTATTCAGTCCACACGGCAGAAAGTTTCAGCAATTAACTGCCGATTATATCATCTTTGTTAGTTTTATACTAAGTTAAAAAATAATTTATTCGCTATTTATCATGTTAATTTTTTATGTGTATGTTCACTTGTGCGCGCGCACGCGCGTATATGTGTGTATAAACGTGTGTGTAGAATGTTGTAATGACTGTGGGAAAGACAGGAAGTGTGTGTGTGTGTTTGTGTGTCTGTGCTTCTGTTAATGTTTAATATTGATGTCATTGTCTTTTTGTTAAATCATGACATGCTTGGTTTTATATATATATATATATATATATATATATATATATATATATATATATATATATATATATATATATATATATATATACCAATTTGTAATTTATAGGGACAATTCCAAAGAGTGCTCACTGTAAGTTACAGAGCAATATATAATGATAAATTAAGAAAATACCTTAAAAATCCATATTCTTATATTTATCTAAGAATTTATTTAGAATTTTTAGAATTCTTTCTTTTTTACAAAGTTTCTAAAAAACTCTCGGTTTGAAGAGATGAATA
This sequence comes from Acanthosepion lycidas, assembly GCA_963932145.1. Taxonomy (NCBI): domain Eukaryota; kingdom Metazoa; phylum Mollusca; class Cephalopoda; order Sepiida; family Sepiidae; genus Acanthosepion; species Acanthosepion lycidas. The sequence continues at coordinate 55,101,490 of OZ010602.1, read as the reverse complement.
TAAAAATATTCATGAAATAAATTATAACCGATATGGATTTTTAAGTTTTTTTTTTTATTTATCATTAAATATATATATATATATATATATATATATATATATATATATATATATATGTGTGTGTGTGTGTGTGTGTGTGTGTGTGTGTCTGTGTTCGTGTGTGTGTCTGTGTGCGTGCGTGCGTGTGTGTGTGTGTGTGTATTAGGGTGATGATGTCTTTGTAAACTTATGATCCTGTGTCATAAATCGATTAACTTTTTTCCAAAATTAATAAAAAATGCATTACTTTGATTTAGTTCTTGAAAAAGGTGACACCAAACCGAAAATTCGATTTTCTCGCAATAAGGGTAAAAAATCTAAATATTTCAGAAGCTTCACTTTTCAATTTACTAATGATGTAATAGTACTTATGCATTTTTTTAGGCATTTATAGCAATAGCATAACATACAAACTTACAAATAAATAAAAACATGTTCTAGAAGGTCCCATAAGGTTCTAGAAGGGTCGAGTAAGTTCGAGAAGTTTCCAGTAAATCATAGCACTAACCTAATTATGTAAGATTTTAGAAATTTCGTGTTGACGGTGACATTTAAAAAAAAAATAAACTATATTAAATTCTTCTTCATTATCTTTTAACAGAAGGTCATCATCGAATTATGATACATGAAAACCTTTGTACTCAAAGTCATAACCCTAGAATATATATATATATATATATATATATATATATATATATATGAAAATTTCTCCGATTTAACCAGTAGAGAAGACAATATTTATGAATAAAAATGACAATAGGAAAACTAGTAATTGCTGATGAAACGTGTCAGCAATTACTCGTTTTCCTATTGTCATTTTCATTCATATATATATATATATATATATATATATATATATATATATATATATATATATATATATACTGTGGTTGAGCTAGCGATTAAGGCACTTTCTAGACATTTTCGTTTTAGTGTATTATTTTCTACTATAATTAAAGTTACACTTGGACAAAAAAATTTGACATAAAAATGCTTGTCTAATTAAAAGAGTAAATGGCTAGAAATGCTTTTTATATAGATATATAATAAAGTAATACATTGAGTCTAGAAAAAACCGCAACTGAATGCACTGAACAGCCGTTTCGGCCTATATTTGGGATTCATCAGCAGTGGGCATCCACTACGGAGAATTGAAACCCTGACGATATGAAGCAAACGTCATACCATCTGTACCAACGGGCAATAGTGACAAAGTCTTAACGAATTAGACTCCATGTGGCGCCGTTCGTTCGCATATTCCATGGTGCAACACATCCGAGTTCCCCTTACCCATAGGACTGTGTCCCCAAGAGCCACGACTACTATCCCCAAGCCACTCCATTCAGAGCATTAGAAGCCGATTCAAGCAAGGATTTACAAATATAGAAATTAAGGAGGATTTGAGATAATCTCAATTAAGTAATTCATTGCTGATGAGTCGCAAATATAGGACGTAACGGCCCTCCAGTGCTTTCTGCATTCTGTTGAGGTTTCTTCTAGACTTAATGAATTACTTAATTAGGATTATCTCAAATCGTCCTTAATTTCTATACTGATATATATATATATATATATATATATATATATATATATATATATATATATATATGTGAAAAGTGTGTGTATATAAATATAAATAAATATATATATATATATGTATAATTATTTATATAGTATATGCGCGGTACTTATTAGAAAGCGGTCAATATCAGAGATAGAGATCTATCCAACCATATATATATATATATATATATATATATATATATAAGTATATCATCCCAAGCAAGATGGGAGTGCATCTAACACGCAAGGGGTTACAGAGTGAAAGTAAGAGTAAAGGGGTGTGTTTGAGGAAAGGATAAAAAGAAGGATGGGGATGAAGATCAAAGAATATAATGTCGATTGACATTGCATTTAAATTTTTGAAGATTATAGTTATCAGGGAAGTAAGTAAGAGGAAGGAAGTTCTACTTTTGGTAAGTGCGAAAGAAGAAGCTGTTGGAGAAGAGGCAGTTACATTTAACTTTTTCGACAGTAAAAAGGTGGGGCATAGATATCAACCTAGTGACACGCTTAAATTCATTCAGTTGGAGCATGAGTGAAAATAGCAGTTGCCATGAAAATATTTGTAGAAAAGACACAGAGAAGCCACATCACGTCTGGGAGAAAGTGACTGGAGTCGAGATGCCAGGTCAGGACCTATTACATTGCATATTTGTCTTTGGATTTTGTCGAGAACCTCCAGATAAACAGCGGGGTCTCCAGACCATATATGGCAACAGTATTCAGTGCAAGGACAGATGGAAGATCTGTAGATTTGAAGGGTGGACTCAGACTTTTTTAAATATATTCAGCATTCAAATAATTTTCAAAATCTTTTAAATTCCTCAGATAATGAAAAAGTTAAAAAATTTGAAAACCTCACGATATTTTTTTTTTTTTTACTTCAGTTTATAAATATATGTTGCAAAATAAAATCCTTGCATTTACCTTAATAATAGTCTACCTCTGGTAGAGAAAGGTATTCCTTTTGTCTTTATTCACATGTATACTTCTAAGTAAGTAAATATATTTATCTTTGCAGATTTGTCGAATCGTGTATGTAAGCACTTCAAAATTTGCAGTTACTCAAGCGTACACATTTATTTATTTATTCTTACATGCTGATATGGACACAAAATCTCACAAACACAATTCTACACTTGTATAAATGTACGTACATACGTATATGGCGACTTTCTGCAAGAGTTATTTATAAGTGCTTGTGATATTTTCTTTTCTTCATGAAGACAAGTTTATTTTTTTAAATTCTAATGCAGCATTTTTCAGACATGACATGTACATTTGTGTAGGTATATGTAGGTATGGTGTAGAAGTTGTATTCATTCTTTTGCCTGTATGTGCACAAGTATTTGTGCGTGTGTGTAGATATTAAATAAGCTTAGCTTAGTTTGGACTCTGGCCAAATGGATAGGAAATTGAAGTGGTTGCATATGCATGTGTATACAGACACATACAAATAAATATATATATGATGAAAATATAGATTTAAGGTATGCTGTATTCATGGGTAAGAGTGTTCATAAGAAATAGAGTTTATGTAAATATACAAGTGGACATTGAGGTCAACACAAAGTGGTAACAGTCCGTTTCATGCTTGAAGGCAATCTTTATATACAGGGTGACCCCCAAAAAAAGGGAATTTTTGAAGTGCGTATTGCCAGACATGAGCAAGTAGCAATACTGCGAGACAGTGACCTTGACCAAGTAAACATTTTGCCATTTAGAATTCAAGATGAAATTCACAGTATCCCAGCTGAGATGTTGCAGCAGTCAATGAGGAATCTCAACAGCAGATTTCAAGAATGCATTTGTACAGGAGGACGCCATCTACAGGACGTAATTTTAAAAAAAATGAAAATTCTATCATTGTTTCTTAAATGGCATGTTTTAAGGTTTCAATTACTATGAATAAAATATTTTTCTTCCATCACTCTTGGTTTTATTGGATTGTTGAAAAGTTCCCGTTTTTTTGGGTCACCCTATATATGCATGTGTATACAGACACACACAGATAAATATATATATGATGAGAATATAGATTTAAGGTATGCTGTATTCATGGGTAAAAGTGCTTAATATAAGAGATAGAGTTTATGTAAATATACAAGTGGACATTAAGGTCAACACAAATTAGCAACAGTCCGTTTCATGCTTGAAGGAAATCTTCATATATAAAACGAAGTGTGTAGCCATATATATTCAGCATTCTTGAGTTACCAAGGGAATTCAGAGTAGCATGCATCTACCTGCCTCTATCTTAAAAACAGCTTAAAATATGCCGTTTGACTAACTGTTATACTGAAACACACCTATTCTATTGTTAATATATATATATATATATATATATATATATATATATATATATATATATATAAGTAGTAGTAGTAGCAGTGGCCAAGGGAGTTCAGTGAACTGGTCTGATTTCACTCTGAAGTCGGACGAACGGCTGACCGGTTGAACTCTCTCCCCGAACGAGGCTACGCCGAAGGGCGGAGTCTCTTTCGGGGTGGTAAACCGACCCTGAAACCGTTTATACGGGTTCAAAGGGCAGGTTTTTGGCCGAGCCCACGGGCTCGGAGATCCCAGGTTAAACTGGCCTTGTGCTACATGATGCCCTCGTGTGTGTGTGTGGGGGGGGTTGGGGGGTGACAAAATACTGTTCAGTCCGAAGTCGGGCGACCGGCTAACCGGTTGAACTCTGTGCCTTCGGGCGGGGAGGAACCCGAACGAGGCTACACCGAAGGGCGGAGTCTCTTTCGGGGAGGTAAACCGACCCTGAACCCGTTTATACGGGTTCAAAGGGCATATTTTTGGCCGAGCTCACGGGCTCGGAGATCCCACGGGCTCGGAGATCCCACGTTAAACCGGCCTTGTGCCACATGATGCTCTCGTGGAGGGGTGTGACTAAATACTGCTCAGTGAGTTGGTCGAGTCAGTCGATGTCGGACATTAAAGTATCAACCACCACAACTAGATTGCTGCGTCATTAACTATTATTTCAAGTTCCTAACGTTTTGTACGTCGAACCTTTTTTAGAACCGACTCAGAGAAATACAAGCCTCGACTGTGAAACTACTCTACAACACTAACACAAGGATTGACCAAAATTAACGATAAAAAAAACAAAAAAAAAAATAACAAAACAAATGAAAATTACTCATAAAGTTTCATTTTCTTCAGAAAGTCATTCATTCTTGTAATTCACGGTATTAACAAGCAGCATTTTTT